>OY748293.1:13042097-13183570 GCA_963556515.1 Nudaria mundana
TCAATAATAAAAACTACATCGAAAGATGTATAGGGCTAGCTTCGCGGAAACTAGGAATACTGAATAAGGTAAAGAGATTCTTTACACCGGACCAGAGGTGTCTGCTGTACAAGACGCAGATTAGACCCTGCGTCGAATACTGCTCTCACCTCTGGGACGGCTCCGCGAAGTATCTGCTGGACGCTCTCGACGCTATGCAGCGACGGGCTATCCGTATTATAGATTGTCCGGAGGTAACGGGAAGCCTTGAGCCGCTAGCTCAGCGCCGAACAATAGCTTCCTTGGCCGCATTCTACCGTATTTACCACGGCGAGTGTTCTGAAGAGCTCTTCAATCTGATCCCACCCTCTTCCTTCCGATCCCGAACAACGCGTGCCGGGCAGAGATGCCACTCCCACATAGTGGATAGCATGTTCGCGAGAACCGAGCGTTTTAAACGTTCGTTTTTTTTGCCGAACGATAGTGGCCTGAAACGCCCTGCCTGTGCACGTGTTTCCTCCCACATATAATCCTGGGTTCTTTAAGCGGAGCGTGAAGAGGCACATACAGTAGGTCGTCAAGTTGAGGGCCACACTCTATAGTATTGTGTGCTGTGAGAGTGGCCCACAATCGCTAGACGTCGTCACTTACCACCAGGCGGGCGGCGTCAATTTGGCGAACCCAACATAATAAAAAAAAAAAAAAAAAAAAGAAGGGTGGAATACTTACTTTATCATTTTTAAGTCCATTTTTTCCAAAAAAAACGATCGGTTTACACTGATTCCCCGTCATAGGAACTGTTTTTAATTTAGGAATAATAAGGAGGACAAATAATGAACAGTGTATTAGGTTTTCGCAAAGATATTTGTAACTCAATCAGAAGTCGGTAAAACACATTTTCGTGAATTGGGTCACAAGATCGTTTTCAATCGATAATTTTTTAACAGAATCTCATTCTAAAGCCTAACGCACTTTTTAAAATACAAAAAAATACGGCCAACGAGACGTGATAAAAAGTGTCAACACACGGAGCGCTACCAAGTTACATTGCGATAGTTAGCGATTATTATCTCTGTCCTTATCACACGTACGCAGCAATGGCGTCAATCGCGCGACGACAGCTGTCGTTGTGTTTTTCGTGGTACAGGAACGCAGTCAGTACAGAAGTTGTCAACTGTTGGTGGAGTCTGTACTACGATTAGCACCTTATTTGAATTATAATTTATGGTCAATAAAAACAAAGTAAGATGAAACGGAATGTCACGTTTGGAAGAACAGATCTTTTATGTAAAAATATTGAATGGTAAAATAAATTAATACTTGTGTATTCCTAGTGATTTTCTGAGTGGAAGACCCTTGATCCTTTCAATTTTAACCATGGAACCACAGCCTGGCAGCTCTAGAGTTGAAGATACGAGTATCAATTCACCACGCAAAAAGCGTCAAAGGTAAGTTAATTCATTCGCACTTGAATCATTATCATAATAACGAATTTTACGGTTCCGTACCAAAAAGAAAGACTCTTTTTATTTTTTTATATATATACACTTAACATAACATAACATAGCATCACGCCTTTTTCCCCGAAGGGGTAGGCAGAGGTGTGCAAACACACCCACATCTCGCCAGCTATGTTACGTCCCATGTAATAGGGGGCGAGCTATTGCCATTTACCGGGCACAAGTTCCACACTCTGGGAAAATTATCTCGGTAAAATTCTAAAGAGAGTTACACATTATCCACCAGACCTGGGAATCGAACCCGAGACCTCGAGCGTGGCAGTCCGTACACAGTACCATTGTGCCACCGATCACGTTATAAAAGTTGAGGATGATTTTTATAGCCATATTGATAACATGATCGATAATACGATAGATAGCTTTGTTATAAATACGGCTGAATCGGACTCTTCGACGAGTATGATTCTAATACAGACGACATCGATGAAATGTGATCAAAAATGTATAACTGTGAGATTTTTATATCTGAAAACACAGATAAATTAACAACTATCTCCAAATTCAACTATTTGGCCCCCAACCTAAAAGTTTTGGACAAAACTTCTTTACGCCTCCTGGGGTACCCGATTTTAGAAGAGGGCTTGTCCACTTTTATCGAGTAAAATTCAAATTTTGATCAGGTTATTGATAGTCTATGTAATATCAGTATTCATTCAGCTTTCACTATTCTTCGTTTTTGTCTTTTCGTACCCCAAATTTACACATGCCCTCCGTTCAGGACAATTTTGAAAAAATGTAGAATTTTGGGCAGACTAGACAACTTAATACAAAATTCTTTGTGTAAAATTTTAAATGTAAATATTAATGACAGAGGCTGGGTCCAAGCGTCTCTTCTAGTTCGCTTGGGTGGGCTAGGTATTCGTAAAGTCACAGATTTCTGTCGTCAGTCCATAGCACCGAAGAATTAGTCAGGAAAATTTTGTCAAATACACTGATTGATTCCGAGGTTCGATGCAAGACGGATGCCATAAATGCTTGGAGGATGTCTTGCCCCGACACTGACCTGCCATCACGTCTAGGCTCACAGTGACTGTGGGATTTGCCGCTCTGTAAATTGAGAATTAATACACTAAATGACACTTCTCGTCAATATTTCAGAACGTGCACGCCTACTAGCTGTTGGAGAATGGGAGTCAGGGTTATGGATCCAGGCGCTCCCATCGCCCAACATCGGTACAATGTTGGACGACACAACCTTCCGCATTGCCACATGCCTTCGGCTGGGTACACCTTGTGTATCCCCGCATCATTGCACCTGTGGAGTAGCCGTCGATAATCTGGGACACCATGGTCTTTCTTGTAGCAGAAGCGCAGGTCGTATACCGCGGCACGCTATTCTAAACGACATAATTCGTAGGGCTCTTTCCACCGCAGGTCTTCCGGCCGTAAGTGAACCAAATGGTTTAGCACGAAGCGGTGGAAAGAGACCGGACGGTATGTCGTTGCTACCGTGGAAGATGGGAAAGCGTTTGTTGTGGGACGCTACATGCGTTGACACCTTAGCACCTTCACACCTTCCAAGCACATCCGGATGTGCCGGCGCTGCTGCTGCATCGGCTGAAGGCTTTAAACGGCGTAAATATGCTAACCTAGCAGGTGATTACATATTTGAGCCGTTTGGGGTTGAGACACTGGGGTCATGGGGTCCGAGTGCTCGCCGCCTTTATAGAGACATTGCTAAACGCCTAATCGATGCTTCTCAGGACCAGAAGGCTGGCTATTTTCTGGCTCAAAGAATAAGTATCGCCATCCAACGTGGCAACACAGCTAGCATTCTGGGAACCTTCCCAGTCGGCAATGACGCGGAGGATTTTTTAAACGATATTTTGTAATGTAAATATTTTTAGTATATAGTTATGTATATTTTGTACATTGTATTTCTTATTGTAAATAAATTCATGGTCATTATAATCAAATAAAAATGTTTATTTGTAATTATAATCAAATAAAAATGTTTATAATGTAATTATAATCAAATAAAAATGTTTTGAATCCCTGAAGCTTTGTTTACATTCTTTATTTCGTCTCGTTGGCCTTCCTTTAGATACCTACTTTATTTAAATTACAAACAAATATGAAATTACAACACGCTTTTATTAGTAGTCTACTCTACATATAATTCTATTTTTGAGATTATAATTCGAGGCCTAGAAAATTGATTAAAACGTTTTTAAATGTAGTATTATTACGAAATTATGATTTTATTACTATGTTTAAATTATAATTTTATATTTCACTTAAAAACTAAAAATATTATATTATAGTTTTAGTTAAGTAGGTAAAAAAATAATAGGTATATAAATAAATATTGTATACTTATATACATTAAGTACAGTCAATTACGCTACTTAAATACCTGTACTACTCATAACACGCGCAACAACTCCGTTAATTTATAAGTAAGGTTATAGTGATGATAGTAGGAATCTGTTTGTTTGTTTGTATATCAGTAGATCGTAATTATGGCAAAGAGAAATATTATATTTAAAGTAAGTAAGTAGGTATATACCTGGAAAGACCTGGAAGCGTGAGCCCTTGCGTCATTGTTCCAATGGCGCAAGGAGGCGCTGGAGCGGGACCACAGGCCTGCCCCTCGAGAAATCGAGGACCAGCGGTCCCAGCTCCGCCAGGATCTCATGGAGTCATGGAGGGTGCGACTTGAGCAACCCAAGTGGGGTACTACCATCATAAAGAAAAAGTTATAAAACGTAAAATATTATGTAGACCAATAACTGGTGACCGCTTTGGACGTATGAGGGTTGGACTTTGCAATAAAATTCCATTCTTAGACAATGGCTTAGATCCAAATGTAATGTATAAATTATTTTTTTATTCTTTTTACAACGAGTTCAACTCCATATTCAAGTCTAAGGAGGTCATGATTAGTAATAGTCTACTTTCAGTGAATGGGCCACTGAGGGTATACACAAAAGTAGACAAAAACTTTATGAACTATACTCAGAAAGACAGCTTAATAGATCAGTTGAATTTCTAGATTATGTTCACACTTATTCAAAAAAGCTTAAATCAGATTGATTAGCAGCTAAATCAAAATATATTAGTGATAAAATTCTCAATAGTGCAGACAAAGTTAAATCTACTTGGAAAATTATAAACGCGGAAAGAGGTCAACAAAAATTAAATGATAATAATTTTAAACTTAATATAAATGGTAAAATACCTACATCAGACTTCGAGGTCGCTAACGGATTTGAATTTTTTTTCTCCCGAGTTTTTTTTTTTTTTTTTTTTTTTTTTTTTTTTTTTTTTTTTTTATATATTTAGGTCGACAAATTGACGCCACTCGCCTGATGGTAAGCTGAGGCGACGTCTGGCAATTGAGGGCGACTCTCACAGTACACAGGAATACTATAGAGAGTGGCCCTCAACTTGACGACCCTGTAATGTGCCTCTTCACGCTTCGCTTAAAGAGCCCAGGGTTATATGTAGGAGGAAACACGTGCGCAGGCAGGGCGTTCCAAGCCACCATCGTTCGGCAGAGAAACGATCGTTTAAAACGCTCGGTTCTCGCGAAGACGGTTTCCACGGTATGAGGGTGACATCTCTGCCCGGCACGCGTTGTTCGGGATCGGAAGGGAGAGGGTGGGATCAGGTTGAAGAGCTCTTCAGAACACTCACCGTGGTAAATACGGTAGAACGCGGCCAAGGAAGCAATTGTTCGGCGCTGGGCTAGCGGCTCAAGGCTTCCCGTTACCTCCGGACAGTCTATAATGCGAACAGCGCGTCGCTGCATAGCGTCGAGTGCGTCCAGCAAATACTTCGCGGAGCCGTCCCAGAGGTGAGAGCAGTATTCAACGCAGGGTCTAATCTGCGTTTTGTACAGCAGACACCTCTGGTGCGGTGTAAAGAATCGCTTTACCTTGTTCAGTATTCCTAGTTTCCGCGAAGCTAGCCCAATACATCTCTCAATGTATTTTGTGTTATTGAGCTCTCGACGAACGTCTATGCCAAGGATGTCTAGATTGTCCTTCATTGGTAATATTGCATTCTGAAGAGTGGTTAGGGGAAGGAAAGGGGATTTTTTCGCTGTAAATGCACACGCCTGTGTTTTGTGGGCATTGAACTCGACCAAGTTCTCGGCACCCCATTGGGAGATACTGTCGAGGCTTCGGTCGAGATCACCCACGAGATGTCGTCTCTCCTCCTCTATCACAGATCGCCCCGCCGTCGGACGAACCGAGTAACTCCCGTGCAATGTACTGTCATCTGCATAGCAATGAATGTTCCCGAGGGAAAGCATATCATTGATATGCAGAAGAAAGAGAGTTGGTGACAGTACGGACCCCTGCGGTACCCCGGCATTCACTTGCAAAAAGCGAGAAGCCTGGCCATCGCAGAGGACCCGCACTCGGCGCTCGTTTAAAAAACTGGCAATCCAGCTGCACAGTTGAGGAGGTAGACCATATGCCGGAAGCTTGGAAAGGAGCGAAGCATGCCAGACCCTATCGAAAGCTTTGGCGATGTCCAGGCTAATAGCCAAGGACTCGCCAAACTTTTCCATAGCCCCACCCCATACATGCGTGACGAATGCCAGGAGGTCACCCGTTGATCGTTTTGGCCTGAAGCCATATTGCCGATCATTGATTAGCGAGTGATCCTCCAGGTATCGCATGAGCTGCTTATTAATAAGAAGCTCGAGCACCTTGCAAATGACTGAGGTGACAGCTATGGGTCGATAGTTGCCTGGATCGGATCGATCCCCTTTCTTGGGGATCGGTTGTACGTTCGCCTCCTTCCAGGCCTCCGGCACGAGGCCTGTAGAGTATGACAGGCGGTACAGACGCGTTAATACTGGAGACAACTCAGCAGCACATTTTCGTAGCACCACCGCCGGAATGCCGTCAGGGCCACTGGCTTTCCGCGTGTCGAGTGACCGCAGCACTGCCCGTACATCACATTGCCTGATAACAATATCAGGCATAGTGTGGCCACAGTTGGCGATGGCGGGGGGCTGCAGGCCACGGTCATCGACCCGGGAATTAGCCGCAAAGAGGTCTGCGAGCATGTCCGCCTTCTCTTGGGCTTTGTGAGCCAGTGATCCATCAGGAAAACGCAGTGGTGGCAGCGAGGGTTGACAAAAATTTGACTGTACGGCTTTGGCCAGTTGCCAGTATCCACGGCTGCCCGTGGGATGGGATGTGAGCTCCTGACCAAGCCGCGCGACGCGCTGGGCATCCGCTCTCTTGAAGGCCCTCTTGCTGAACCTAGTGGCCCGATTGTACGCTGCTTTGAGGCGGTTCACGTTCGGGTCACGTGCCGCCCGAGCCCTGACCCAGGCGCGATATGCCGACTGTTTTTTCTGGACAGCCTCGGCACATTCACGCCCGAACCAGGGGCGAGCTTTGCGGATGCTGGCGACATCAGTGAAAGGGATATAATATTCTATCCCTAGACTGATCTCGCCAGCAATGGCAGCAGCGCTATCCGAAGGCGCCTTCCCTACAAAGCAGCGCTGGCTCCACGGGATGGACGCAAAGTAATCGCGGAGACCGTCCCAGTCTGCCGACGAGTAGTGCCATAGTCGTCGAGTCATTTGTTCAGCACGAGCAGGCGGTGGCACTTGGAAGCTGGCGTGCACCACACAGTGGTCGGATGTGCCCAGTGGGGCGCGTACCGACACACTGTACTCGGCTGGGCGACTCGTCAGCAGTAGATCCAGCAAGGCGGGCGTGTGGTCTGACCTGTCAGGTATCCGGGTGATCCCCCGTACCATCTGGGTCAGCCCGTGGGAGAGAGCGAATGCATGGGCGGTTCGTCCCGCATGATCGGTCCTAAGGGACCCCAGCCACTCAACGTGATGACCGTTAAAGTCCCCCAGGAAAACCAGGTCAGCGTTCGGGAACCGCACCTGCGCATCGTCAGCCATCTCGCTGAGGTATTCGAAAAGCCTTGTTGTCCCAGTGTCCCCTGTGTGGGAGCGGTAGACGCACACGTAGATCTGGCTCATGGAGCCATGATCCACGTGCAGCCAAAGGACGGAGTAGGAGGGCTTCTCCAGACAGCGCAACCGGCGGCAGCAAACATCCGCCCTAACGAACACGCACACCCCGGCTTTATCGCGGAATTGTTCTTCAATGATATAGCCCGGGTAACAGAGGTACGACGTGTCGTCAGGGCGGCGTATCTGTGTCTCCGTTAGGAACATCACAGAAGGCCGTGCCGACTCCAGGTGATGGTGGACGGTATCGAGGTTTGCATGGAGTCCGCGGATATTCGCGAACTCCACCTCAAACGAAGTCAACTTTGTGGGGTTTCTAGGGGCCGCTGTGTACCGTCTATTCTCTTGTTGCACTGTCATTTTGAAATATGGGGAAGCGTGAAGACAGGGCGATATTTGGTGCGGCAGTAAGTGACAAAGTGCAGAGGCTAGCTTCGTCTAGAACCGTGTGGTTAGGTCGGAGCCGACCCGCCGGACGGAAGGGCTCCCAAACCCCCCTGATGCAAGGCCGCCGCTACCCCACACCGGTTACCACCCGGAGCGGCGACCCCACAGCCTGCAGCCTACTGGGGTGGTTGGTCCCAGGCGGGCCCCATGACTATGTTGCGGGCGGCCGCGGCAACGTCGTTGCTAAGGGTCTCCCTGGCCGGCGAATCGACCCACACCACCCACACTAGACTCAGCTTCGCCCCCACTGGACCCCTGCCTGCCGCACCATACACCGCCCCGGGCCCGGCAGTGCAGCTGCTGAACCCCTAACGCAACCCAGCCTGGGCTGGGTTACTTGGGGGGCTTTAGCACAGCTGCACGGTGGTACCCCCCCGGACCAACACTGTTGTACCACCTGGTATCCACGTAGGGGCCAAAGCCACCACATGGGTACCGTAATATACGAACCTCGTCCGTTAATCAGCAGGTGCGCCACTAGCAGGTGAGGTCGCTGGGGCCCGATAGATGTAAGAAGGACCCCTTTGCACCCAAAAGTTCCTGTAGATTTGACAAAAACCCTAGGCTCTTCAACCCCCATTGCAGAATCTTTGTTAAAAGCAAACGTTCCTTGTTGTGACGTTATATTTAAATTCAGTAAAGTTAACATAAACACTATCTTAAAAACTTTTAAATCTTTAAATATCAAGAAAACAGCTGACCTCTGGGGCATCTCTGTGTATTTAGTAAATTCTTTAATTGAAATCTTAAACTAGTAATAATATTTAATAATTGTGTTGATAGTGGTGTGTTCCCTGATTTAATGAAATCTAGTAAATTAATTCCCCTGTTTAAATCGGGTAGTACTTCAGATCCGTCCAATTTCCGTCCCATTTCTGTACTACCTACATTAAGTAAAATTTTTGATAAAATTATGCTTAATCAAATGAAATCACTTTAACGTTAATAAACTATAACATACTAAACAGTTCGGTTTCACTCGTGGTCGGTCCACCACTGGTGCCGGAATTAAATTATTAGAGTGTATATACAGGGCCTGGGATGAGTCATATGATGCTTATGGTGTATTCTGTGACTTATCTAAGGCCTTTGATTGCGTTCAGCACCAGACTTTAGTTAAAAAACTTGGTCATTACGTAATCCAGGGGACGGCCTTGAATTTCGTCAATTCTTACTTAAGTGATAGGGTGCAGAAAGTAGTGATCAATGGTAAACAGTCACCTGGTTCTCCTGTAGCAATATTAATATTAATAATAAATAAAATAAATTAATACCGCAGAGTTCAATTTTAGGACCTTTTCTTTTTCTAGTATATATTAATGATCTCCCTCACCTCATAAGAGACGACCACGAGGTAGTTTTGTTTGCTGATGACACTTCTTTAATATTTAAAGTTAAACGTGGACAGCGCGAACTAGACGATGTAAACATTGCCCTCTCTAAGATAGTCCACTGGTTTTGTGCTAATAATTTATTATTAAATAAAAATAAAACTAAATGTGTAAGATTCACCTGACCTAATGTAAGACGTGTTAAAACCAGTGTTAAGGTTAGGGATGATATAATAGAATTGGTCGATGACACTGTATTTCTGGGCATAACGTTAGACTCCAAATTGCAATGTGGGCCTCATATCGGGAAAATTTCGGCCAGGCTTAGTTCTGCAGCCTATGTTGTCAAAAAGATCCGACAACTTACAGACATTAAAACAGCGCGTCTTGTCTACTTCAGCTACTTCCACAGTATCATGACATAATATGGCATACTACTGTGGGGTAACGCTGCCGACATTGAATGCATCTTTGTGTTGCAGAAGAGGGCTGTCCGGACTATCTATGGTATGGGGTCTCGGGAGTCATTAAGAGATAAGTTTAAGCATATTAACATCCTTACAGTGTATTCACAGTATATTTATGAAATTTTATTGTTTACCCACAAGAACAAAAGTAAATTTATGAAAAATAGTGATAATCATAATCTAAACTTAAGAAATAAGGATAAACTGGCTGTTCCTAAATTTAGGCTTCAAAAAGTGAGTAATTCTTTTGCGGGGAACTTTATTCGAATGTACAATACATTGCCAACCGAAATAGCAAATTTATCTGTCAATAAATTTAAAAAACGAATAAAAAGTAAATTGTGCCAGAAAGCTTATTTTAGTATTAATGATTTAGTACGAATGTCTCCTTTATAAATAACTCTGTATTAGATTTAAGATGAAATATTTTGGAAAAAAGCCGAACTGAGTTTCTTGAGGGCTCTTCTCAGTCTCGTTGCATTTTGGAACCATCTAAATAATTTTCTAAAAATTTCAAAGATAAAAAACGTTATTTTATTTATTTTATTTTATTTTATTTCATCGCGGCGGTGAGACCGATCATGGACGATTGGCTGCAGAGGCAGCATGGTGACCTCACGTATCGTGCGACGCAGGTCGTTACCGGGCATGGATGCTTCGGTAGCTATCTGTTTCGCATCCATCGTGAGATCACACCCCGGTGTCTACACGACGAAGGTTTTCGACGACGACACCGCACTCCACGCGTTGGTGGAGTGCTCAGCGTGGGCGAGTCAGCGCCGGGACCTCGTAGTGGGTCTGGGCGTGGATACCCTCTCGCTGGAGACCATGCATGGGAGTAGGTGGAACGTGGCCGTGTCCTTCTGCGAGAAAGTCATGCTCGCGAAGGAGGCGGCTGAGAGGGAGAGGGAGCGTACCCTCGCCGCTGAGTTCCGTAGTCAGCGGCGAGGGCGCCGTAGACTCATCAACGCCCAAGACCATCAACCTCCATGATCGGGGCTTGACGACGGCGGAATCGCCACCCGCCGTCCTTACAGAAGCAGGCTAGAAGCAACCAGATTCACTCACTGACGAGGGATAAAACCCTACCCCAACGACGCGGGATTCTCATCCCGACCTAACCCCCGCAGAGACCACAGAGGTGGTCAGGTAGGTATATATTCTATCTTTTGATCGTCATAACCGTTATCTACCTGCTGATCTAAGAGAATGAAGTAACTTCATTTCTTCCTATTCTTATTATTTTTTTAAAAACGTGGCACCTTCCAATCAAGTGGCATGCTTGATCAGTTGATAGCACAGAAGAACTAGTTATTCCTAACTAGCTTCAGGTGCAGGACAAGAAACGATGTTCGGTATGTGAGTGTACGGGAACCCGATTATTGCGGAGCGCTAGAGGTAACCTAAAAAGCCACCAGTCACTTGCTCAGCAAAAATTGAACTCCCCACTGCTTTTATAATTTAGTGAATCTCCATAATACAATGTTGTCGCCAACATCTTTTTTGCTGTCAAGTTTCTAAATAACAGAAACGACGTTGACAGCATTTAGCTTGCTTTTGTTCTTTACACAGCATTCACTTATTACGTGATTCCTTTGTTCTCGAATGCGTAATATATCAATGAAAAGGCGAAAAGCACTCCCAAATTATAGTCACTGTGACACAATTTGCAACATTTGTGAGCAGTTTAAAATACGTATACCTCTAGTTGTTTATAACAATGAGGGCGTGAAATCGGTTATTTATTCGGTTACAAATAGACTCGTATACTTACATCGTAAAGACCTTCACATTATCTCATCTCTTTTAATAACAAATATCTTGAAGGCAATATGGGATTTTAATCACAAAAGACATTAAAGATTAAACACATGCTTTCTTTTCTTCTATTATTTTATATCAGTTTTAGATAAGATAAGTAGATATCTCATGATGATTTCAATGCCAAGATGCATGTCTGATGATCATTTCAAACATCATGCAGCCATAATTTACATCATATTGTGAGTGATGTAAAAAATGACTTGTTTCAAAGTTCAGTTTCATCGACGTTATGCTTTCTCCAGGGAAACATTTGATGAAAACTATTTTAACATTCCTCTACAATTCTGCTTAGGTTCTATGCAACTTGACAAAAAGATGAAAAGGTGAAACTTTAATGATTATTTTCTCTGACATCACCATTTCTACCAAAATGTGCTTCTGTTAAGCAGCAAGAGCAAGTCTGGTCAAACCCATAGATAACCTCCTAGGAGGTTATCTATGGGTCAAACCACATATAATTGAATAGTTCCAGAGAGTTTTATGGCATTATACATCTCATAATATCGTCTAATCCTTCCTCTTCCTCCACTATTACAATTTGTATGTATCATTATAAGTATATAATACAGCTTATGCAGCGTGAAGTAATTTCCTTTGAATTTTCTCTGAATGTTTATAATTAAACCGCAAGGAAACACCATAACCACATAGTATTACACATATTATTATGTAATAAACCTATTATATGTAAGGCACTAGAGTTTTCACACACGCCCGGCATTTATAAAACTGCACTCAAGCTGCAAAATTTGTAGTTGGATTGCAATGAAACTGCAATTTATAACCCCATTGCAGTCAGTGTCTATTTGGCGTGTACTTTCAACGACTACACACTGACTGCAAAATAGCTGCAAGGTCCAACTGCATTGGACTGCAGGTCAATAAAACTAAAAAATAAAGTAACTGTTTTTTACCCTATCGTCTCTCAGGGGTTTACAATAGATAGTAGAGCGCACAGGCCTAAGATCTCGCTTACGTTAGCAAAGACCGACTAAAACTTATACACTAAAACTTGTATATTTGTAGAACTTTTGTAGAACTTATTTATTTCTTGTTCGAACGCATTATTTTAATTGTTACAGTATGCAGCAGTCAAGACGTACCGACTAAGGAAAAGAAACCGCAGTCTGTAAAAGATGGACTCAACACGTCATCCTGCATACCACCACCTTACAAATGCCCTCATCCTAAAATCAGAATTTATCTCTACACTAGGTAAGTATATGTAGGTACCTCTTTTATTTTAAACTAGCGGACATCCATTGCTTCGCCCATGGCAAATCATATAGGTACTATATAAAACCTTCCTCGATAGCCACTCCATCCATTAGTAAAAGCAGCATGAAAATCGGTGCAGGATCGGTGCATCGGTGGTTATTGGGTTAATCGCGAACAGACAGACAGACGCTGCGAAGGACTTTGTTACATAATATGCGATGATCTCTGTTTACATTGTCATCTTTCTTTTTATAAAAGGACAAGTAAATAAATACCAACTCATTAAGTTAACTCTTTAGGGATATACCCAAGTCACCAAACATAATGGCTAATGGCTAAACCTTACAATCATATTATCACTCCTGTTTCCTCAAAGGGATAGTCAGAGGCGTATGCCCAGTTTCCGCCAATAACTTTGTTGAGAGCACATAATAGGGAACGAGTATAGAGCTATTGGACCTATAACACACTAAGTAGGCAACTAAAGTTAGTTCCTTGACAGTCTGGCCTCCCATGACTATTATAGTGAGACGACAAAATGTTTATTTTTTGTACGCTTTAGGTCCGTAAACGAGTGAGTTGTTAATGAGTAGGTAGGTTCATATCTAGTCATTAAAAATTAATCACTAGTTCAAGTGCATAGACTAGTTTCCATTCTCTTGTGCTTAGAGGGACACAGCAATGAATATGTACCCACTGGCAGTTTAAATACAAAATGCCACAGGCATTCCATTACGCA
Organism: Nudaria mundana; assembly: GCA_963556515.1. Classification (NCBI taxonomy): domain Eukaryota; kingdom Metazoa; phylum Arthropoda; class Insecta; order Lepidoptera; family Erebidae; genus Nudaria; species Nudaria mundana. The sequence continues at coordinate 13,055,582 of OY748293.1, forward strand.
CAAGCTTACCTATGTAACATTAAATTATGTTTACGTAACTTAGGCATCTACAGTTAATATCTAATAATAAAACAATTAATTTCTTTTGTTGTTATGGCATCTAATGGTAATTTATAACGAATGGTTAATTATATTTAGATATGGTAAATGGATTTGGTCATTACTTGTATCTATCATATTACGATACCAGTTTTAATCATTTGATAGTGGAGCAAATTAAAACGTATTCATTCAGCTATGTTTAATAATATTAAAAACTTGAAAGTTATTTATGAAGAAATAGGTAAGTACATGACTGCTTCGGTGGCATGGTCGGTAGTGTATCGGCTTTCGACTCCGGAGTCTCGGGTTCGATTCCCGGGTCGAATCCAATATTTGTGTGATCCACAAATGTTTGTTTCGGAGTTTGGGTGTTTTCTATGTATGTATTTAGAAATATATAAGTATGTTTATCAGTTGGCTAGATCCCATAACACAAGCTTATAGCTTAGTTTGGGCTAGATGACGTCGTGTAAGCATGTCCAACAATTTTTATTTGTTTATATTATCCGCCCAAATCTAATCTAATAAATCCGCCCTTGACTGAACTAATAAGTAGGTATAGGTAATGGTAGTTACTTATACACACACACATATCATGCCTATATCCCCGAAGGGGTAAGCAGAGGTGCATTACACACCCACAGTTTGACAGTATTTTTAGTCCCACGTATAATAATAACGGGCACACATATAATGGGTTATGTCCAAAATGGACGAATGAATTATATTGTACTATATTGTACTTATTGAGCTACTTATAATAGTGTAATCTATTTATCTATTTTATATTAGGTATATTATATAATCGTTTATCTCACTAAAACTCGAGAATGGCTGGACCGATTCGGCTAATTCCGGTCTTAAAATATATGTAGATGTTTAGGAAAGGTTGAAACGTTCACATCTAGTTTGTAATAATAAGTGGCCTTCATTTCTTCCAGGTCAACACAAGAAAAGGGAGAATTGTTAAACACACTTGACGATAAGTCGCTACAATACTCAAGATTCAATCCCAAACATCCGACAAAGATCGTCGTTCACGGGTTTGCTGGCGGCAGGAATCAGTCACCGAGCACTGATCTTCGGCAAGCTTACTTCATTAGAGGAAATTATAATATTTTCATTGTGGATTATGCATCTATAGCCAAAGAACCATGCCTTAGTCAGGTAAAGTATCCTAATTCATAAATTATATTAACTTCCTACTACCTTCGTTGGCGCCGTGGAAAGACGTTGAGGCGCCCTTTCCAAATTGTACTTAGGTATCTATAATTAGGTAGGTACTGTTCTAAACGAGGTCTATACGGAAGATATGCGTCATTTCTAAACTTCCATATAAGTTAAACCAATAAGACCGTCTATCATATTATATCCACTGTTCTTAAGTGGTGGTGTAATAAATAAGTGGACTATATATTATAGGTATTAAAGGTATATTGGTTCTTCAGGTATTAATTAATTACAATAAGTACAAGATGCGAGTAAGATCTACAGTAGACTAATTATCGAAATGTGTTGCATCCGTTCGATATCCTAATTGAAGAACTTCTTTATAAAATTCTGATTCTTTGTTTGTTGGGCATCACGTAAATGCTACTGCTTAATATATATCGCCTCAGCCTACTAGGCCAGTTGTTATCTATACTTATAATAAATCTGTACAGAGGTAAATTATGTACATGAAATATATTTTCAAAATAACGGTCAGGAGGTGATTAGTGATCGATACTGATCCCAAAAATGCACTCAGTAAAATTTTTGTCTGTCTGTCTGTCTGTCTGTATGTTCGTTATAGAAACAAAAACTACTCGACGGATTTTAACGAAACTTGGTACAATTATTCTTCATACTCCTGGGCAGGTTATAGTATACTTTTCATCACGCTACAATCAATAGGAGCAAAGCAGTGAAGGGAAAAGTTGGGAAAACGGGAGAAGTTACTCCATTTTTTAAGCTTCCGTCGCGTGTGCAGCCTTAATGGTTAAAGCTACACAGAAATCATGTACACGACAGCATATGGCTATCATTTATGGTTGCAGTTCGGAGCTTTCTGCAACCACAACTTTGCAATGGAACTCGGCTAAAAGTAACCCAGTTGCAACAAAATATAATTGAGGCTCAAATTTTAACAGGTTGCGTTGCAGGAGAAAACGTCTTTATTCCCAGAATTCCCATAATACCAAATAATTTTCCATTCCAATTTAAAAGAACGCAATTCCCAGTATCGGTGTGTTATGCAATGACAATTAATAAGGCTCAAGGGCAGACTTTTCGAGTTGCTGGAGTAGATCTCGGTGTCAGTTGTTTCTCGCATGGTCATTTGGACGTCGCTCTTTCCCGGGTTAGCAGTTCTAGAAATCTTTTTGTTCACGTGCCGGACGGGTCAACTTTCAACATAGATTACCCGGAAGCTTTGCGCTGAAGTATTTGCGTTCTATAAGTACTTCAGCATCATGTAAATGTGATCTAAATAATATTACCAATAGGTACATTAACTTAATAACACACAAGGAGTTACACGCTGACGGAGTCGCGGGCACAGCTATACTTATTAAAACTACCCGAGAAACACTAATTCTGTTGGTTAAAACAGCATGAAAATCAGTGCAGAATGCAGCATGATGATCGGATCGGCCGCTGCGGAGGTCTTTGTTTTATAAATTGTAGTGATAAGTGAAAGTAAAAACCTTAAGATTCACGCTTACAAGACTGATGGGATGATTGTACTAGCGATTCTATGAGTGATTAATTGATTGATTGAATATTCTTTATTGTACACCAATACAACATAAGTACAAAAAAATATACAGGTTTCAGTATGTACAAATGGCGGCCTTATCACTAAGAAGTCTTCAGGCAGTTCAGTGAGTGCTGAGTGGTCTGACATGCAATAATTTCTTTCTAAAACCATGCATTATAATATTTCTAAAAAGCATATTCCGGTAATGTGTTTACATGAAAACTATTACACGCAAGCGGAGCTGCGGGCAACAGCTAGTTGACAATCAATTTTGAAAGCTAAAGTAGCCATGGTCGTCCGCTATTAGTACTTAATCTTTAAAATTACTTCCATAATCAAAATACATTCACTGAAATATAACTTTACCGGTCCTAAGTAACCCAAACAAATATGTGTAATGCAGGTTGAATATTCAGTTTCGTTATACTCGTAGAACTTATAACTTAAAAACCTCAGACTAGAAGAAGACTTAGAAAGACTTAGAAGAGAGAGAATTATTCTTTTAGTCTGAGTTAAAAACTATCAAAGTGCACGTAACCGGGTCGTCCATTTCATAGAGGTATAATTTCAGTAAGCGAATAACTTTCCTCCACTTGCGTAACAAAACTTGATTAAGAGGAACACCATTATTCTAAATAAAATCATTATTGTCGTAAAGTGGCTTGCATAACTTCATAGTAGGTACTCGTGCCGACGCGCATAATTTTACAAACGATTTATTTGGGCTCATAAAAGGCTTTCTAAGAACACAGTAACTCAATAAAATATAGGTTCATAACTTAGGACAAACTATGAAATGAAAACACTGAAGGCTATGCAGCGACGCGCTGTTCGCATTATAGACTGTCCGGAGGTAACGGGAAGCCTTGAGCCGCTAGCCCAGCGCCGAACAATTGCTTCCTTGGCCGCGTTCTACCGTATTTACCACGGTGAGTGTTCTGAAGAGCTCTTCAACCTGATCCCACCCTCTCCCTTCCGATCCCGAACAACGCGTGCCGGTCAGAGATGTCACCCTCATACCGTGGAAACCGTCTTCGCGAGAACCGAGCGTTTTAAACGATCGTTTCTCTGCCGAACGATGGTGGCTTGGAACGCCCTGCCTGCGCACGTGTTTCCTCCAACATATAACCCTGGGCTCTTTAAGCGAAGCGTGAAGAGGCACATTACAGGGTCGTCAAGTTGAGGGCCACTCTCTATAGTATTCCTGTGTACTGTGAGAGTCGCCCTCAATTGCCAGGCGTCGCCTCAGCTTACCATCAGGCGAGTGGCGTCAATATGTCGACCTAAATATAAAAAAAAAAAAAAAAAAAAGGTGCATAAGGGCCCAAGCTTACCTCGTTTGCAAGTACTGCTTTAACCTATCAGCTGACAAGACTCTGGCCAGCATTAAAATTCCCGGCAAAATGGTAATACCCAATCATGTGGGACTAATAAAATTTGGGCGTATTCATTAAATAGGTAGGTCAAGCAATAATCTTTGTATGTAAAATCTCAAATATATTTCACATATCACATATTTTCAGATAGAGTGGGCTCCTCGTTTCGGTGGGTTGTGTATAGCTCAGCTGATCGAATACATTCAGTACCACCCCGTGAAGTCGGTACCTCCTGAGAAAATGCACACCATTGGATACAGTGTCGGCGCACACATCCTCGGGCTTGCTGCCAATTATATTGCTAACGGCAAACTTGGCAGGATCACTGGTAAGCAGAACTTGAATCGTCAATTTTTTTAATTCACGATCGCGGTTAAATATATTTCCAATTGCTTGTCCGTGACTATCCACACTATTATAACCTTTGATTGGTAATCTGCTAACATGGGTCGCATTAGTAGCACGATATATAGAGTTTAGATATACTTTATTATATTACGTACTTTATTGTATTAAGTACTTAGTTAACTACCGACTTTTTGACTGATCGCAATAGAATCTTAGTAGATTAAAGCGATAGAGTAGTTAAATTTGCAGACTCGGTCCCCTGTTTGGTTTCTTCCGTCTGTCCTTGGTCTTCTAGTGTTGTATACTCGCGGACGGCCCACGGTACTTTGTTTCTCAAATTTTCCGCAAGTACGTACTTAGAAAGCAAAAGTTCCTTTCTCCTTCTTGTACCAGTAATACTAAATTTCTGAATTTTTGCTCCATCACGTTCTATCCATGGAACGAATTGATAACAGTGCATAAGGAGCAAATGCTTGTATTTAAGACACGATAAATTTATAGTCTTTTGGACCTGAAAGAAGGACCAAAACGACTATAAATTTAGCGTGTTATGTACTAATGCTGTCTCATTGTACTATTCGCCTAAAAAGACTCGCTAGTGCAAGGGCAACATGTCACCAACGACGTGAGATTTTCATCCCGACCAAACCTCCGAAGAGGCCACACAGGTGGCCAAAGTCCGCCGGGCGCCACTGGAAATACCTCCTGGTGCGTACCAGAGACGCCCGGCAAAGGACGTAGGAGCGGCCCGAATTACAAACAAAAAGGGCAACATATCAATTAAATTTTATGAAATTGCATAAATATTATTTACGCTAACGTAAATTATTATTGGTATGCGAATACTTTTTAAGGCAATTGCCTCATGTTAATGCATGCAATGTAATACACAAACCGCCCGTTACGGTTATCCTTGACATTTTAACATAGGTAGGTACAATGGTCTAGAAATGCAATTCACCGTGTCCTGTAAATGGTTACAAACTTCCTGTAAATATACGTTTATTTATATAATATTAATGACGACTAAAATAATGTCCAATGACATCCATTCATTTTGATCTTATGTGCTGCATAATGTCAGGAAGTTTGTATATAATAAGTCGTGACATAAATAGGCATTTATCCTTCAAATATTAATGTGTAATATCTATAAATGTAATACCCATCCTGTAACTGGTAACTAACTGCCTGTACCTAATTATGCAGCACTATTCGTAACATTGAATATTTTTTTGGACTCTCATCGACATTCATATTATACAGTGCCTAGAGGTTTCAGGGTGCATAGGGATCCTTCTAATATATTCTTAGGGTTCCAAGTCAATCTCACCTACAAGTAGTGCACTTACCAATCATCGAACGACGCTCTGACAAACTATACCATTCGTGCAAGCCTGTAGAGGCCTGTAGAGGCATAGGCTATAATGGCTTGCACGAATGCCATCAAAGTCCGCGAAACAGTAGGTACGAGTAGCTACTGTTCGCGGACTTTGATTGGAAAGGTGTAAGCAAAGATCTCACTACCAACAAAATTTTCGATAATCTTGTTTGCTTGAGCTAGCAGGCAGGTCTATTATAACAAGCTGATTACCGCGGCTTCACCCGCATTATATATTTATCTCGTTCCGCATTACCACGGGATCACATTACCGGGAGATAAAGCGTACCTATGCACTCAAGGACAACACAATACCAACATATTATAATAATAATGTTATAGTGATATAGATTTCAAAACTGGGTTAGTAGTCACGGAGCCGATTCTATCCTACTAATATTATAAACGCGAAAGTTTGTGAGTATCAGTATGTATGTATGGACGTATGGATGTTTGTTACTCTTTCACGTAAAAACTACTGAATGGATTTTAATGAAATTTACAATAATATAGCTTATAAGTACATCAGAATAACACATAGGCTACAATTTATAAAGATACTGTGTGAATTGTTCAAAATATGACGCGGCGCGACGGGAACGGGAAAAAATCCAAATTACCACGCGGACGAAGTCGCGGGCGACCACTAGTTGAATATAAACAAAGAAACTCTGAAATATCTAGTATAGTAGGTTCCTATAGATTTGAGTAGACAAAAGACAACCACAAATATTCAAATACATATTTTCTTTTCCAGGATTAGACCCAACAATTTTTTTCTACATGGGGAACAACCGATCACGTGACTTGGACTATACTGATGCTCACTTCGTCGACATTTTCCACACGGGCGCGGGGATCCTTGGCCAATGGGGTCCGAATGGTCACGCGGATTTCTATGTCAACGGGGGTTCTAGTCAACCTGGATGTGCTCATGACACTATTTTCCGTAAAAAATTAATAATATCATAAAATATAAAGAACTTTTTAACAGCAACACTGCCATCTATTATCAGCATCGGAAACAACTACGTTCACTAAATGGCGGAGGGTGTTCATTTACTAAGACAAAAGTATAGATGGCTCTGTGCATATAGTCAGATTGATACTAACGAGGGCTGGGATGGAACTCCTTAGGAAGTTTCATAATAATTTAAGAGATGGCACTGTTAAGGTTTTCATTTCTTATACATACATAGCCTGCAAATTCACCTGCGTGAAAAAAAATCTAAATTCAAAAATTCACTTAATTGATGAGTAGCTTTAACTTATTTATTTTTTTACCTGTGGTCATCGATCTATTATTCCTATGTTTGATCGAAGCATGTGGGCATTGGTCATTAAAAAACATAGGAGGTGATCGTAGTAAGAGACCACTTAAATTAGACCTTTGCTTTCTACGTGACTATGCAGTGTAGTGAGGTCAACCTTGACCTAGAGTCATACAAAATTCTCTAATCTACTGACTATTCTCTTAGTTATAAACTAGGTATGCAATGCATTCTGCTGTTGCAATAATTGAGCTGAGTTTGTCGATCCGGGTCGAACTACTAAACGACTGGACCGATCTGGATATGAATTCAGATATATGCACTCACGGTGATGTTCACTATGACCGTGCCAAATTTCAAAAAGATCGGTCCAGTCGTTTAGGAGGAGTTTGATCACGAACGAAATACACGAGTCGACTAAGAAAGAGCTTCGTAAACTCCGCTCAAAAAAGAATAGTTCAAACCTATTCATCGATTATGCAATAAATTAGTTGATTATGAAAGTTATGATTTCATGTGTATTTTAACAGAAACTCTATCCTGTGACCACACGAAGGTGACGCCTTACTTCATCGAGTCGATCAACAGCCGCGAAGGTTTCTGGGCCGGTCCCTGTTCAAGTTTACTTTCATATCTCATTGGATGGTGCGAGCCTAAGGACACAGAGTATGTACTTATGGGTGAACATGTGACACACAAGTAAGTATACTAACTGCCCGACAAGCATGTCAGTCGACCCTGATTCAGTCGATAACCAATGACAGTGCAGAAAATGTCGGTCACGTGACTCAATTAACACACTTTTGAAATTCCCTGCAATATCATTGGCTATCGACAAACTGTTCCGAGCGCTATGCTAAAGGTTGCCGAGTTTTTCCGGAACGTTATTTCTATTGTAACTACATAGTACATAATATCATTGTACGGGGAATGGGTGTCCCAACAAAATCTTAGAGGGTAAGTTGTGCATTTTATATGTGTGTATGGATGTAAGTGTACAGGGTCTTACGTAAGGGTTATATCAACCCGAAGACACCCCCATCAGCTGATCGCCCAGAACGCCTTTTTATATATTTCGACCGCGAAACAAGAAAAAAAAAGTTCATCTTAAAAAAGTTATATGCGTTATTTCAAATCAAAACAAACGTGTCCCAACACTAGTGCTTGACGTACTTACTAATAGACAATGGTGGTGGGGCGGGAGGCGGCGTCAAACACGACGGAGTCGGTGTCTTTTGACAGCGTCCAATACCAAGAAAATTCAAACGGCGCGACCAGGATGCGAAACAGAGACAAAATGTTCCAACCAGGAGAGAGAGAGAGTAGGTTTTTCACAGGCGTGCTTTATTTGTACTACTTATTTGATGTCAATGACCGAATCAGCTGATTTTAGCTAGTGTTGTTCAAACAAGAGTGTTTTATTCGGTAATAATGGTTTATTTCTGGATGTTTTTTTTTTCTTGTTTGGCGATCGACACATATCGAAACGGGTTCTGGTCGACCAGCTGATGGGGCTGTCTTCGGGTTGATATAACCCTTACGTAACATCCTGTATATCGCCGAAAGGGATCATAAAACAATATGTATTCTGAAGATGCGGGCATTCCCAAATGTCACCAAGTTCCAGACTTACGGTACTTGGTACTACGTGTGACAGTTGTGTCCCTAGGCTATTTATTTTTGCAACTGTTGCTTCAAAGTTTATTTTGAATTTCAGTGCCAGAGGTGTGTATTACGTGACTACAAATGCTAAACCACCGTACGCGAGAGGTTTTCCTGGAAAATCACGACATCTTCGATCTATTGCACCTTACAGCTGATATTTTGACAATCACAGACATTAGTTGATTAAGTTCTACCAAAATCCTTTATTTTTAAGTAAGCTCAAAGTCTAATTTAGGTAGCATTTTACGGGGATTTAGTTCTTAAAAGTACCTACCTATAGGTATACGTATATTTTAAATGCAATACTCTAGCTATAATTTTTATTTGTTCTTTCACCAAGTATTGAATGGAATCAGGCGTTACCTGGCGAAAGTCCATGATAAAACAATGGGGTAAGATGTTGAATTTTTATATAATTGCACTAATTTCGCTAAATAGAAGACATTATAAACGTCGACATATCTTTCACCTACTCACGAGGCATTCTCAAGACTGTCTCAAAGAGAACAGCTGTTCTCTTACATATGTCGACGTTTATAATGTCTTCTATTTAGCGAAATTAGTGCAATTATATAAAAATTCAACATCTTACCCCATTGTTTTATCATTTCGCCATTGCCTTTACCAAGTATTTTTTGATACTAAAATTAAAATTTTATTCGAAATAATTTTTTGTAGCAATCGAAATCATAAATATCAACACATTTTGTAAATCATTTTGATTTTAAAATAATGTACAAAGCATTATAGAACTATACTAACCTACGTGTGATGTATAAAAACGTATTTCAATAATGTGTTAGGTCGGTCATAGAATACGCTAATTTAGATGCAGGACATCTTTAGTGATTAATAGACATTTTATTTAATAATGCCGCTGATTAGAGACCTAAGCTTATATAGTGTTCCTAAGAAAGCGGTGCCGTCTCAAAGTGATGGCCACACAGCGGCGAATTGACATGACCAGAACATTGTCCAAAAACGAACGCAATGCCCCAAGACGGCACCGCTTTCCTACGAACCCAGAGCTTTAGTAATTATTTATTATGGTCAAGGTTTCCGCCATTAAGTATAATATCTTTGACGATATACTTGTATAGTTAGTGTTAATTTATTGTATATTTAAACATTGTGATACATCTCTTTAGAATTGAATTAAAAACTTAGTACCATGAAGTAGTGTTTTTAATTTTTAACCTAACAATATTTAAATATTTTTAGACTGCTTCGATAGTGTACCTACCTTCTTTCTTGTTGCTTGGACTGCTGAGATTATATTAAGTGGTATGTAACATCTGTCCTGGCTGTTTTGGTTTTGTGCCCGGTAAAGGCAATACGTGGGACCTACGAAATTATTGGCAAAATGTGGGTGTGAAATGCACCTCTGTCTACCCCTTGGAGATATAGGCGTGATGTATATATGTCGATAGTGTACTCAGTGGCGCAGTATGCTTTGCTGGTGTCCCAGGGTCGCAACAAAACAATTTTTTTGAGCCGCAAATGTACCAGAATTTGAGTAATTCCGGTACCAGGTACTTACTACCCATACGATAAGAAAAAAATTGTAAACAGCCCTATTTTTACTCACTTAGTAAGGGAGACAGTATAATGCATTTGGGGTGAGACGATGCTTGTGCAAATCAATGTTGCCATTTTTGTCCAAAACTACTAGTCCGTATTCGATGCAGTTTTCAGTTTTGGTTTGCGTTTGATTGATGCATGATCTTCTTAGATAGGTGTTACAACTCACCAGAGGGCTCTGCAGCAAATTGTTTGTGCAAATCCATGTTGTCAGTTTTCTCCAAAGCTTCTAGACCGATTTTGATGCCAATAAGTTAGTTTTGTTTCAAAGAGGTATTAAAATAAAACACATTTTAATTTAAAACATACATTGGGGAAGATAATGTTACCATTTCAAAACGACAATTTAACAACAAAGTTACACAACGTTTTGAACTTTACATGAATATTATAATACGAGATCATAGTTATGAGATCATTAGTTACAGAGTTTTATACTAGAACATAAAACTAGTAATATTGATAAATAATTCAAACTAGAGTTATTTGATTGCACGTTTAAATACGTAAGTACTCGTATTCAGTCAAAAGAGTTCATATGTAACTGAAAAATAAAGTAATCGTAAATCATTTACAATAATAATTAAACTTATTCCACTCTTATTTTTTTCACCCCTGTACCTGACTACTTTCAAGATTTTTCATGTTATTGCATTGTAATACATTGAACAATAGTAGGTAAGTTATTTAATAATTTACTTAACTTAGTAGGTACCTATGTTGTAAATACAATGTTTTATTTTCGAATAACACATTTCCTTTCAATTTTTATTAGATTACAACTAAGTATTTATACTATATTATTATACTACGAGTATATTAAGTACTTTTACTAAGTACGTAATTTTTTTACTACCGGAATGTCCATTCAATTTTGCCAATGCAATGTTGCCAAATAAAAGGTGTTATAAATATCTATCATTTTATAAAATAACGAATCTAAAATAATTGAAAATAAAGACAGTGATATATTTTTAATTCCTTACATACGTGGTGGATAGTACGTAGTCATGTGCCTACACATGATCACGTACTACCTACAGTAGAACACGTACCTACTGTAAACTGTATCTCTCTATATATAAAAATGAATCCCTATTTCCCTTGGTCACGACATCACGCGTGAACGGCTAGACCGATTTCGCAAATTCTATTTTTGTTGTGTTAATTACCAGGAGAAGGATCTTATGGAAGAAAAAAAATGTTGTGCGGAACATTAGAAAAATTGATGCGGTACGAAGTTCTCCGGGACAGCTTGTATTACTTACTATAGTTTTCACTGCACTACAACCTCGTTTTTCATAATTGTATTTGATACTACAACGGCTATAATATTAATGTTTAAATATATTTTGCATGATTTTATTACATATTGAATTATTTACATACTAAAGACATAGGCCAGTGAGAAACTGAAGTGCTGTTAGAAGAGGTAATCTGGTCTAGGAGTACGTTTAAAAGGACTGAAGATTCTGAAATCAACTATGGTTTTATTATGTCTATAACTCAAATCTCTTTCATAAAATAACATTAAACGATACAAATCTATGATAAATCTTAAAATGAAACAAAAATAACCAGTTCTGGCAATTGCGTACTTTAACATATACCTACTGTTGTACAAGAGTACGCGCCTACGTCGCTAAGAGTACACGCGTCGAGATAGCCGTATTTTTATTTGAAGAGGCGATTTCTTAACTCGATAATAGTTTAGACAAAAATGTAGTAGTAACCAACTAAAAATAATCGGGTGTAACAGTACGCGCGTACACCCGATTATTAACTAAGGAATGTTACTGCGTACTCATACACACACTAGCCAATTCATTTATAAATTGATTGCAATGAACAATTGCAAATATCTCTTAGCGGTTTCGTAAATTATGCACGCGGCATGCGTTTAGGCATCCATAGAAACTCAATAGTCGTCTTTGTTTATACAAAATAATTGCAGACGGCAATTATTTGTATCAACAAAGACGACTGTTGAGTACTGTTGAGATTGTTGAGTACGAAATACTTTGAAAATGATAAAAATATTTAAGAAATTGAGTAAAAATCTTCAAAATTACATTATATCTAAGTTTTCAGGCGGTTTTATGGTATTTTTATTTTGCACAGCACTTGTTACCACGATTGACATATAGAAATACGACGGAACTTAAGCGTGTATCGTAAACAACTTCACAAATAACAATGTTGCGTACTCTTGTCGAATTCGTACTCTTAAACCAGGTTATTACTCGTATTTCAAAATTATTAAGTCACATTTAATAAGTATAATGTCGTATCTTACCCTACATGGTTTTCTTATCATAAATATTTACAATTATATACAATCGTGATTTTATATTTAAGGTTAAATGTTAAAATCTAAACAATAAAAATTAAAACAATGAAAGGCTTTTGTAGGTACTTAATCATGATTTGTGTAGAAAAATAAAAAATGCCAAATCTGATAATTTTAGTTCAGAGTTTCTTTCTTTTCAGATAAGCTGACTGAAGTTATACGTAATGTCTATACGAAATGGGCAAACTTAATTACACGATAAGCGTTTTAAAATCAAATCAAGCTGAATAATATTTACAATTTCGATAATATAGGGACTTCGAAAGCAAATCCTCAAACATGATTCTAATCAGTATAATTGACAAATCAGTGCATCCTCGCAAGTAATACCTTTATCCAAGAGATTAACTCTTATACTATCCTTATCCAGGGTTATTTTAATAAAGGAAAATTATAAAAAAGAATTCAAAGTTTATGATATTTCAAAGTAAATGTGTAGTCGTTCGTGCATCAACTTCAATCGATAAGTAACTTAAAAATAGAGGCTACTCCAGGGGGCGATTTTATAATGAAGTGAATGAAAACTTTTAGGATGCATCGAATACCTATGATATGATACCTATAAGTAACTGAAAACAACATAATTGTTTTATTTTCTAATTGGAAAATAACCCCGAAAATAAGGTAGGTATGTACCTAGTTAACTAGTTTATTCTCTTAATATTTTAACTAGAGTTTATGTAATCATTAATATACAAATTATGTTATTTTGTACAGAGTATTACACCAATTTTTTTTCCTTACAGGGCAACCCCAATGCAATGGATGTAAAACAATACCTCTAACTTTTATCTATTATAAATAATAAAAATAAACTATACATTAACACAACATAATAAATAACAATACAAAATAACAGATGAGGTTAAATATATTATTTTAAACGTAGCGAAGTAGCCAAAATGTTTCCGCGATGTGGCAGAATCATTTTATATTGACCAACCGGAGTGTTTTTTTGTAAAAAGTGAGTGTTTTTAAAAGTTTGCATTTTTTGGTGTAGGTGTAAATTATTTAAAATAATGTACTTATAAAATGAAGCACCATAAACATATCAATTGTTCCGTTATTATATGTGCGTAGAGTAATTAATACAGTTATTTTCTTTATTTCTTTTGATGCAATAATACAAGTAGGTAAGTATGTGACGTCATAGTTATTAATAAAAAGAGTGTAACATGAGTCAATGATTAGTAATTATTAATTTAAAAATTGGTGTTTTTTTATGTTTTATATTCGAATGATAACCAATCTTCGCTGCAGGGTTATTGAATCTGATACTCAATTATATACATACACACATACATATGGTCACGCCTCTCTCTCATGGGGGTAGGCAGAGGCTATGGAATTCCCTTTGCTACGATCCTGGCATACTTCTTTCGCTTCTTCAACTCCGACTCCGATTTGGTCGAAGTACGTTTGCCTAGGTCGACCCTTACCTGCCTGTCCATTCACGTCTGCCTTATGTATCTTTTTCGTCAATCTTTTTTCATCCATCATTTCTACGTGCCCGAACTATCTAAGCATCCCTTTTTCTATGTTACTCACTACATCTTCTGACACACCGCAACGTTCTCGTATCACGCTGTTCCTCACTTTATCAACCAATGTCATCCATACTTCTCAATTATATTATAATTATATTTAATAATAATTAAATTTATATTCTTACTTATTATTTTTCACAAGTATTTTTAAATTATAGTTATTGTCCTTAATTATATTTACAGCTAGCGGTCGCTTTATCAAGCTTTATTGTCTCCACAGCCTTATAGAGTGAGATCACCCATTTTATTGTCCTATCACTAAATATGCATCTATGGTTTATAATCATTGATTATTATGTACAGTATTTATTTATATTTCTAATATACCTTATAAGAAATGTAATACTGAAGTACAGTTGAGAAAAACTGATAAATTTATGTTGGTATTAAAGAAAATCAATCAAATCTTGACACCAATTTTATTTCACTCGCAGATACACTTCACTTACTTATCCAATATTCTTTTAAATTTGGTTGTACAGTTAATACGTTGTCAAAATATTATAGTTTTATTACCATTCGAAATATGTAGTGTTTATTGACGAGTTTTTTACTGTAAGTAGATAAGTATTTTCCATCCTTTTTTTTACTTTTATATAAAGGTGCTTAGCAACAAGTGCGTGGGGGATCTGTACCCTTTCCGCCATAGCTTTGGACATTGTGAAAATTATCATTATCGCTAATTTTTTTATACAACATTTTATTTTATTATAGTTTATTGGACTGATATATCCATGTAAATTTACTATGCACTTTCCCCGGCCAAGGTATTGGAAGATATAATACTGAATTCACTTAAATTACATAATATAATATATAAATAATGTGTTGTTATTTAATCTGGTGAAATAAATACTACGCTAAATGTGAAGCCTTTACTAAAAAGCCAGGGCTCAAAATATTATTAGCTCCATCAAATGATATTTATATCGCTAAAAATAACATTAACGTATTATCTACAAATACATACAAATCACTACACATTCAATTAATATTCTTTGGAAGTTAGTCAAAGTATTTTTACATCGCAAAATTGACGGCGTAGAGGTCCTTTAAGTTGGCCTTTTCCGATCATTTTCACTACAAACGTAGAAGGCTAATTTTGTTTTAAAAAAAATTAAGTGTACTCGTACGATAAAACATTATAAAATGAATGCCGATTTTAAAGTAGGTAAGTACTTTAATTATCTATAAATATCTTTCGGTTATCCCGTAAATGTATTTAATGCAGAGCTAAAATTGGGTTTGCCATATCACTTTAATAATTGCGTTCGTAAATAAAAACAGTAAATTAGGAATAAATATTAATATTGTTTGTTTAAATCTGGTATTAAATTACAATTTAGTGAGGCAATTAGCCTAATGTGTTTTAGTGAAAACGATAGGTAGGTGCACTCTTAAAACAACGATTTCGTTTTATACAATATAATTAAGACTATAACTTTAGGGTTTTAAGAATTATTAAACTTAGTGATATTTCAATTATATTAATGTAACTGATATGAATTTTTGGTGATATCTGTCAATTATAATGTTTATGGCGATTAATTATATGTATAATTCTATTA
Source organism: Nudaria mundana (assembly GCA_963556515.1). Taxonomy (NCBI): domain Eukaryota; kingdom Metazoa; phylum Arthropoda; class Insecta; order Lepidoptera; family Erebidae; genus Nudaria; species Nudaria mundana. The sequence goes on from OY748293.1 coordinate 13,071,451, forward strand.
TTAATTGTAAAAAATGTTCCTATCTGCATAAAATATGGGTGATTGTTAATTAACTTATTGAATTTTAAGAATAAACAAGAAATATAAAATCATTAATTTAAGTAATTTAATAAAAATATTAGCAGTGTTAGTAGAGTATTATATTATGAGCAAATAAGTTAAATTTTAGATGATAATTCTCACTCATGTCCAACGAACTAACACCTACGCTTACACCAAAGGTTTTATAATATAAGATTTTAAGTTTTTTGTAAAATTTAATACATTTATATTGTTGCACTTTTATTATATTGCAATGAACACATTTTATACGTTCATTTTAGTAGATGTAATTAAACTGCAATTTACATAAATTAAATATGTAGTTCAATGATCTAAATTAAAATTTTAAATTAATTTAAAATTAAATTATAATATAATTTACCGTAATTTGCATACAAATATATACATATATATGTATACATGTTTGTAATTAGTTTGCACTGGGAGTAAATATTAAGCAAAATGGACCATTTAATCGAGAAATGGAAACTATCTTCATACTTATAACATAAATAAATTATAAAAAATGTAACAATAATCACAGAATATATTTTCTACTCAATTATTTTATTTCATTCTTTACATAAATATTAGTACACGTTTTCATCTTATCGAATTAGTGCGCGATTTAACGAGTGAGTATTGGTCTCAATTAACTGCCAGAAAATATTGTCAATCACAAATTAATTAGAGTTTTTATTGTCATTCACGAAAAATTGAGCGAAATGTACGAAACTCAAAATAAAGTTCCTAACGTGCATGAAAGATTATTACCAATGAAGAAATATTATTTCATAAAATATTATATACCTACACACCTAAAGTTTATTAAATTGTTATATAATCTTAAAATTATTGAGTATTATAGTATATAAGTATTTATTATCCTTTTCACCCTAAACACTAGTGTCTTCTTACGAATTCTCTTCGCACTTCCTTTTATATTCTACCTTTTATAAACAACTACAATATTATTGTCATTCATATCTCAAATTCAATTTACAATTACAAATATTCTTATATAATTTTATATTTTTATAATATTATTTATATCGTGAGACTAAAACGGGTATCTTTTCCCTTAAATACTGCCTGATGTTTGGACAGAGTTGCTTCAAATGTTATTATTATTTTCTTCTATTGTTTTATTAGTATTTCCTCAACATATTTTGGTCAAAATTAAATCATTCATTGGATTATTAAAGTAGGTATGTACCATATTTATTCAAATTACTTTTACTGTCCGTCCGTCCGTCCTCAGCTTACCTCCCAAACGGTTAGTGCTACAAACATGAAACTTTGTACGAATATGTATATTTACTACGCCAACAAAGTGCTAAAATAAAATAAAACTTTTTTTTTTTTGGGCTTACTTTTTTGAGATTTTTTTCGGGTTTACCTCATTGTGTGAGGTGTCATTAGATACTCGTATTTTTATTTACGTTTGCGAGATATTTAGTTTTGAAGAGCATGTTTTTGCAAACATCTCTCTAAAATCTTAACGGCTGGCGTGAAGAACTTGAAAAAAATCCTCATGGTAGTCCATATAATGAACTTTGATGAAAAACTATAACGGATGGTGTAACTCTGTTAAGGCTGTTGAGGCTTTTATGGGTAACTACGGAATCTTATCTTATGCGTGGCTCGACACGAACTTGTCCAGTTTTTTTTATTCAGATTGTAGAAATGTTTTTAGTTATGCGTAGGTACAATAGGTCTTCACATTTATTTGGTTTTATTTATTATTGCTATTTATTATAAAGATATACCTAGTAATGTATATAAAAATTTACAAAATCATAAATAAATATTTCCAGATGGGAAATACTCTTACTTTATTACACTTTAATGCTAAACTAATGTGTAACTTAATATCCAAGCAGCAACTAATGGTACAATAGAATGGGCATTTTCACATTGCACGATAACGACACACGATATCGTGCAATGTGAAAACGCAAGTAACCATAATATCTATTTAGATGTTTGTGCAAGTGATAAAGTATTAATTCCTATTTACGGTGCACTTATTTAAAACTATAAAATATTAAAAACAATGGTAAGTAAAATGTTTTAAGAAAAAACTTTTTAAAATTATATAATAGCATTAATTTTTCGCAGAATTAAAAAGACAACAAAATGTCGACAATTGTTTCGCCTCTAAACGAGGCATTATCAAGACTGTCTCAGAGAGAACAGCCGAGCTGTTCTCAAATTTCATTTACAAAACATTTTACTTACCATTGTTTTGTCATGGATTTTCGCCAAGTAACGCCTGTTTCTATCCAATATATAAAATATTATATTAATATTTTTTTAATTAATTATCTAAATATTATCACATTACGATAAGATGTGCGATGTAGGTATAATATAATCATACATTTAATACTAAAATTATTTAACCTACAAAATAACAAATAAATTAGTAATAAGTAGATAGATATACTATCTCTAAGATTTATTTACAAGTATTATCATTTCAATATAGAGTATCTTTCAGAAAGGAAATGTGTTTTCGTTTTAAACTGGATTTTTCTTTTGTATTTACAAAAGACCTATAAGTTTCCCGTACGCCTTGAGACATTTGAGACAACCTTTCTTTTATAAGTCGACGAAAAATTGCTAAATACTGACTCTAGTAGTTTAACTACTAGAGTCAGTATTTAGCAATATTTCGTCTCTTTTTTTTAGTTTAATCTTTTTAATTTTTTTTTTAAATTTAATGTTAAGTACCTATGTACTTAACATTCAATTTGAAACAAAATATCAGTTGAATATTTTTTCAGACGTTTAGATTTTAATTGTAAAATTAACTAAGCCATCATTAACTGCAAGTCTATCTTATTGTTTGTACTAAATAAATTAATTTAAAGTAATTCAACATACCTATTATAAAATTTAAACTTAAAATAATGTCATGGTGACATATACTCCCCATTTAAATATTAACATTTTATTTAAATGTCTACTCCTATACATATATTTACGAGTTCAATTCAATACAATTTCTAAATGCGAACAGTTTAAGTGGTATTTCGTAAATATTTATAAACATTATACAACAACATTTATGAAACTCGTTAACAAGGATGAGAACTTTTACAGTAAGTATCCATTAATGATAATATGTTTTATAAGAAAGCTATACTCGTCCGAAAAAATCAAGTAATTCTAGTGTGATATGCCAATATAATTAGTTTATATACACCTGTACAGGTACAATAGTAACTAAAGCTGGTAATCAACAAAGAACGTAAGTATAGTTAACAAAATGAATATAATATAACAGAAAATAGGTGTAAAAGGCTAGTACAATCTAACAATCAATATAAGTAAACAAAACAAAGTTAACAATGGAAATTTTATTTACTTTTACATTTGTTTTATTACAAGAAGTGCCTAAGCGCTAAAATCCTTATATTCGCCAAGACACCGGGGGGGGCTTGAATGGGTGTGACTACCAGTGATGACGATTTAGAATTTTCGAATTTGGAATGTACATGCATGCCCAAGTATTGACAATAAGAGTTTTTGAATTTAGAATGTACATGCATTGACAAGTATTGACAATTAGAGTTTTCGAATCTAGAATGTACATGCATTGACAAGTATTGACAATAAGAGTTTTCGAATTTAGAATGTACATGCATTGACAAGTATTGACAATAAGAGTTTTCGAATTTAGAATGTACATGCATTGACAAGTATTGACAATAAGAGTTTTCGAATCTAGAATGTACATGCATTGACAAGTATTGACAATAAGAGTTTTCGAATTTAGAATGTACATGCATTGACAAGTATTGACAATAAGAGTTTTCGAATTTAGAATGTACATGCATTGACAAGTATTGACAATAAGAGTTTTCGAATTTAGAATGTACATGCATTGACAAGTATTGACAATAAGAGTTTTCGAATTTAGAATGTACATGCATTGACAAGTATTGACAATAAGAGTTTTCGAATCTGGAATGTACATGCATGCACAAGTATTTGTATCTATTACGGCTGTGATATTCAACTTGATTTGGCGTCACTAGGTGTTAACTTACAGGTACATGGCATGTTCTATTGCATCTGATATTTCTGGTGTCTTGGTGAAAAGTATCATTCATTACACAGTATCGACTAAGCTTGAAAATTACACTCAACTACACTGAGTCATTCAACCAAACAACTGAATCTTCGTCATCATTCTTCGAGGATATATATACTCTACTGTTTTACTTTATATTACCTATCTACTTTCCAATACTCTTCATTCGTAAATCTAATAGATATTGCAACTACTCAGTCGACACTGCGTTATCGTTATAAATTGCTGTAAGAGATTATAAGCTAGCAGTAATGATCATGATATTATAATAATATTATTTAACTATAACAAGTTGAACCACAAAAAATAATGTTTAATACTGGGTAATTTAAGTACAATTTTCTATTATGAGTTGACCTGAACTTGCAGCACATGAGAAAACTGCACTGAAATTTATCTACTGTTGTTGATAGTAGTTGTTAGTTGCTGGGTATTCGTCAGTGACGTCATTATACTGATGTGCAGGTGGCTGTATAGGCTCGGCTTGGTACAGTGCTCCGGACACAAATGGGTTGTTAGGCACATGTGCTTGAGAAACGGCGGCTGGTGGGGCAGGTCGAGGTGGCGCGATCGCTCCATAACCAGCCTTCTCTGATCCTCTCAGAGCTGTAGACGGTGTCTCCATCTTTTCGTATAAGATAATATTCAGTTAACAATTGAATGTCAATAAGTCCTACTAATGTTATAACTGCGAAATATTGTACTGGTTTGTTACTTCGTCTCTAAACTCTGAACGAATTAGGTCGAAATTTGATACAACAGACAATTAATTGAGCGAAGCGAGCGTAGTTCCTTATAAGGTGACTCAAATGCACTTCGATGTGAAATTGTTTCTCGACAACTACCCAACCGATTTTCATGATTTTTTCACTCAAAAATCAAGCATTCTCAGAAGCAGGTTTTATCGAGACCGAATTTTGATTTAGGACCCTCAAAAAGATATTTTAGGTCAATAACTTTATTGAAAACCTGCTCCTTATAGATTGATAAATGCCTTAATAGTAATAGTCGCTTCGCTCAATTGCATGGGTTTTTTTTTATACGATGCACCTCTGCTGCCTAAGCTATGCAGAGCAATTTTTCTTCTATACCGGGTGTTACGTAAGGGTTATATCAACCCGAAGCCAGCACCATCAGCTGGTCGACCAGAACCCGTTTCGATATGTCGCGACCGCCAGACAAGAAAAAAAGTTCATAAAAATACATTATTACCGAATAAAATACACACTTGTTTAAACAACACTAGCTAAAATCAGCTGCTTCGGTCATCAACATCAAAATAGGTACAAATAATAGGTACAAATAATGCGCGCCTGTGAAAAGCCTTCCGTCTCACTCCTGGTAGGAACATTTTGTCTCTGTTTCGCATCCAGCGATGCCGCACGATCATGCGCTTGGTCGAGTCACGAAGTTTCCTAGAATTTTATTTAAAATCATTTAGCAAGGTCAGAGGTCAGTTCAGTTGCATTCTTTGCTTTGTGCAGTGAGGTAGCTAAATAATTGTTTAGTGTGTTAATTTGTGAGTTGTGTCAAGTTGTGTGTGATAGTGATTCTGTTGTGTAGTAATGGCTCTGATAACGAAGAGTATTACGAGATGATGCTTTGTGTAGGAGCATCAGAAGGCAATTTGAGCGCTACCCGGGAGTTGTACCTACCGTGAGTTTTGATACCTAAAAAAACTGTGTACGCAGTCGAGTCGAAGCCGCATTTAGCACTGTTACACAAGAAATTAACCTTTCCTGTAAACAGGTAAGATTTTTCTAAAATTGGGGACAGAGATTTTACTATCACTTGCATGTGGTGCACCTGTCGAACCACGGACGAGGATCTGGGGAAACATAACTATGTGTTGGTCAAAATTTTATTTACATAAACAAAAATAATCCTTTAAGGACGCCCACACCACCGCGACGCCCGCACCACCGCCAAGGGCATTGTACATACGTACCACGCGCTCATTGTCTAGTTGTAGCTACGTCAAGCCGTAGCGTTGGGACACGTTTGTTTTGATTTAAAATATCTTTTTAATTTTTTTGATGAACTTTTTTTTTCTTCTTTGGCGGTCGCATATCGAAACGGGTTATGGTCGACCAGCTGATGATGCTGGCTTCGGGTTGATATAACCCTTTCGTAACATGATATGATATTCATAATAATTTATTCCTTTGGCCACTCGTCTTCGAGTGGTTCATAGTTAGTTGTTAAATTTATTAATGCGTGTCATGTCATATATTTGTAATTCTGATAGTCCTCATCTGTGTATTATTACTAATAAGCCTTTGTCATTGCGTCTTCATTAATTTTATCAATCCTTTAATATATAAAATTCATCATTAACTATATATTTTTAATCATTATGTTTTTGTGTTCCTTTAGTGTACAAAATTCATTATTAATTATATATTTCTAATCATTAGTTATGTTTGTATTTTTCTAAATATTTTGTTATTTATTCTATTAGCTTTCTATTGTACTTATTGGATTATTTTTTTTAATTTTTTTTTTCAGTATCTAAAATAAACGAAACATCGATCATCATCATCCACTGAACCTTTTCCCAACACAGGTCGGTCGGCTTTCCATTTCCAGTCTAACTGCGATTCTGCTGAACTTTAATATTTTCCTTTGTGTGACTTTGTGTGAACGGAACATTGATAATCACCAGAGGGAAATCTAAACCACATGCCTAGGTGAAGTTTCATAGATCATAATCATGATTAATCATAGAGATATAGCGATGTAAATATACTTACAAATGTAGTTTCATCGTCTAAAGACTTCATAGGAGGTTCTTCGACTGCAGGATCAGCCCACGGTTGTAGCTCACCAGATGCGAATATTGCATAAATAGTAATGCCAATAAAATGCACCGTAGCACCCATCAGGAATACAGCACGCCACTCGGTTATCGCCTTCTGCATCTCGTTCTGTATCGTACAAAGCTTGCGTTAAATCCAGTCATACACGCTTAGGTACAACTATACAAACTTATACTGTATAAACTTACAATTAAAGTAACGTAGGTATATCTTTGAATTTACCCTATAAACTATTAAATAACTGCCACTGTGGTATCACATCTAAAACTTTACGCTGTTGTAGAATACACAAAGTTAAAACCCTTGTTGTCAATCAGTGAAACCATGGTATCGCTAAACCCAAAAACAGATTTCGATATTCAAAACTTTCATATAACATTAACAGTACGGTAGCATTTGAATATTTAGGCTGTATACAATAGGAGAGTCATTCGTGCGAGATGTTGAGCGGTGGCGGGCGATAATAAAGTGCTCAGTGGAAGTACGTCCCGTGTAACGCATCGACGCGCACCCACAATGATGCTCATTCTATATTCCGCGAGCGACTTGCGCTGAGCTCGATTTCCTTTTTCAAATTAGCTACGGACGAATGTATATTTTGTTTTGGTAGTTCACGCCGTCTAAATAGCGATATCTATAATAATGTTGCAGCAGGGGACTGTCAGTATTCAAATTAAAAAGTTGATATTGCAATTCATTGGACGGAGCAGTTGCACAGGTTAAATCTATTTACTAGCTATGCTTACGATGAATAAGCCTAACTCAAAACTTTTTCTCACTCAAACCTAACTAAAAACCGATCTTACATTAAATCATGATAATAAACAATAATCAATAGAGTTACCTTCCCTTCCGTCATATTGTCGATTACAATAGGGACGACAAAGCCGGCGATTGTGCCGATACCATTTGACAAGCCCATTAGGATCGAAGCATAACGAGGCGCAATGTCCAGATGGTTTACATTGTAGCCCGATATAGCAAAGCCACTGCACGCTACACCTAGAGTTAGCTCTATAGTTGCAACGTACTGAAACAATAAAAAGTTTTTAGAATTTCGCGTTCTATATCATTATACTATTTAAAATTTCGGGAAATTACGCATTTAGATTCCGAAATCAATGTCAGGTATATAATTATTTATCTATCAATAAAAACTTCGTGTAATAGTTGATTTTGGCTGCTAAGATTGAAATAATAATTCTGAGACCCAACTCATTCTCATCTAAATTTAATTTTCACTGAAAAAAAAATACTTCGAGAACCTAGAATGGCCTGAGATAGTAAAAGACTTCCTTCTTGTTAGGTAAGACCAATAGTTCTGTGCAAATAGGTAAGTAGGTAGACCTTCGGAGAAAAAGGCACACTTTGTCTGGTTGTGTGTGTGTTTGTCTTTTTTTAACAATATTATGATACAGGAATAGAAAAGTTCCAAATTACCTTGTTATTAGCGTAAGCAACTAGTACAAAAAAGAACGCCTCTAAACCAAATCCGCCGCAATTGAATAGTTTTCTCACAGTGGTCGTGGTCATGATGTTATTCTTACGTAAGTAGTCTGCCATCATGCCGCCAATGGGCACCAGTGATGTCATTATTAAATGTGGTATGGCGCCAACGAACCCAGACTGAAAAGACGAATAACGTTAAAGGACGGCACTAAGTGTGTTAAATTTGGAACTGTACTATAATTCACTGAAGGATACCTCTGTTATTTGCATGTTGAATCTTGTCTTGAAGTAGGACGACTGGAATATTACTAGGAGGCAAAAGTTCCATGTCCTGCAGAAATTTGCTACAATAATAGCGTACACCTAAAAGGAAATAAAATTGTCATTTCACCAAAGGATTTTATTTAAGATTGAAATGATTTTATCAATTTCCGTTAGATTTTAGAAAGAGATTCAGTGAATTTCTATTTTCAATTTTCACCTAATAACAAATATCCCATGTGTGATTATGATTAAGAGTTATAAATATTGTTGTGAAGTTAAGAAATTAGTTTTGTCACATCATAATATATTGTCTTAAGCTAAAAATAAATAAGTAGGTAACTGTAATAGGATATTGTAATATCACAACCTCGTTATGTGTTAATAATAGACAAAAAACATTGCCTACTCACAGGAGGCGAAGTTGCAAAAGCTTTCCATGGTGTTGCCCAGAAACCTGGCATAGCGGCTTGTGACGCAGTGCCAAGGGATTGTTCAATGTAGGTTAACTCTTTAGCCGCGATAGTAGGATGTTTACTAGGCCTTTCAAACACTAACCACAACCATAGTGCGTACCTGTATTATAAAAAATTGGGTTTTAATGATTTTCCACTTCTGCTTTGGAATAAGAAATCAGAAATGTAGTAAAATATTTACCAAATTACACCGAATATGCCGTAGAAGTAGAATGGTGCTTGCCAACTTATGTAGTCTGTTAGGATTCCGGACAATGGCATACCAATCACGATACCGGCGTAGGTGCCACAAAATGCTAAAGTTGCTAAACGCGATCGTTCCATTGGCGGTGCCCACATTCGCCAGATACCGTGGCAAGATGGATAAGTTACCCCCTAAACGAATAAAAAACATACAAATAAGTTATTAATAAAGAAATTGTTAGTTTCCAGCCAAACATCTGTCAACTTAATAAAATGAAATAGCCAAAATCTGACATAGAAATCATCTCTATAAATGGCCTCAATCTTTAAGATTTAATAGGATAGTCGAGGCATTGAAGAATCAACTAAGCCGGGATATGCGGAGACGAGCAAATACGTCGTCATGGTTACGAAGGGCCCGGTAATCCTAAAGAAGCTTTGTACTTCGCTAAGCGATGTCGACAGTACTCAAGAGCGATTCGCAATAGATAGGGATCGTTCTCGACGTAATCATTGAAAATCGGTCTTTTGAATCACAGATAGGTAAAGTTTGCAAGTTATTTAAAAATTTTAAAGCTTCAAAAAGAAAATAAGTAAAGTACAACCAATTATTTCTTGTTTAACATTTAAAACACCTAATAAAACTTGTACAAATAGAATCGTTTATCATACATTGACATTAGAGTAACAAGTAGGGGAGTGTTATCCAAACGTGACGACACAAGCTTTGCTTCAAAATTTGAAGGATTGGTAATAAGCTTGATCATGCGAGCTCACGTACCGAATGTCAAATGTCCAAAATTTTAAACGTGTAACATTTCACTTATTATGCTTTCCCCTTCTGTGTTACAATTCTCATAATTCATAATAAAAGTCAGTAAAATCAGTTCCTATAAAAGTATTACAAGAATCGTGTAACTTATTCTTACCTCAACAAATCCCTGTGCAATTTTTAAGATAACTACAGCAGCTGGTCCAACAGTCATAGCTCCAGGTATGGCCATATTGAATAATGCAGATATAACAATCGCAACACCAAAAATCCTGTTGGCTGGATACATTGACGCGAGGTACCCGCCTGGGACTTGAGTTATAAGATAACCAGCGAAGTAAGATGAGTCTATTGATGACTCTACGCTCAAAGTCCAATTGAATGGTGTGTCTGTAGAATTCTGCGACGTAAAGATTTTAGTTTACAATATTGCCGTTGTTTGAAATTTAGTAGTTTAATATTTTGGAGATATTTACCCCGGGTTCTTCCGTCATTTTGAGCTTAGCCATGCTCATGTTACAGCGCATACCAAACATGATGCTGAACCCAATACACGCCAGTAGCGCTACGGTATAACGGGCACTCAAGCATGGACATTCTGCTCGCACGTACTTATCTGTTAAACGCATGATATCAAATAGGTAAGTATATCAAAAGACCTTCAAAATTCAGTTTTCAATGGTTCATGGAAATCAAATCATAAGTGATATAAATTAACCTATAATTATCATACCTATAGCTCGTGGTGGAGGTCGGTCAGGCGATGGTGGTGTTTCCAGGTCTTCGCCATCGTACATCTGGTCATAGCCCTTCTGCTCAACGTGGAAGTTCTCATATTGAGTATTTCTGCAACAAAATTATCCCATTCAAAATAACATCATACATGTGTTGCTTGTTCACCGACAAACATTCAGTTTTGTATTATTAGTATGAAGATAGTACGTGCTCAACATCCAAGTAAGGGATCTATCGTTTGACATTTTGCTCTATTTTCCCTGTAATTGAAACGGGTAGGAAGCGCCTCGTATCGCAGCAGGAAATGAAATTAAAATGCGCCTGGCTGCAAATAGGGTTGACATGTAGTGCCGCACCTGAGCTTCACGTCGATACTTGACCTATACTACTCATAATTAAAACTTTTTAATCCTATTTCATGGTTATCGGCATTTTTTAGAACTTGTAGTTACAATTTGTGAAGTTTTAAAGTCACTTGTACTATTCTAAGTAATCTATATATTTAATACGACAATTTGTCTGACTGTCCGTCCGTCGCGTTTTTTAATTATAATTAATAATACATACATTTGGATGATTTTTGTTTTTATATTTGAGGCGATACAAAGTTCGCTGGGATAAGTAGTTTGACTTATATCAGCAATTTCGCCTTATTTCATCATCAAAGGTGAAACCGCTCAGGTGGTGTTAAGTACCGCTAATAACTTAACAATCCATTTAAATTAATCAATTCACTTTATATTCCCTACAAAAGAACAGTTTTGAGTTTTATTAAATTCTAAGTAGTCAAACTTTTATCCTCATTGCTGCAATACTTTATGCATCTTATTGTCAAAGGATGCTCGGTCACTCATTGTGTAGTGGTATAACTATTTTATATCGTCTAGGAATCGATGCTCGCTTAACTTTATACCTCTATTGAAATTGTTTCGAAGTTTTTGAATTCATTTGTAGCATGAATTAAAATAAAAGAAAATTTTATATCTAGTCTTAGCAACTGAACTTTAACTATTAACTAGTTTTTTTTTAAGTCTTGCTTGATAGGTAGGTAGTTTGAAAAAGTGAATTTTGTCAATTGGATATTATAGAAATATGAATATTTCAATAATAATATTACTATCTAGTACTAAAATAAATATTTTTGTATCATTGTATAACAATAATATCGTCTAAACAGTCTGTGTGTATGAGTAAAACCTAACACAGAGCCATTAGGAAGCCAAACTCAATTAGTCGCCGTTGTGTCGCACGTCGCGTTTCATTGTTTGCAAAATGACAAACTCCGATCCTCCGATCATGCAGTTTTGCAACTTTCTACCTACGGAGCATCATATTCTCGTTAGAATCATAATGTATGTAAATGATTATTTATAATTTCCCACTTTGAGGAATTTCCATATCAATTAATATTGACCGTAGAAGAGCAAAATACTTGATCTCTATAATATTAATATGTATTTCTATATACCTATAAAAATGAATTCCTATTTCTCTTGGTCACGACATCAAGCGTGAACGGCTAGACCAATTTGGATAATTTGGGTCTTAAAATATTCTTGGAGGTTCAGGGAAGGTTTATAAGCAAAATTTTAGGCGGTACGAAGTTCGCAGGGACCACTAGTAGTTTATAAAAAAAATTATAACCCTTTTTTAAAAATTGCGTGGACAGAGGAGTATTAAATTTTGCAAACTTATCACTATCACTACATATTATAAAACAAAGTCCTCCACCGTGTATTTTCGCGATAACTCAAAAACTACTGCACCGATTTTCTTGCTGTTTTAACCAATGGGTAGAGTGGTTTTCGAGGAAGGCTTTTGTGTATATATAATTTGTCAAGCAGGGAAAGCTGCGGGCGTAAAGTAATTTTGCTGAATATAATTTACTTCGTAACATCTACGTAAATTAATTTGATTGCAAGGTGGGTGATCAGCTGATTAGTAACCAAAATAAACATAAAACAGTAATTATGCGGCGTACAATTTCATTTTCAGAGGTCCAACTAGCACCTACAAATTTATATATACCGACCATAATACCGATTTTAAAGCTATTAAAACAAGTGATAAATGTAACGACTTCTGGGCGGGTAGTCTTTGCATAAGTCATCGGCGTGTAAATTCATTTTTCCGCTGACAAAAGTAATAAATGTGGCTATCTGTCCCCATCGTCCCCCTGTTAACGTTGTTGGTAATGAATCGTCGCATAAAAGGCATAACCAAGTGGAAACGAGCCGCGATGTGACGGAACACCCTGTCACCGTGCCGACGCGCGTTTGTCCCCACGGTAATGCGTTTAACTGTGACTGGATCACTGGACGAAATATCGACGTCAACAGTCGCGCAGATGGATCCAACTAGAGGGATGTTGTGTTAATTATTCGATTATGCGATTAAACAATGCAGAAGTTACTATACGTAACTGGTTTTAAGTTAAGTGTATTATGGGATACATTTATCAATCAACGGATTTATTAACAACTACAGAAATTTTCAGAATACCTATATACTTAGGTACAGCAAAGACATACCTATCACAGAACCTATTCTGTTTTTGTATGATTTGAATTGACAAAGTTATGGGGGTTTAAAATAATCTAAAATTAAATAAATTATAAATATGTTAGGACAATTCAAACAACGCCATCTAGTTTCAAACTAACCAGAGCTTGTAATATGAGTACTTCCCAAGTAGCAAAAGCTTCTATAACTAAGGCGTTTTATCACCAAACAGTAATATAGTAGGCCTATAAAGGTAACCATCTTGACTGCTTGTACCCTAAAGGTTTTCAACAGAGCTGTTTGGTCCTATAAGATAAAAGAGCATCTAAGTCCTTTAAATTAGCTCTTACAACGCTTACAGGACTATACAAAAGAGTATTTAAAGTGTTGCTCTATAATGGGTTTAAATTAGCGATTATAGTACTATTTAATACTGTAGACAACCTTAATGACACTTTTAAATATCTATTTGGCACTAATAATGCATCAAAATTACTTTTATAATACTAGTACTGTTGTAGTATCAAAAACTCTATTACAAGACAAATTTGCACTGTAAAAGTATCTTGCACAACCATTTTGTAACGTTTTAGCGTTTTAATAGCTCCCTAAACATGACTATGGGGCTAGTTCTGTAAAAGCCATTAAAATTCTTCTATAGTACTTAATAGTGCTAAAGTGACTCCTGGTACATTTTCTAAATAACTTATATTTTAAATAGCTCTATAAGTGAGTTTGTGTTACTGCTACAAGCCTAAAGCATGATATAAAAGCACTAAAATCTATAATTAAAGGACTAATTAGATCTATACTAGCTTTTCAGTATCATTTATATGATATGTACTTTATAAATGGCGGCACACTGTCAAATTTTTACAGAAATCTGGTAAAAAACAGTAGTTAAAGGTTCAATAATGGATTTAAGATCTCTGCGTCGGTATAAAGTGAGTGGTAGTTATAAAAATAAGGTAAAAAATCGATACACACAAGCATTATCGTCAATACAACAGGATCATGTACAAAATGTAAAAACTGGTCAAGCGGTTTCAGAAAATATGACACATGGTTCTGCACAAAATATTTGTTTTGTACCTACCACAACAGGGATGTAGCAATAACGTTCCTTTTTCTCAAGCCAGTAATATGCATGAAAAATATGAGAGTGAAAGCACCTCCTTTGAAAGTTTCTCAACATCAGAATGTTCAATGAACAATTTCTAAGTGACATAAGAAAATGGTGCGTCACTTATAATATATCACATCAAGCAGTTAAAAGTTTGATAGAAATAATAAATAAGCGCATTCCCAATATGTTACCTAAAGATGCAAGGACACTTTTGCAAACAAATGTTAAATTAAACATCAAACCAATACCTGGTGGATGTTACTGGCATAACAGCTTAACAGAAACACTGCATGTTTTACTAGGTGTTATAGAAAATCCTCCAAACAATATTTCACTGAACTTTAATATAGACGGATTACCCCTATATCACAGCTCAAAACATCAGATATGGCCGATTTTGTGTAATATTTATGAATTGCCGCTGCTATCTCCTTTTGTAATTGGGATATATTCCGGACAAGGAAAGCCAACAAATCTAGAATCTTTTTTAAGAGCTTTTGTCGACGAGATGAAACAACTAATAGTAAACAATATTATTATTAAAGACATGAACGACACAGAGAAAAAAATTGGTGTTAAAATTAGACTTTTTGCCTCTGATTCTCCAGCACGAGCAATGATCAAAGGTAAACTTTAAACTACTTACCCATTTTGATACGTTTTAGGGATATTTGTATTTTTATTAGACACAGTGTAAAATTTGGAATTTAAGGATTGTTGTCTGGTAGTAATGGATATCCATTTCTTCTTTTCCTTCTTTAATATTTAAAACTTTTTAATACATTATTTTCAATAAGTTTCTAAACTTTGTTAAAAAGTTAAAGTTACTCACAAAATTTATCATATAGTTTTATTTTCAGGCGTATGCAATTACAACGGCAAGCATGGATGTCTAAAGTGCACAACAATAGGAGAATATTCACGTTTCTGGTACCGTTTACTTTCCAAAGGTTGGCTGTGCAAAGAGGAATGATACAGAATTCCGAGCGAAATGTAACGGTGAGCATCATAAGATGGATTCGCCATTATTGGAGCTACCTGTAGATATGGTGGAAGATTTTATAGTAGGAGATTCATTGCATTTATTAGACCTGGGATTAATGAAACGACTTCTTAAAGGTTGGATGCAGGGAAATTTTGCAAATAAAAAAACTAAGTGGTGCGCTCAGGATATTGTAACGTGATGTGAAGAGGTAAGAAAATTTGGCCCTTTGCAAGATTTCAGTACAAACCCGTTTGAAAATAAATTATACGTTGAAAAGGATGATACGGAATGGAAATAAGCCTCTTGCTCAAATTGCTAGACGCATAAGTGAAAAAGACATGATTGATCTGCAAGGTATTATTAAAGACAAACTTACCAAGAGTTATCCATATAACACAAAGGACCGAAAGAGGTACAAACAGAAATGTTCTTCATTTAGAAACATTCATTTTGTCAACTCAAGATCGAGATTGTTGTTTCTTAACTCATGACAATAGTAATATAGAGATAACTTCCATTGTAGATGATAAAGGTGGTATAGTAATTAAAGGTAATCGTATAGAAAATGTTAATGACGTTTTTGATATACCAATCAAATCATCGTATTTAATATACAAATGCGATTATAATTTTTCTATTACTTTTCTATTTGTTGCCTGAAATAAATAAATAAATAAATAAATAAAAATAAAATAATTGCATTCAAAAACAAAAAGTTAATTGTAAAGTAGATTCAATGAAATGTAAGGTTGTCTGCCTAACTTACAATTCAATCATGTATTTTGCCCCATTGTTACACACTTTATGATAAAGAAAACTAGTTTAGTGTTTATGAAAAAACAGATTTTTTTCATTTCTTTTTTATTAATTATAAACAAGATCTATCATAAAACAATGGTAAGTAAAAATTTTTTTAAGAAAAAACTTTTTAGCATTAATTAATAGCATTAATTTTTCGCAGAATCAAAAGGACAACAAAACGTCGACAATTGTTTCGCCTCTAAACGAGGCATTATCAAGACTGTCTCAGAGAGAACAGCAAAATTCGTGGTTGGAACGTGTTTGCTTATAAGTAAACGCGTGCAAATTTCATTATCGCGATGTAGGATTCTTTACAATAACCAATGTGGGTAGAAACCTCAGATCATGCTAACTAAGTTCCAAAAATAGGTATTCACCAATACTTGACCTTATCTGTTTGATTTAATTACTGTCTCTTGATAAGTTGCATAGAAAACCCAAACAACACATACAAACCAACAACAGTTAATGTGTCTGTCTGTTCGCAAACAGATTAAGTAAGGGAGATGTGTGAAAATCTATTTGTTCATTGAGTAAGGTGTCCGCATCTCTTCTAACTATTTCTAGCCTTTCCCAAACACTTAACTTGAACCCTTTCTCACATAACCGTAAAACTTTAAAAGTGTTACTATTGTTCAAGGAATGACCAGTGTCAAGAAGATGCTTCGCGAAGAGGGACCTTTCGGGACAACCATTGCGGGACGCCGCTCTATGTTCCTTATATCTAATATCGAAGGACCTGCCAGTCTGTCCCACATACTTCAAACCACATTCATCACAACTCAACAAATAAACACCTGATCTGCGTGAGACCGACACCGAATCCCTGCCATTACACAGCTCCCTCAAGGCATTCTGAGTTCTAAAAGCAACAAATATATTACTTTCCCTCATGATCTTAGCTATACTCAACGAGACGGGACCCACGAACGGCAAACAGGCCGTGTACTTCCTAGGTGGATCTTGAATCGGATATAATAAATGAAAACTAGCCTTTCTACGTTTTTTATTTAATAATGAGTGAACCATTCCTACGTCATAGCCATTACTTTGTGCTATGTAGCAAATGATGGACAATTCTTCACCAAATGCCTGTGGGCTCAACGGTACCGCCAGTAACCTGCTCAGTAAGCTGTGGAAAGCTGCCATTTTATGTTGCCATGGATGATTGGATGAGTAAGGAATAACTGTGTCTGTAACTGTTGGTTTCCTATAGATACGGAACTCATGAACACCGTTCCTTCTAGTAATTGAAAGGTCCAAGAAATTGAGAGTGGAATCTGACTCCAACTCTAGTGAAAAATCAATTCTAGGGTGTACTGAGTTCAACTTGGAGACAAGGACACTGAGCTGACGTTTTGTTCCTGTCCAACATATAATAATATCATCCACATATCTAAAATAGTACAAGACATGAACGTTCCCAACTATGTGGTTAGTCTCGAATGCATCCATAAATATTTCAGCTATTAAAGGACTGAGTGGCGACCCCATAGCCAGACCATTCCTCTGTAGAAAAAAACTGTTGTTGAACTGAAAGTAATTCTGAGTCATACACAATCTTGTTAGGTTATAAATTTCCTCTATTTTATTAAAATTTACCCTTTTTATTGTTAATTTGTGTCTCAAAATATCTAATACTTCATTATACGGTACGTTAGTGAATAAACTTTTCACGTCCAAAGACACAAGTTGAGCATTGGACGGTAACTTAATATTTTTAATCTTGTTTATGAGGTCAGTACTATTTTTTATAGAAAATTTTGGGTTAAAATCTATTGCTTCTTTAATGATTGTGTTCAAAAACTTCGAAATTTCGAAATTTTTACTTACCATTGTTTTGTCATGGATTTTCGCCAAGTAACGCCTGTTTCTATCCAATATTTAAGATCTATCATGACAAGACGAGTTTTAATTTATATTCTTAATCTAGAACAAGTGGGGCATCTATCGTCAACATCTTAATACTTATGTAATATTTAATAAAGAAGTTAGATATATAGAAGTAATCTACTTTTTAACAAAGGAACATAAAAAATATATAAGTAATAAAAACGTATGAGTTGAGAAAGAGATCAGTAACGAAAACACCTTCTTGAGAACAACTAACAATTGTGGCATCAGTAATCGTATGGCACTTTTGTTATAACAACATCCCTATATTTTTTTATAAATAGTGAATTAATCATAAGTAGTAGTACTGAATCAATTGGATACCTATCTAATTAACTAATCACGTTGATAAATTAATTAATAGTACCTACTCTGTTATATTACCATAACTCTCAATTAAATTTAACTTTACATATTACAATCTAAATGTAAGTATAAACAAAATACGTACTTTTACATAATTCTACAGTGCTATATGGTAATGTGTGTTGAAGTCGCCGTACAGTACACACACTTTTGGTAAACGTTCATCAGTCTCAAATTCAGTACTACCTATTAACATTCTTATATTATTTAATACTATGAAAGTAATGTAAGTAACTATTAATTATGACGGATTAGTAGGCACTTCTGAAGGATAACGGTTAATAATAAGAATTTTCTTTTTGTCATTACAATTATATCGTTCTTTTTTATAAACATTTAAAACCCCTCCGAGTATCTTACAATTTAAACTGTTTGTAATAAGGTACAACATTTTGTCCTACAAGAAAAGTTTTAATTGAATAAATAATAAAAAATATGTAGCACCTACCTACCCTCTACTTCTTAACAAATAATATTAAAAAAAATAACCCAAACTAGTTCGGTAGGTTGGCTACTCATTATTATATTTTATAAACAATAGAAAATTAAACATCAAAAATAATCATCGTAATGGACAAATCTTAGAATATAAACTCAATAATCTTAATAATCCACCATGAACGTTCCTTACTAATAATACTCCCATGATCATAATTCCGTGTTAAGTTTTATCCACCTACCTCCATTAATTATCTTATTTTAGTAGAAAGGAAACAAAAATTAAAGAAATACCTACCTATCTTTAACAATATTGTAACTTGCTACATGCTTATGGTGTGTTGTATTTATTATATTCGTTTGAGTACAAACATTTTTGGCAAACAATCATATTCAGTCTTTATTTTTAGTGTATTAGTCTTAAATTGAACTTACTGTCTAGTGTCAGTCCCATATTTAATATGTAATGCGGAAACATCTTTCGCGAATGAAGCATACATTCCTGGCATACATCACTAGGCATTTATTTAAGTCCTTATTTCCGGCAAATTGTATTTACTTGAGTAAAACTTTAGATTAAGGTGGTTTAAACAAAGATTAAACACGTGGTGGGGGTGATTTTTTGTTTTCTTTTTTAGCTATTATATACCTTAAGTAAATAGATAAACCATATGTGCCTGTGCTTGTACCTACTTGATATAATTACATTACTCATGGAGGAGGTAGGATTTGAACATTGCACTTTTTATTCATGACAAATACACTCTTCCGGTGGGTAATGGTTATAAATTGCCATGTCATGGCAACCTGAGCACCAGAAAAAGTTTAAATACAATAAGATATTTATATATGTCTTATTCATCACAAAATGATTTGGTAAGTGTGGATCAGTAAGATTTCCACACCCAATACAATTGCGTGCAAGTTCAAAATGTGTTTCTTGCCACGGCCATTCAAGAACATTACTATTTAAAAGCATAAAATGAAATCTCCTCAGGAAACAAACCACGTCCATAAGACATGCCATGGCTGAATTTATCGATTGCAGGTTAGGCACTGAAACAAACAAATAATTTTGACTATACCATTTTTAAATTTGGACAACGGAACCCTAATATTGCCGTGTTAGGTGAAAAAATGGCTGCTGTTTTTTGTCATGGTAGCACATTAGCAGCACGGCTGGAGCCAATATGTACTATAGCAGCCATAGTCGGAAGAAGTTCTTATTTTATTAATAAAAAAATAATTAAAACATGAAAGTCATGAGGGCGCATGGTCAAATTTGAAATCAGTATAATGACTTTAGCGACACAATTATTTTCGCAAGTGCAAGTTACTGCAGATTTATGGTCCATGAATGTATTATTGTAGTAAAGCAATGGTAGGTATAATGACATTAAACATAAACTTACCGATATTAATCTGTTTTCTTGAAGAACACTCACGATACTTATACCCTAACACGCACGAACAAAATGTGTGATAAAAAAGATCATTGGAATCGTTTACGGTGCAAAATAACACTATAAACATGTTTTGGTTACTTTTATAGAGCAAATTTATGTCAAAAACGTTGCAGATTGCGCTATTTTAGTACTGAAAAGAGTTTCTTATCACTCTTTCATTTCAACTACAGATTAGCTCTGTTATTGCTCTTTATCACCGTGACAGCCTTTATGTAATGTTTATAGAATAAATCAGTGATAAAACTAGGGCCTATTCGGGGTTCTGTAAACATTTAAAACACTAATATAGTGCTAATCATGAACACTAATTAAAACGTTCTCAGGTTTTTTATAGTACCAGATTTTGTTACTTGGGTTGATAAACTGATCCGTATATAAATACTTATATACATTTATTTTTGTCCCGACCAGGTATCGAACCCGAGACTCCGGCGTCGAAAGCGGTTGCACTACCGACCACGCCCGTCACCGAAGCAGTCGGGTTTATCAATTTAATACTTATCTATACTTTTAATAAATCTGTAGAAGTGAAAATTCTGTACATTGAAAATATCAAAAAAATAAATGGCAGGGGGTGTTACTAGACCGACACCGAACCCAAAATGTGATTAAAAAAAATTTTGTCTGTCTGTTTGTTCAGGCATCACGCAAAAAGTACCGGTTCGATTACGATGAAACTTAGCATAATTATTCGTAGGTAGCACTTTGCGGCGTTTGGCAGCCAAAATTTGTTGTCGTTTTTATAGTACGGAGCTTACTACCAAATTTCAGCCCTTTCAATTAGGTTTTGGTTCAAAAGGAGGTTGTGAGGCCGCAATCCATGCGCTTGCAACATACCTTGACAGTAGCGAAGATGGAGAGGTCATCTTGAAAGTTAACCTGAAAAACGCCTTCAACTCTGTAAACAGGGACACCTTGCTGACACAGGCCAAATTAGAAACCCCCAAAATATTTAATTTTCTTTGGCAATGCTATAGTCAGCCAACAAAATTAATTTATAAAGACCACCTTTTGAATTCAGCCGTTGGATGTCAGCAAGGTGATCCGTTGGGACCAGTCATCTTCAGTTTGGCCATTAACCCAATAATTCAAAAAATAAAATCCAAATTTAACATTTGGTATCTAGACGACGGGACTTTAGGGGGAAAAGTAGAGATAGTTTTACAAGATTTAGCCCTAATAAAGAACGAGTTTCAGTCAATTGGCTTAGAACTGAACCCGAATAAATGTGAGATTTTTATATCTGAAAACACAGATAAATTAACAACAATCTCCAAATTCAACTGTCTGGCCCCCAACATAAAAGTTTTGGACAAAACTTCTTTACGCCTCCTAGGGTCCCCGATTTTAGAAGATGGCTTTTCCACTTTTATCGATGAAAAAATTCAAAATTTTGATCAGGTTATTGATAGTCTATGTAATATCAGTATTCATTCAGCTTTCACTATTCTTCGTTTTTGTCTTTTCGTACCCAAATTTACACATGCCCTCCGTTCAGGACAATTTTGGAAAAATGTTGAAAAATTTTGGGCAGACTAGACAACTTAATACAAAATTCTTTGTGTAAAATTTTAAATGTAAATATTAATGACCGGGCCTGGGTTCAAGCGTCTCTTCCAGTTCGCTTGGGCGGGCTAGGTATTCGTAGAGTCACAGATGTCAGTCTGCCAGCATTTCTGTCGTCGGTCCATAGCACCAAAGAATTAGTCAGGAAAATTTTGTCAAATACACTGATTGATTCCGAGGTGCGATGCAAGACCGATGCCATAAATGCTTGGAGGATGTCTTGCCCTGACACTGACCTGCCCTCACGCCTAGGCTCACAGCGACTGTGGGATTCACCGCTCTGTAAATTGAGAATTAATACACTAATTGACACTTCTGTCAATATTTCAGAGCGTGCACGCCTACTAGCTGTTGGAGAATGGGAGTCAGGGTTATGGATCAAGGCGCTCCCATCGCCCAACATCGGTACAATGTTGGACGACACAACCTTCCGCATTGCCACTTGCCTTCGGCTGGGTACACCTTATGTATCCCCGCATCATTGCACCTGTGGAGTGGCCGTCGATAATCTGGGACACCATGGCCTTTCTTGTAGCAGAAGCGCAGGTCGTATACCTCGGCACGCTATTCTAAACGACATAATTCGTAGGGCTCTTTCCACCGCTGGTCTTCCAGCCGTACGTGAACCAAATGGTTTAGCACGAAGCGATGGAAAGAGACCGGACGGTATGTCGTTGCTACCGTGGAAGATAGGAAGGCCTTTGGTGTGGGACGCTACATGCGTTGACACCTTAGCACCTTCACACCTTCCAAGCACATCCGGATGTGCCGGCGCTGCTGCTGCATCGGCTGAAGGCTTTAAACGGCGTAAATATGCTAACCTAGCAGGTGATTACATATTTGAGCCGTTTGGGGTTGAGACACTGGGGTCATGGGGTCCGAATGCTCGCCGCCTTTATAGAGACATTGCTAAACGCCTAATCGATGCTTCTCAGGACCAGAAGGCTGGCTATTTTCTGGCCCAAAGAATAAGTATCGCCATCCAACGTGGCAACACAGCCAGCATTCTGGGAACCTTCCCAGTCGGCAATGACGCGGAGGATTTTTTAAACGATATTTTGTAATGTAAATATTTTTAGTCTATAATTATGTATATTTTGTATATTGTAATTCTTAATATAAAATATTGCAAAATTGAAAAAAAAAAAAAAAAAAATATTCTTTAATATCCTGGGCACCACGCTGGGTACTTTTTATCCCGGAAAAGTATATACAATAAAACAAACTTAATTTTGCGGTTCGATCCCTAGACCCGATTACTGTTCCAACCGCAAATAATAAGTTTGTCGTAGGTTACGTCACCCGCAGTGGATACCCGGCTAAGATACTATAATATTTTATCTTAAGATACAATATCGCTCAACAGCTATACATAAAAAATCAGTAACTGGTGATCAAGAAAGCTATAACACGCAGGCGGAGCTGCGGGCAACAGCTAGTCTTACATATAAAGATAAGTATTTATTGGTAAATCTATTACAATTATTAAAATTATTTTGTCACTGAAGAATCTATAATGTATTTAATCAATTGCTTAAATGTTAACTTCTTGTTCAAACTTCTTAATGATATTTTTAAATACCTACATTTACTTTACAAGAATATTCTTATTTAGAAATACCTATTTACTTAACAAAGTACTACCGCAGGTGTTTAATAATGTTTTGTACTTACACCCTTTGCGTCCATTGTCATCGATACTACATCGATCTACGCGTCTACCTATCAATTTAAAGGATCTATCTTCCCGGTGATCTACATGTAAGTGTATTGGTATAAAAACATGTGATTATCAGTTTTGTTAGGGATTCCCCTTCGCGACGCCCTCTGCTCGCGTTCCGCGTTGGCGGCGAGTTGCTGCGACGTTTCATTGTCCCGCTAATGCACTCTATACACTGTGACTATAATTTTGTGACGTAACTCTAAATGGTGTAATTACTGTTTTGTCCCCGTTTGCCTGCGCACTGTTAATGGATACCAGACATTTAAAATTCATAATATTTAAACGTTACAGATTGATGCCGAGATTGTGTAGTACAGATTTAATAATTATTATCCCTGAAATATACTAATCTCTTTAAAAGGAATATCTTTAAAAGGTTTATTTTATTTCGATGAATCAAGTTCGTAAACAAAAGTTACAACTCATGATCAATTAGTACAGGACAGATAATAGCAATTTGGCGGATACATTAACGAGGTTTTGGAAGTGTCTAAAAACCCTCTTGTAACCCACGACTAAAATTACAAATTCACGTAGAAGCATGACTACCAACATATTAAGTAATGTTGATGAAAATAAAAACAGGATGGGAACCTTGGTATTTAATTTGCAGGAACATTCTCTTATTAACGTATCAAAACTACCTGTTGCCCTCTGGCTCATGAAGTAAGGTAGTCCGACGGACAACAACTTTGCTCAATACAAGTTCCTTCGCAATCGCTGTGGTCGTCTGTGTCGTGATGCTAAACGCCGCCATTTTCACGAATCTCTCGTCAACCACAACTCCTCTGAGGTCTGGAAATTCCTTAAGGCTAATGGAATCGGCAAATCACCAACTATTGACTGTCACAACATTGATGTTCGGGCCCTCAACAAGCACTTCTCTCTCCCACCTGTTACACTCGACCCGCTTGTTAGGGCCAACACTCTACTAGAGTTGTCACTTTTGCCGATTCCATCGTGCCCTCCATTCCATCTCTCTGTGGTTGGTGAGGATGACGTCCAAAAGTCTCTCCTAGCCATTACTTCTTCTGCTGTTGGGAACGATCAGCTATGTTCAAAAATGTTCACTCCTATACTTCCAGCCGTTATCCCTATCCTAACTCATATATTTAATTCCTCCCTATCCTCTGGCTGTTTCCCTAGTGCTTGGAAACAAGCTCAAGTTATTCCACTACCTAAATCATCGAACCCGTCTCTTCCATCCCAATTTCGTCCTATATCCATACTTCCATTCCTATCCAAAGTCCTTGAGCATTTAGTTCATCGGCAGTTGACAAGTCACCTGACACGCAATAATCTCCTTAGCCCCTTTCAATCTGGGTTTAGGCCAGGTCACAGTACTGTGACGGCACTCCTTAAGGTGACCGATGACATACGTTGGGCTATGGAGAATAGGTCTCTCACGGTATTGGTGCTACTGGACTTCAGTAGTGCCTTTAACTCTGTAGATTTTGATGTTCTCCTAGGGATCCTTAAGTCGTTGAATTGTTCCTCGGAGGCTGTGGCCTGGTTTAAATCCTATCTTCAGGGCCGCTCGCAGTGTGTTCGCTATAATGACCAACAGTCTGAATGGCGTAATCTTGCTGCGGGTGTACCTCAGGGCGGTGTACTTTCTCCTCTTTTGTTCTCCATCTTCATCAACTCTGCAGTTCGGGTTATTTCTTCCAAATTCCATCTGTACGCAGACGATCTACAGCTTTATAGGCATTTTACTCTGAACGAGTATCGGACTGCCATCGCTGCCATGAATAACGACCTGAGTGCTATCAGCTTATGGGCAAGGTCCTACGGCCTTCACATTAATCCATCCAAGTCTCAGGCTATTGTTATTGGCAGCCGGCAGATGTTGGCAGGGCTGGATACGGGATCTCTGCCAGCTATATTGCTGGACGACATTCCAATCAAGTACTCCGATGCCGCTAAGAATTTGGGAGTTTTCTTTGACGGCAATTTGTCTTGGCTTGGTCATATTAATGAGGTCAGCAAAAAGATTCACTTTACTTTTCACACGTTAAAATGTCTACAGAGTTTCTTGCCTCTGGACACCAAAATTACACTGGCCCAGACGCTTATTCTGCCCATCTTAGACTATGCGGATGCTTGCTGCTTGGATGCTACTGAGGAGCTCTTAAACAAACTTGAGCGGTTGCAAAATTTAGGTATTCGATTTATTTTTAACTTACGTAAGTATGATCATGTCTCAAAATTTCGCAAGGAACTCAAGTGGCTCCCAATCCGCCTTCGTAGGAATACTCGGTTATTATGTCTCCTCTTCAATGTCCTACACAATCCCTCATATCCTTCCTACCTGCGGGAGCGGTTCACTCTGATGCGCGCATCAGATGAACCGTGCCGGCCTCACCTATCCTACCGCCTCAACTGTCCTTCCCATAAAACCGATTTCTTTTCCTACTCTTTTTCTGTTCATGCTGTTCGGCTGTGGAACGCTCTTCCGGACGATATAAGGAACTGCAAAACTGTGTTTGTCTTCAAGAAGAAAGTGAAGGAACACTATCTCGCTTCCCTTCCTTAAGTATTTGTATGTTAATGTATGTATGTTTATGATAAGTTAATATGTATGTATTTGTGTATTTGTGTAGTTATAGTGTATGTAAGTTTATTAACCTTAAGTTTACAACCGTACCAACCTGCACACACACCACCAACTGATTGAACTCACTTCTCCTGTCCTAGGCCCATTGGAAGAGATCTCTTTAGAGATAAGTGGAGCCTTTGTATACATGTTTAAAATGTCTCTATTCACAATATTGTTTATACTGTGTGTACATAAATGAATAAATAAAAATAAGGGGCGTAGTCAGGATTCCATCAAGGGGAGGGCAGACCTAATCCTAAAATAAATCGGGGAAGGGGTGAGCACCCCCCCTAAAGGGATAAAACCTGAAGTCCCCCCCCCACCCCTTAAAAAGGGGGCATATTAAAAATATTAAACATGATGTCAAGACCTTTTTCTTTTTTTAAATCCGCGGCCGGCACTACGTCAATTGCCAAGCGCCTCTGGTACGCACTAAAAGAATTTCCAGTAGCGCCCGGCGGACCTTGGCCACCTGTGTGGCCCCTGCGTGGTGGTTGGGTTTTACCTCGCATCCTTGGGGTCGGGTTTTATCCCGCATCGGTGAGTGCACAACGCACTACACATCTTGCCGAGCTGGCCCGAGCCAACTAGGGGAAGTTATGGCCCTCTCGGATAAATATGCACCGACAATACGACTGAGGTAGAGAGGCAATCCGTGGTAGATCAGTGCTTCTCTAACGCAGCTTCAGGGTAAGGTGTCAAAGGCGTTGGCGATGTCAAGAGACACCACCAACACCACCTCGCCCCTGCTTCCTCCGTCAGGGTATTTGAGCAACACGATCGGCCGGTAGCCGCACGGTGAGTCCGCTGGCCGTCCCGGTTTCCGAATCAGGACCAGTTTCCCCGTCCTCCACACCTTGGGAAACTGGCCCCTTTCGAGGCATGCGCTTTAGAGCCTGCCGAGCAGTCGAGGCCTGAGTTCATTGAGGGCCACGACCCATACACAGCCCGGAATGCCGTCGGGTCCAGGGGTGGTGATTTTCCGGTGACTGAGCCGAAGTACCACTGCTCCTAACTCTCTGACTTCGGGTACGTCGTCTTCGCCGCTGCTATCCGCGTTGGGCGTCTAAGACCGAGCCATGCCTGGAGGGGTGTGCTCCTCCGCGCTCGTCGGAAATAGAGAGCCCAAGACCCCCTCCAGCTGATCCGGCTGGAGAATCTGGGTCAGTGGGAGCGCCCTAGGTCGGAGTTTACCTCTGACCTCAAGGGACGGGTGCCCCCATGGGTTCAGTGGCGCTTCAGGGTCTCCAGGAGCTCCTCGTGGGCTGATGATGGCAAGACTAAATTGAAAGCATACATTTGAAAAACTTCCATATACCTATCCAATTTTTAATTATTACTGCTCTTCAGAAATTGCACAATGATGCAGGTACGCAACGGGCAACACTTGCACCATAGAATCCACAGATGAGAATGAGAAAGAATTTGATTATTTCTTCAACTAAATGTGCTTGCACTTTTGCACTACCCTTCCCGGCCTCGCCTGTCGTGTTCGACACAAGTATAGCACTTGTGTGACCACCACCAGGTGGTGACCCCTACAGAAAGCGCAGTATAGTCATCCCATCCCGCGTAAAAATTCCAGAAAGTGAATACATTTTGAGATGCGATACAATTTCGTTTATTCAGTTTAGGTACATAAAGAGCACATATGAATGTCAAAATTGATAATATAAAAATACTAAATTAAGTACATTAATAACCATTTGAAAATGGTTCTCTCGCTGGTTTAGTTAGTTCTCCTGCGAAAATACCAGCAAGAAACTCAGGTAGATTATCCATTTTTTTTTTTTCAACTTAGGTAGGGATCTAAAAATTCAACAATCAGTTTCATAACTATCGCTTTTCTATCTACTTCACCACTAGCTAACAGCTATACTTACTTCTTAAATTAAAGCTCGTCCATTGTAAACAAATGATATCTATGATAAACACGAATGTACAAAATGTTTGTATATTTGTAGTGTACAGCTGCAATATCAAAAACTTAAATAAAAATATATAATTAAGAAATAGTGTTCCATGTTCTACAATACTGATACGGTCTATCAAGTTGATTCTAAAGTGCAAACTGAATCACTAACCGAGTTCTACGTCACAGATGAACTTTAATGACAACTTTGTGAGTGGGCACTTTAAAGTGTATTTACAGAATAGCCGTTGTACGGGTGAAACTATGAGCAAGCTACAGCATGCATTAGGTAGAGACCGAATTTTGATCGTCTTGGTATTAGTTGACCTATTTTTGGAGAGGTTTTGAGGAAATGTGCTTACTCTAATTGTATTTGGTTCATTTTGTTTTATTTTATAATTTAATAAACTTAAATTCAAATAAACAAAGTGCAACACACGCTACAAGATACAGTTAAAGTGATGATCGTCTTAACC
The DNA here is from genome assembly GCA_963556515.1 of Nudaria mundana. Lineage (NCBI taxonomy): Eukaryota > Metazoa > Arthropoda > Insecta > Lepidoptera > Erebidae > Nudaria > Nudaria mundana. The sequence goes on from OY748293.1 coordinate 13,100,143, forward strand.
AATATCACAATTATGAATTGAAAATACATAATTAGTCAGGTGTAGTACTCGTATTTGCAAGTAAACATCACAATAGCTAAGATCTCCATGTAGATTTTCTCGACTCCTCGAAGACAAAACTCCTGGATCAGACGTGAAGAGCGGGGGTGCGCCCGAAGTCGGGTGGTAGCGTAGATCACAATGTGCACTTCAACATTCCCCATTATGAATACCTACAGTAGTCAGGGTGGGAAGCAGATCTTTTAATTAGTGAAGACGGAATAAGTAGCTATTAATGATCTATGTAAAGAAGAATTGAGCTAATAATGTGCTGGTATTTGAAGGTATGTTAACTTGGTTTGAAGCTTTCTTTATAATTTTTGGGACGAACATTTGAAAAAACGACATACTCGTACATTAACAATTAACATGGCATTTTTAGTACGAGTATTTGTACAAAATAATCTGAATTACACATGTGGCGTATGGCGTGTGCGCCACTGAAAACTGGTAGCAGCCCGCCGAAGTGACCAGAAACGCCATCTCGCATGATCTAGACGTTTCGTATATAAGACGTCAGAGGTGCTTCATTCAGTTGCTTGCTTACACGCCACACATATTTTGTGATTTAATACACATAATTAAATTTAATCTATCTATACTTACTATCTATTACTATTATATAATTGTAAAGTGGTCGTGTCCGTACATTGGAGATATTTGAAAAAAAATACTTGGGTTATGTTATGTTAACGATACTGAACACGAAAATATTTTTTTTTAATTTCTTGTCTGTTTGTCTGTTTGTTCGCGATGGACGCAGAAACAACTGAACGGATTTTGATGCGGTTTTTTTGTTAGACAGGGCTTGGTCAGACTTAAAATCTTACGTTTGTTTCATCGCAATCGATTGATTAGAACCGGAGATGTGACCAAAAATATAATAAACTGAATTTAACGGAGATATATAGATTTACACTTTTTATTATTATTGGTCAATTTTTATAGCTTATTATTGTTAGGTATTTATGAAATTTGACTGATATTGATGAAATTTGGTACAAGGATAGATTAGGTCTTAAGAGAGGACATTTATGATGGTATGTTTGGTCGCGATAACCGACATCCACGCGGGCGGAGCCGCGGGCAACAGCTAGTTAATTAATAAAATAAAAATATTAAATACTTCTCAGGACCAGAAAACTGATAACTTATTAGCCCAAAAATAGTATTTTCAAGTCTTCAATACTAAACAAATAAATATTCTCGTTCTAAAAAGCAGAAAAATTCAAGTTCGATTCCGGCCCTGTCAGCACGCGCGGGAGGTAGTAGCTATTACACCCCGTAAAGCCACCCTCTCTAATTGATTTACAATTGTCGGTTAAATTTGTTTCCCGACCTCCCTCGGCGATCACCGATCATGCATAAATTTAGAATACCACCCATGAATAGTAAAAAAGGAGAATACGATATAACGGGTAGTGGCTACTATCGTAAAACTAAAGAACATTTGATTCCACTTCTTCCCTATTTAATTTGAGACTGACTTTCTACTACTTCTGCTATTTGACACACGAATCTATTCGTGTAATAAGAAACACAAATAATCTATGTAGCAATTGGTAATTTTAAAATTGTAACAAAATCAGTTAAGTCTCCTTAAACTTATTATCAAAAATCATTTCAATGTATGTTTCAAATAAATGAAAGAAGTAAGTACCAATAGTTTACTGATTTGAGACGAAACACGAAAACGTATTCGCAACGCTGCCGCTGGTCTGTCAACTCTCACGAATGCCACGAAGATAGTGAATAAAACATGTAATAAATAAATGTAAGCAATGTAACGTAACGACCTATTACAGTTTCACACACTTGGCCCATTGGGTAACATAACATGGTTCACACTACTTATAGCCAATGAAAAGTTTTGTGTTTATAACATCAGTGGAATGGGATTCGATGAGGTGAGTTCGAAGCCTGGTTGCCTTAATAAATTCACTTGTTATTGAATATATTAGTTTACTCACTCTCTGTCTCTATGGTTTTTATTAGACGTGCATTTAGTTACAAAATGTTACATTTATTACTATTTTAAGCATAGGTAGTTTCAGGATGGTCTCACGTTGACTTTCTCACTGCGCAAAGGAGCTGATAGCATTAAGCCTGCTCGATGAACTCTTGGGTACGGATATTTCTGAGTAACTCCTTCGATTATGAATGCCAGTAAATAAAATAAAGTTTTAATCATATTACTCAAAAGCAATTAATAAAAAAAATACAACTCAAAACAAAGACTCAAATGTATTTGGCGTGACACCGGCTATTTCATTAAAAGCACTTTAAGAAATACTCCTATCGATTCCAAAACTATTTAAGGACATGATCTCAATTTAAAAAAAAAAAAGTTTTAATAATGTACCTAAATTATGTATTTGTGTCGTTTGGAGTTGACAAACCCTATATCGCTAAACGTTTGATGGATGGTTTTTAGAACTGTTTCATGGCTCAGAGAATTGAGTATTGCTATTCAACGTGGCAACGCAGCCATCTTTCTAGGTACCATTGTAAGTAATAGCCAATTTCTGTTGATGTTCATAACTTCTTCTTTTTAAAAAGAAAATCAAATACATTATAAAATTTTAAGGACTCTATACTAAGAATTCAATCCTGCTGTATACTACAAATAAATCAAGCGACTGATCTCGCATTTCGACAATCGCGAACATAATAGAATTATGACAAAAATGGCGACGAGACCCAAGAAATATCACTTGGTGAACCCGAGACGCTTGTTAGCGTCTCCCTGCTTTTATTTATGGCCAGATTTATTTTATGGTCGTTCGACGATTTCTTCTTCGAACGTCAAGATCTAATATAACAAAGTGAAAAAATATTATACCTTTAGAGAAGATGAAATTTTATTGGCGCGTAATTCATAGTAATTAATTGTATTATCATTACTTTTCTTTTTAAAAATCATTATTTAAAAAAAAATCACTATCGAAGAATGAAATGTAGAGTAGATAAATCAAGCTATACTTATAGGCACTATTCAGATTGTAAGACGTGGTGGAGTAGCTGCAACTAACGATAATTTTACTTGAAATTTTACAATGTTTTGAAATTATGTTACTAACGTTGTGGTGAGAAAAATAATTACCTTCTACATTAACTTTAAATACCGTACAGTGTGTAGTTCGAAAAATGCCGTAAACCATACAAACATCTTTACATTTTCCTTTATAACTTATAAGCACAGAATAAGGAATAGTACTATAAGGTCAAATAAAAGTTCCGAGGCGAATAAAAGCCCAGTAAAGTTCTAATTTTGGTTAAGTTTTGAAGGGTAATCAATAGCATAGGAAGACCCATTAAAAATAAATACATTGTTATTATATTTTTTAGTTTTACTACAACATCTTACTATAAGCTGATACGAGAATATATCAAATGAAATCACTACATAATACGAGCCTGATGAACGTGCTCATATTGGATACTTCTATTTCAAATATTAATTTTATTTTGTCGCAGCGTGCAGCGTTTTCAACAAATATAATAAAAATGGAAAGCAAACAAGACAGCATTTTATTTGCTGCGATATTCGTATTTGGCTGTAGATTCTTACTCTCTTTGCCAGTGCCTAATCTGTCGGGCGGCGCGCACCTCACGTTCAGGGATCCGCCTCTGTTGTTTCTTGATTTTACTGTCCATTTGTGGATTTTTATTTTGCCAGTGTAAATATTCTATTTCGAAATATGAACGGTACCTATAAATTTATAGTTTGTAGATTCTTTTATTAAAAGTAATCATCCAATAATTTTGAAAATTCGTCAACATTATGTTTTAACGTTGCTTTTATATTTTTAGCAATAAGGATTTAGTATTTTAATCAAATGTGTAAATAAACTAGGTGCAGTTTTATTTGGTTTGATACCAACACCCAGGTTTAACGTTAGTAAGTCAGAGCCTGTTTCCGCACATAAAAAAGGTCACGAATAAGGTTGTATTCTACGTTCCAAGTAATAACTTTAGGAAACGATCATTGATAAAACCAATGCCTATGTGTACTAATACTACCCTGAAGCCCCTGACTTCGTTCGCGTCTCTGTTTTGCAACATTTTTCGATGCTGGACCGCGTATATTGATTGTAATTCACAATATATTGTCTGATAAAGTATTATTGAATTATTGTCTGAAAAATATTGGCATTTAACTAATGTTTTTCATTGAATCTGTACTCAAATTCGAACAAACGTAATCTAAATCTTTAGTACCTTCGTATAAAGCTTAATTTAATACCGAAAATTGAAACGGGTTCAACGATAATGTTCCGTAACGTGTTTGGTAATAAATGTAATCCATGCTCTCAAGACTAGCGAAGCAGTAAACAAATTGAAGTGAATTCGCAAAGAAGGAAAATCCAAACAAATCCCCATTTAATCCAGGGAAAAGCATTCCCAAAGCCAGGTTAGTTGTAAATATCAATTACGCAAATTCCCCGGATTAGGAAGTAAAACGTTTCGCGCCTTATCGTGTACATTTTCAAGGGGTGGATTTGAACATTGTAGATACACATGCACGAAATATATAGATACCCTCTTCAAACTATTAATGATTTCTAAAATCCTATTCAAGGAATCCTTATAGTGAAAGCAGTTTATATGAGAGATGTAATAAACTTTACTGTGTCTTTTAGTTATTATATCCATTGCTAGTGGAAAAGAGTGGTCGTGAGTTTTTAAGACGAAGCTCTTTAAAAATGTCATTGTACCTTTGGCACCTTGAGACAATTTTTTGAATTTAACTTTAAGTTTTGACACAGTTTTGTTGATTTAGAGAAGAATATACGAGTTACATTTATTTACAATAAGAATTACAATATACAAAATAAACATAATTATAGACTAAAAATATTTACATTACAAAATATCGTTTAAAAAATCCTCCGCGTCATTGCCGACTGGGAAGGTTCCCAGAATGCTGGCTGTGTTGCCACGTTGGATGGCGATACTTATTCTTTCGGCCAGAAAATAGCCAGCCTTTTGGTCCTGAGAAGCATCGATTAGGCGTTTAGCAATGTCTCTATAAAGGCGGCGAGCACTCGGACCCCATGACCCCAGTGTCTCAACCCCAAACGGTTCAAATATGTAATCACCTGCTAGGTTAGCATATTTACGCCGTTTAAAGCCTTCAGCCGATGCAGCAGCAGCGCCGGCACATCCGGATGTGCTTGGAAGGTGTGAAGGTGCTACGGTGTCAACGCATGTAGCGTCCCACACCAAAGGCCTTCCCATCTTACACGGTAGGAACGACATACCGTCCGGTCTCTTTCCATCACTTGGTGCTAAACCATTTGGTTCGCGTACGGCCGGAAGACCTGCGGTGGAAAGAGCCCTACGAATTATGTCGTTTAGAATAGCGTGCCGAGGTATACGACCTGCACTTCTGCTACAAGAAATGCCATGGTGTCCCAGATTATCGACGGCTACTCCACAGGTGCAATGATGCGGGGATACACAAGGTGTACCCAGCTGAAGGCAAGTGGCAATGCGGAAAGTAGTGTCGTCCAACATTGTACCGATGTTGGGCGATGGGAGCGCCTGGATCCATAACCCTGACTCCCATTCTCCAACAGCTAGTAGGCGTGCATGCTCTGAAATATTGACAGAAGTGTCAATTAGTGTATTAATTCTCAATTTACAGAGCGGTGAATCCCACAGTCGCTGTGAGCCTAGGCGTGAGGGCAGGTCAGTGTCGGGGCAAGACATCCTCCAAGCATTTATGGCATCGGTCTTGCATCGCACCTCGGAATCAATCAGTGTATTTGACAAAATTTTCCTGACTAATTCTTCGGCGCTATGGACCGACGACAGAAATGCTGGCAGACTGACATCTGTGACTCTGCGAATACCTAGCCCGCCCAAGCGAACTGGAAGAGACGTTTGGACCCAGGCCCGGTCACTAATATTTACATTTAAAATTTTACACAAAGAGTATATAAAGAATATCTCTAAAAAAATCAAAATGTTTTTGTTTGTGTTTCTCGCAAAATCGACTGAACTGATTTACGATGAAATTAGAAAGGAGATAGGTTTAGATTCTGGACAGGCATTCTTTTAGCAGCTTCTTTTATGCCGTCAAAATAAGTTTCCATGTAATTTGGAAGTGCGATTACTAACTATTCCGCGACGGTAGAGCCGTGGATATAACATGAATGTATTGAAAAAAAATATCGATAAATATTTTTTACAAACTTAAATAATTTCGTTAGTAGGTACCATTGCTTAAAATGACACTAACATAATAATAATTGGTAAAGGATAGGTACTAATTTCCTAAAATATGTTACAAGAAAGCAATAAGATTGACGTAAATTAATTATAATGAAGTAGTAAACCTGAAAACGATACGATATACCAACTTAACGAGCTAATAAAATGGAACAGTAGCAGGCAATTCAATAAAAGTCTCTGGGGCGATTCTTTCCCTCAAATCTAATAGAACGGGAGTCGGGGACAGTCGATGAAGACTTGTAGATGATTTTAATATTCAAGTCGCAAGCCCCGAGAGTCTTGTTTCGATCTAACGTCAACTTAATCAACCTGTTATTAGGTCACATTACGATGCTTAATGGGAGTTATCACTTTTTAAACTAATAAATTTTCTGATCGCTTTCTGCTGTCATTCCCTATGTATGCTTAGGTCTTTAAAACTACGCAACGGATTTTGATGGATGCGTTTTTTTAATGGATAGAGTGGTTTTCGAGGAAAGCTTTAGTACATAATTTGTCAAGCGAGCGAAGCCGCGGGCATTTGCTAGTTATTGATAAATAAATTTGACTTAGTTATGACAATATCTATTACATAGTTCACAGCAGCTATCATCTCTCTCTCCATATGTTGTACCTACATATATGAGGTTGTCTGGAAGATACTTCTCTTCAGTGATAAGACCGCATACATGAGTCTATTTACTTTTGTGTATAATATCATGATTGTAAGGTACAATTAAGTCCCATATTAATATGGTAGAGATCGGTCTGTGTAAATTTTAAATTTGGAATTAAATTACATCAAATCTCTGTTATTGATTTAAAACTCTTACAATTTACACCACACTATTATAAAACATAACATAGCATCACGCCTTTTTCCCCGAAGGGGTAGGCAGAGGTGTGCAAACACACCCTCATCTCGCCAGCTATGTTAGGTCCCATGTAATAGGGGGCGAGCCTATTGCCATTTACCGGGCACACTATTATACTTACAATATTATAATTTTATTAACGAGTACATAATATAAAGACAAATTTATAGTGTTTTATAAACTCACATTAGGTTCCTAATTTTATAGGTCGTACGAAGTACTGTACATAAAACTTTTGTAACTCTAGAAGGTATTGCTACATTAAAATCTACATTATTTTTAGTAAACAAAATCACATATTTCAATTGTGTATGTCAATATATTTCTATCAATTCGTATCGCAATATCATAAAAATAAATTGCCCTACCAGTGACATCATAATTCTGTCTCCAGAGACCTTCGTAGAGGGGCACAGGGACATATGGAGACATAAATACAGTTGATTATTGTACTGTGACGAAGGACCACCGATCTTAAAGACATTTCACTAGATATGACATTTCAGAAAAAAAAGGTTGAGTAATATTTTTTTTTATTTAATGAATTGACATAATTTCTAAACACTATTTTACTATACGTACTGCTTATATAATGAGGTGACATAGTGTTCTAAAATTATTTTCTTTTAGAACTACTTGAATGACGTATACCTACCCGCAGCAAAGGGGAAGAGGCGAAATTAAGTTGATCATTTAAAATATTAGGGTTCAAGCGTCTATATCGCTTGAACCCTAATATTTTTTTTAACTTAATTTGCAAGTTTGAAATCTGATCTCACACCAAGTTGAATATCTCTTTATAAAAAAGAAGAAGATAAAGACATAACATATAACCATAATGAAGTGAGATATTTTCTAAGCGTACGAGTATACCCATAAAAAAACGAGACAAAGAAATACCATTATCTTCTGTTTAGTATTCTGTAGTAGAACGTGTGTAATATAGGTACTTCTGAATAAGGTTATTGAGGTTATTAAAGTATACCAGTAGCAACAAAATAAAGTTAATAATAACGTTAACCAATTCTCTGTTTATACATATTTATGCTTACAATTTTCTTAATATATGTTGATATTGAAATGGAATGTCTTATTTATTGTATGATTATGACAGACAGACACAATTCCGCCGGGCGCCACTGGACATACCCTCTGCTAGTAACCAGAGACGCCCGGCAACGGGCGTTAGAGCGGCAGCGGCCTTGGGCTGCGGAATAAAATAAAAAATTAAAAAAAAGACAGACACGAATTGTGTCTTTTTTTTTACACGTGATTGTGTGAGTGTCGAGTGACGACGTTTATACCGAAGGGGTAGGCAGAGGCACTCATTATGCCCACATTTTGCCAGTCATTTCGTTAACCCCCACGTAATAGATTGGGAGCATATTTCCGTATCCGGGGACTGACTATTTTGTACTCAAATTATATGAGAAGGTACATACTATCAAATTCTTAAGATATTTTATTAAATATAGTAGATATTGGATAGAAACAGGCGTTACTTGGCGAAAATCCATGACAAAGCAATGGTCTTTTTTTAATTCTGCGGAAAACAATGCTATTACAAATTTAAAAAGTTTAAAACATTTTACTTACCATTGCTTTGTCATGGATTTTCGCCAAGTAACGCCTGTTTCTATCCAATATTTAAGATCAGTGAGCATCACTATCCAGGCCAAACTATACATAAAATTGATCAAACTCCACAGAACAGCAAGTCAAAATCTTTGGTTCAATAGGCTGTTCTCTCTGAGACAGTCTTGATAATGCCTCGTTCAGAGGCGAAACAATTGTCGACGTTTTGTTGTCTTTTTTTAATTCTGCGGAAAACAATGCTATTACAAATTTAAAAAGTTTAAAACATTATTTAAAACATTTTACTTACCATTGCTTTAAATATAGACGACTTGAAAACTGTAAACCTTCTAATTAGGTCATACAATGCAATTGACGTTACTTCTTAAATAAATGATATTCATTAAAAGTATTTACCCTTCTTTTAGTTTCACGGGTTCAGTATTTAGCAAGAATCATATTCTTTAAAAATACTTACAGAAGCCACCTCCAAAACATATTTTCTTGGGAACTCAACAGGTGATATTAGAAACCCCACTTCCGTTCTCCCATACAACTTACTACCTTAGAATAAGGTCATAGAGTTTTGGTTACAACTACAATTATTAAATACAGTGAATAAAATGCAATGTAACAACCCGTGGAGATTTAAACATAATTTTTTGAGGTTAAAAGTTCTTACACTGTGCACATCATTATAGACACTTCGTTACTGTTTAAAACTGTACAAATAATATTGACGTATTTATTGTTAAGTGAGTTTTGTTAATTAAATGGAAATATGTGTGTTTATTGTGTAATTTATCGTATGTTAGACCGGCGACGGAGAAACGGTAGCGACGTGACGACCGCTGATATCAAACTAGCCAGAAATGCGTGCCACGCTCCCTCTGTCCTCTTCCCAAGTTCTATTCTGCAACTCTATTTGACCTGTTGCTCGTTTCTTAGAAATTATACTTTACTATTATTTTTAGATAAGTACTGTCCATGTCAATACAGTGGGGTGGTTAATGTGTACTACGAGTAATATTATAGACTTCACTAACTGACGCTCACTTGACAATTTCACACACGTATGTGTAAATTTGTTTGAAATTAGAAATTGTATTGTGTGTCTTTTTTAATTCTATACATAAATATTATGTACTATGTGTAAAATATTATAAGAGAGTATCTAACCGGATGTTTGTTGACTAACCACTGACAAACCCAGCGTAGCCAGCCACATGCTACCCAGCGTAGCGTACCCAGTGTAGTGTAGCGGTAAGTGTAGCGCCGTCGCCGGCCGCCCCTGCTAGCTATCCCGCGCACGCACACATTTCTGCTGGCCTAGACGCCGCAGCGCCATTTCCGATATATAGCATTGAACGTACGGCGTGCGGTAGATTGTTTTCGTGTCATCTGAGTGAGTGCACACAGGCAGCATTATATGTAATTCGTTACAAAAGTGACTAGATATCGCATAGGGGTAACCTGTAATGATAGATTTAAAGTTTATTTATATATATTTTTTAAATATATATATAAATATTCAGCATTGAGTGCTACGACTCCACCACTGCTATACTTTAATGTTAAATCTCGACACGTCGTTAATGATGAAAACATTACTAGGTATTATTTTCATGATACTATTCATAAAAATAACACCTAGTCATTGCCTAGTCTTAACAGTACCATTGAAATAATACCTTCCTACTACTTATTTACATATGTTCAAATTTCAAACTAATAGCACTTCCTGAATTATTCATGAGTTATATAGCTAAGAACCATAATTAAATCAAACTCCAAAAAACTCATTCATTATTTCACTACTTAAGTACAATTTTCATATACATAGCTGCATTCTTTATATTTGGAAATAAAAAAAGACATAACATGTTTTAATAGTTCTCCAATACGTTATAGTAAGTGAGATGAATATTGGCAGTATTTTATGAAACATAAAGACAAAAGTAATTTAAAAAAAAATATATCTGAATTACACTTCGGATTGATCTCGTATTCTGATGACAGGGTATATATAGTGCTAAGTCTTGTGCGTTAGAGCGAAACGAACAACATTGAAGCGAGAAAACAAAAGGGACTTCATTCAAGATCAACGTACCTCATTCTGCAAAAATTCTGTGCTTATAATAATACTCAATCCTATCTCTGTCTTTGTCTAACTTAAGATAGAACAACGATAGTAACAGAGATGAAATATCGTATCGTATCCGAATATTTTTCTATCCATTGCAGAATGATGCTAAAAGTCTTGCGAATGCTCCAGATTCACAGACAATGCCCCAATTTATATCCAACTCACTTAGTGGAGTCAGAAGACGGGTGGTTAAAACAGGAAGGATGTGTACGCAATATGTAGATATATTATGAGCATTCTATGAAGATTATAAGTAGTGTTTTAGTTTAGTTAACTATTGTTGTTTCAGTAGATCCTCGCTGTTTATAATTATTCTGTCGTTACCAACAGTTTTCGAAATAAAAGAAGTAAACTTAAATGAGACTAAACACTGTAGAACCTTATATTTCAGATAAATTTTAAGATTCGCATGGAATTATTTTCTGTCAATTTTGTTCTGAATTTATTCCATATACTTAGATACTTGTTGCTATGATCCTTTACAAGGAAAGTAACACTAATAATTACACAAGTTACAATAAGTCCAGTGGAGTGAAAATAGACGAAACTTTTCGTGTGTTACACACAAGGGGAAAGTGGGGTAAAAAAACCTTCTCACAAAGCCAATTACATTAAAACATTCGGCGCGGGACAAAGGGCGAGAGAACAATGGAGCTTGGAAGGAACCCGCGATATGTCTTTCAATGCTTTTAACTTTCCACTGATGGCGGCGCGGCGAGGGAAAAATGGTGACGTCCCGCGACAAATGCCCGTGAAATAGTGATGTACACATGTTCTTTTGCAATTCTTTCATGTACGTTTAACTTATTGTTTAAATTGGTAATTGTATTAAATGTTATTTGATTTGAAGGCATTATGAGACATTTTCAGTGTTATGTGAACGGTTGCACCATTGTTTAGATAAAGAATGAAAAACAGACGGACTGACGACGTTTCAAATAGAATGGCTGGTCAGTTACTGAAATTCGTAATAGTGGTTGTGTCAGCTCTAAATGTTAAACTCTTAGTAAGATTGTAAAATATAGGTGGTGTGGTTCTCTAAGACTATATATAATATACTCAGGATATCTGGGTCAACCGGTGAGATCGTTAGGTTAGTCCAGTTGCTTGGGTTTTTTTTGTTAGTTTGTAGTATTTACCTTTGGGTGTCTTATTGCATTCATTTTGTTTTGGGAACTTGTCCCAAAATAAAATATGTACATAAGATATACTTTTAATCTTATTAGCTCGTTTGCACAAATTGAGCTAATTGAAATCGATTCTTTTGGGAATGATCCCACAAATTTATAAAAGCAGTCATTTTATAGAGGACTAGACGATTCGTATTACGAATAAATTATAGATATTTTACGACGTACCTCAATTATTAAGTTATAAGTATTCATCTAGGAGTTGTATTTATGTTGTAGCAAAATGTCGAATACATTGTATCGATATCTTGCTCCGTCGTTGACGGTACCTCACTAACAAAGAAGTGAGACGTAACCAATGGGGTATCACGGCTTGGTTGCACCGCAAACTCATTTTGTAAATCGTCTGTCCGTTCGCCCGGAACCACGCGTTAACCCACTCCGCGTAGTAATATGCATTGCTTTCATAAACTAACTCAAAAAATATATTTTAAACTGTGATTTCCATTGATTTTTTTTTTATAATTGTTAGTAAATTATTGATATAATAATTATTTTTTCTAATATTTTTGGACATTCTCACACAGCGTTCGTCTAGCCCAAACTAAGCTATAAGCTTGTGCTATGGGATCTAGACAACTGATAAACATACTTATGTATTTCTAAATACATACATAATATACATAGAAAACACCCTAACTCCGAAACAAACATTTGTGGATTACACAAATATTTGATTTGACCCGTGAATCGAACCCGAGACTCCGGAGTCAAAAGCCGATGCACTACCGACCACGCTACCGAAACAGTTAAAAGATAATGATAATCGTTACAAAATAGGTTCAAATACACAAAATTACGTGCGAATATATTGCCGTTTCCAGGCTCATTAAGTATTATTGCCAGAACCTTGTCTGTCTGTCAGCAGGTAAGTGCACATCTGCAGTGACGTACAGGTGCGGATGGCGTTACTTGGACCCGAGAGATGTCGATAAAGAGAACAGATTTACACATTTTAAAACTAGTGGTCGCTCTATGGTCAAACAGTAGACCTCGCGAACATTAAAAACTGTTTTTGGAATTTTCCTCCCATTCCCTTTACTAAATCTAGGAACACTTGTGCCCAGTTTCATTAAAATTGGATAAAAACTGTGGCTGCTAGCCCGGAACACACATACAGATAGATAGACGGAAGGACGAAAGCAAAATTGTCCAATCTCGAACCTCGTATAAAAAATAAATAGTTACACCACCAAGTTGTTAAACGTCTACGAGTATTTCGCATTGATTTTCCAAAAATAGTTAGTATAAACATATTTTACCGTATAAAAAAACTTGTGGTCCGCTATTTTCGTGTACCATTCACTTAATAGACGGCATCTAGCCAAAGATCTTAAGTAAATCAAATCGCCCCATGAATGGCGAATGAGGCCCGAGGCTTTCACGGAGTATCCCACTGATGACTATCACAATGGCCGGGGATCAAGAGAAACTTATCTTGGAAGAGGTCGCAAAAATGTTTCTTAATGCTTATTTAAGTTGGAACCATTTGATCGTATCTCTCTTCAATGTTATAATTCAAGATCGAATAGATGCCTTTTCAACCGACATTCAAAAAGAAGAAGATTCTGAATTCGACTGTATGTTTTTTCTTTATGTTTGTTACTTCATAAATATCTTTGGACTGGGTTTGAACTCTTTTTTATTAAAAGCTATTACTTCCTAAGGGTCCCATTTTAATTTGTACCTATTCCAACAATTATTGGGTTCATGTCGGTCATTTGAAGTCCGTTGTTGTGTCACTTTTGACGTATGTTTTTTAGAACTTAAATTACTAAAAAAACTGAAGCTTTTATCTGAATATTTTTGAAGTTATTATAAATAATTGATTCACGTGACTTTAGGCACAGAATAGGGAATAATACTTACATACAGAACTTGCACTTCAACGTTAAATAAAGCAGTCTTTTGTTTACAGAGAACATAATTCGAACGTTAGGGCTGTCAGGAAAGTACCAGCCTAATTTGACCAATAATTATGACGTTAATGCCTCAATATCAACTCTATGGTCAATGCCGTATCATAAACAAGAGACAACCCTTACTAACTTACAACTTCAAGTTGTCGCTGACGTCACGTATTTTTTGCGATTGTTAGGCGAGTGACATCGGCCTGCTTTAGGGAGTTCCATAAATAATGCTTTAAAAAAACAATACAATCTCAATGTAATTTAATATGGTAGCAATAAACCAAATAATGAATTCACATTACATTTTTATGATTCCTAAACACTCAATAAATCCGACCACTGGTTATAAAAGCACCCACCGTGTATTAAATGTGCAATGCGTAGCTACAAATCTGTTAGAAGCGGAGCGAATCCACGGTAAAACCCCTTTCTGAGGCGAAACGTTACCAGCTTTGAAAAACAACAATAACCCTCACCATACGTATGTATGAGGATGTGCAATATACTTTAAAAGTACGCCCTTCATAGACCAATAAAGAAACAGAGTAGACGTACGAGACGAACAGTAAGATCTCAAACAAACCTTGGTGTTCATACGTCGCGTATTTAGATGTAACGACGTTTACTGGAAATGTTTTACTTAAGTACAAAATTAAATAACTTTATAGAAGAACTCACACAGTGTGAAGGTATTTGCGTTATAGAATTTTCCTTTTTTAAGAAAAGGGTTCTATTAATAAACGGTGCGGCTCAAGTCATTGCGTCCACTATTTAATAAGGTCAGTATTATAAACGCCAGTCTTGCCGTTTCTATCGTAACATTGCTATCTGATTTGCATACATCGCCGTCAGCAGACGCTGTGAACAGTTTATTAAGTCTATGCAGGGCCCCTCTCTTTTCGAGAGCCACGCTATTTTCATGTTTCGGGACAACAAATGGGAATGCATTTAAATACTAAACCTATACTACATTTCAATAGAACGCGATGTAAGTGTTTATTGTAAGATTGATGAATATTATGGATTAAAATTAAACGAATTTATACCTACTTTTGTTCAATTTATATTTCTACACTCTCTTTCAGATGATGATTACTGTGAAGTTATCCGAACGAGAGTTGATTTTAGATGTCTTTTTTGCAATAAAACACTCGAAATAAAATTTCTCAATAAAGATCTAAGGGACCTAAACCAACCTTCCCTGTGCACCTCATGGTTAAACGAACGAAGGATGTGGCAAATATAAAACTCCTCGGGAAGCGGTTATTCAATCGCCCACATTACGTGCGATCAATAATATAACTCACGAAGTGTTGTCAAAAAGAAAGTACGTATTAGAAAATCAATCAGGTTGTTCATTAAATTGAGATAATACGAGTAAGAACGGAACGTACGTATCTACATTTTATTAAGCGCTGTCTTTGTAACGTTTGAGAAACTTTCACAAAGGACTGTCGCTGTATCGCTCAGGCTTCGCTTTGAGCGTCACTTGAGGGGCTTGCATGGAATAGACCCGATTGTGGCACCAATACACTTATTTGTTTGCTGTTGATCGATTCTAAGAGAAGGTACAGGGTATATTTGAAATAAATTTGTATGGTTTCTATACTACAAGATACAAAGACATTTTTCCCTTGCAAATTATTACTTTTCTTAAAGTCCGCAATCTGGTGGAGGAGTGTTGAAAGGATCTCCTAGCGTAAACAAAGTTATCCAATATTAAAAAATGTAATATTTTAAAACAAAGCTAGAGCAGCTAATGAAGAAAAATATTTCAAAGAAAATAGAAGATCTTAATAATGTTAAAACAAAGTTATAGAGGCTTCACTTGTCACCGTCAATTACGAGTACATCACAACTTTACTTTCAGCAAGTGAAAGTTGTCGCCCCCGAGATTGTATTTTAGATAATGGCTCGGTAATCACGTTGGTGATTTATCACCGCGCAATCTTCCTTCACTGTCCATTAAGCAATCTGCCAGTGCAACCCTTTATTGTGTGCTAATGCTAACATACAAGGACTGGAGGGAACAACACGTCTGCACGTACCACGTACTTACAATAGAAGTGGGTTGCGAAATACGAAGTCAAACTCTTTTAGTACAAGTCTAGAATATTTAAATTGCACTTGTATTTTTTATCCTTTTTTCGCTTATTGTAATCACACCTGTTTTCTCAAAGAGGTAGGCAGAGGAATATTATATTCTCATCGTTCAGTGGGAACGTTTATGTTTTACTAGAATTTAGTGAGTGTTTAATTTTTGTGGGTTTTTAGTTGACACGTTTATTGTACGTAACAGATAGATTGTTCGTAAATAACTAGATTAACTCATTGCAGCTTTACATAAGAAGTAGCAAGGTATTTTATTTTAATTATAGCCATTTCACATTACTTATTTTAATAATATTTATAAAATAAATTTACCAAGGATTTTTATTGCAGTCTAATACAACCCCGCACTTTATATCTAATGCTGGCGTTTTCAACAATGTTGGGGTATAACAATTGACATGCATTAGCGATATTTCCGCTGGCGTTTGGCCCGTGACTTCGTTACCTACAGGAAATTTAATCGAGTGCTGAAAGGTCTCACTTGTGACTTGAGAATAACTCCGTAGCTTCACTAACAAATGCATTTTATAATGTTGGGATGTAATAAACGGGTGGTTAAACTCTTTTTTTCCTAAAATAAAGGTGCCTAAGTTATTTCTTATAATGTCAGCTTCATACAGTCTGTCGTCAGTCAGTTCATCAGTCTGTCTTCATACAGTCGTTTCACGAATTAGCAGAAACAAAAAGACAGGCAGATGAAAATTATAAAAAATGTATTTAAGTTGATAGTTTCTTATGCATTTAGTGTAAGGCTGTTAATTTTTTATTAAAAATACATACTTAAATTTTATTTATACAGAAAATTGCACTATTTGTGTGTTTAACAAAAAAACCCAGTTTGGACTATATAGCTGACAGACAGGCAGATAAAAATTATAAAAATTGTATTTAAGTTGATAGTTTCTTATGCATTTAGTGAAAGGCTGTTAATTTTTTATTATAAATAGACACTTTAATTTTATTTACATCGAAAATTGCACCATTTATGTGGGTACCGAAAAGGGTAACAAAAATCCCAGTTTGGACTAGCTTAAAAACACAAATAATAATATCTTACAAATTATAAGTTGAAGTAATTAACACTAACATTATAAGAACATGCTGTGATTGGCATGGTTATTGACGATCTGATCTTAGGATAATTTTTGGTATCTTGGTAGTGAATAATCTATTAAAAGCCAATAAACAAAGAATAACAAACAGTTCTTTGTATCTAATAATATACTTTCCCTGACCAATACTTCGTTTGGGGTGAGAGAATGTGCGAAATTGCACGCACACCGACGAAACGTTTACAAGCACTTGAAACGTGACGGAAGCCGTGAGGAGTGGTAGCTGTCATGATCGCTCTCTGATCAATAAGTCTTGCCAACTCAAATATTTACACACACCGTACACATTAACAGAGACTGGAGACTCGAGATCATTCCATTTATATATATCGGTAGGTATAGCGTAAATAATGAATATGAGGGCGTGTAGACCTATAATTCTTTGAGGAAAAGGTTATAAAACTTCTACAGAAATGAGTTTCATCTAAGAAAATTATTTTACTACTGAAAAAATACCTAATCTGGCACAACGGGTTAAATATTTATTATATTCTGTTTTGTTTTTTGTATTCGTTGTTATAGAGGCAACAAAAATACATCATCTGTGAAAATTAAAGCTTTTTAACTATCACGGTTCATGAGATACAGCGCAAGACAGAGGGACGGACGGACGGACAGGTGGACAGGGAAATCTCAGTAATAGGGTTTCCGTTTCACCCTTTGGGTACGGAACCCTAAAAACCAAAATTTTGGTCCTGATTCAAACCAACGACAGTTCCTTTTTTTGGGGAATGTTCTACGAACTGACCAAAATCCTTATTACGAGTAGAACCGCAAATCCTGTAATTCTTAGGGAACACATTCAGATCTATCTACCATCAGTTAGGGAACTAACTGGTTAGAACATGCCCCCTGAAATGGTAACTGTTGCTTCTTCGAATCTGACCAGAGATTTCGGTTTTTACGATTCATATTGTAAAATATTAAACTCTATTTGTCTTTACTTCGATTCAGTCAGGATAAGTCATACTTTAAGGTCACAACCTAGTTATTGCACGAATTCCAAGTCTTCCTTTTTATTAACCGACAGAAAACAAGGTATCTTTAAGTGTAACCTTCTGCTTTATCTATTGTCTGTTTAGCATCATACAACTGAGAGCAGATGGAACAATTTTAATGTTTCTTTTGGTCGAAAGCCGATGTGCTTAATCTATACAGCTGTCTTATTGAAAATCTCAATTTAAAACGAAATTTAAAATATTTGTATGCATTTCTATGCCAATAATTACCGATAACATGTACATATACATAACATAATTTATCATTATCAATTTATCAATCTGTGAATTTTTACAACTTTGTTGCTTATGGAAACATAACAGCGCAGTGACGTCATGGTGTCTAGTCACTATTACAACAAACTCGAGAGACTCATCAATTTTATATTTAAGAGTCGGTTAATGGTACCATTAAATAAAATTTTATTAACATTATTTGGGAAAGAAAGGTAAGTACTTTCTGAATTTTATGTTTGTTTAAATAAATAGATACCTACCTAGTCAATATGGTCAGGTCACAGAATAGGGAATAGTACTTGTATTGTGTCTAAATCTTGAGGTTTGACTGACAAATACTTCGATATTATATTATGTCAAGGCTAATCTTCAACTCGAGAAATCGAGGACCAGCGGTCCCAACTCCACCAGGATCTCATGGAGACTTTGGAGGGTGCGACTTGAGCAACCTAAGTGAGGAACCACCGTCATCGCGGCGGTGAGACCGATCATGGACGAGTGGCTGCAGAGGCGGTATGGTGACCTCACGTATCGTGCGGCGCAGATCGTTACTGGGCATGGATGCTTCGGTAACTATCTGTTTCGCATCCATCGTGAGGTCACACCCCGGTGTCTACACTGCGACGTTTCCGACGATGACACCGCACTCCACACGTTGGTGGAGTGCTCAGCGTGGGCGAGTCAGCGCCGGGACCTCGTAGTGGGACTGGGCGTGGATATCCTCTCGCTGGAAACTATGCTCCAAGCCATGGTCTCCAGTGCGATTTGGTGGAACGCGGCCGTGTCCTTCGCGAGCATGACTTGCTCGCGAAGGAGGCGGCTGAGAGGGAGAGGGAGCGTACCCTCCCCGCTGAGTTCCGCAGTCAGCGGCCCGGGCGCCGCAGATACAGCTACGCCCAGGACCATCGACCTCCATGATCGGGGTCTGAGGACGACGGGATAGCCACCCGCCGTCGTTAAAGAAACAGGCTAGAAGGGTTGCGTGCTGCACGCAATCAGATTCACTCACCGACGCGGGATAAAACCCAAACCCAACGACGCGGGATTTTCATTCCGACCAAACCCTCGAAGAGGCAACCCGGGTGGCCACAGTCCGCCGGGCGCCACTGGAAATACCTTCTGGTGTCACCAGAGACGCCCGCAGCAATGGACACGGGAGCGGCCGCGGTCTAGCGGATTTTAAAAAAAAAAGGCTAATCTTCAGCGGTGGGTGACTGCTTCGGTGGCGTGGTCGGTAGTGCATCGGCTTTCGACCCCGGAGTCTTAGATTCGATTCGCGAATCAAATCAAATATTTGTGTGAACCACAAATATTTGTTTCGGAGTTTGGGTGTATTATATGTATGTATTTAGAACTATATACGTATATTTATTCGTTGTCTAAATCCCATAGCACAAGCTTATAGCTTAGTTTGGGCTAGATAACATTGCGTGAGAATGTTCAAAAATATTTATTTTTATTTACTAGTTCACTTTTGAGGTTGACATGAGCTTTAGCCAAACCTAACCTACTGGTATCAGCTATCATTTACACGATACAAATATAAATGAACCTACATTATATAAGTACGTACTTCATCAATTAATCTATACAATTTTCCAGTCACTATACAAAGAGCCAGAAATAATTAACAGTGAATAAGTCAACCTACGTTCATTTGAATATAATACCAGTACATGTATAGAGTTTGTAATTTCAGCATGTCCTTTGAAGTAGGATTAATACCGGTGGTACTTCATCCCGCCCCGTGCGGACCGCACCGCGCTCGTCCATACCAAATTAAATCGGTGTCCTTTCACAGGGGATTCTCATTATGACAATTTAGTTCGTTTAATGAGCACAAGTTAGAGCGAGGGTCTCGCAAAAGAAGTCCTATATTTGTCGGTGGTCAGGGTATTTATCTATGTAAAAATGGTCACTAATTTAGATTAGAATAAGTTTCATCAAAAGGATAGCAGTAAGAGAAAAGCTTTTTAATGTTATTCCTACTTAAGTAAAAAAATCAAGTTTAGTTGTAACGTACAGAATTTCAATATTAGGTTGTCACTTACCTACTTAAGTACAACTAAAAGTTGGTAAAATACCTTAATTAGTTTTACACGCGTATCGAAAAAAATCGCTGCATTTTAATCAACTGGAAAAGACTCAGTGCTCTGTGCTGTATCCGATGTTTCGCTAAATAAAAGAATAGGTAAGTATACCATGTTAACATTATAAAGTTAAACGGTGCATACATCGTAATTTATGGACACCTAATAAATTGCTGTAATCTATTAACAAATAGGTACTACGCTCCTGAACAAGAGTGTTTGTCCCCAAAGAGGTTTACGACGTAATCGTACTTACTTGTAAACTGAACTAACATAAACTTTATTCTAGCAAGCTAATCGATAACCCCCCAAGTTAGAAATGATAACACAAATAAATAATTTATGACAGTAGTGACTTATAAGATTTATTTGGCAAGATCTCGCCCCCTTGGCGCCGGCCACAAAACGACGCGCCCGCCACGCCGCTGTCGCCGGCAGAGGCGCCGCGCTGTCCCGACGGACAGACTTCACGGCACCAAATCTATTGATTTGATCTCCTGAGACAAACACATGACTCATGGGACGGTTTAGTTTAGTAAGAGAGCTGAAAACCGGAGAACTAAGACATGTTACTTAGTAATATCTAAAAAACTAGTAATATACAGGTTACCCAAACAGTAACTGAAATGTTGGTAACACTTTTTTGGCTCATGAAAATATATTACAATACCTACATACAAGCTAACTAACTTTTTTGATAGTGACGTTGAAATATTAGAACAAGCCGTTATAAGATACTCAATCAGACTTAGGTTTGATTAACTGGTGCAATTTCTATTGCAGTAATCTGTTCCCGTAGGGATTTAAAACCAAAATCTGAACCTTGTGCTAAAATCTAAGTTACTGTTACTTTTTGCCATGTTATACATACGTAGTGTTTTTACCTACACCTTAAAAGGACGTCGTCGTATTATTGCATATTCGATATCTTCTCAATATTATCTGAATGATATTATAGAGAAACTTTCATTTTTAAATTCTAAATACGTAACATTTTGAAAGGCTCATATTACTAATTGGCCATGTCCACATAACATTGCACCACAAAAGCTTAAGCTCATTAAAATTTCAACTGAACAGGGCCCGAAGCGCTTACGACCAATTAGTTAAGTAATATAACACTTAGCTGTCAACAGCTGCTTCACAAATTTCTGTTCATGAAGATGAATTTTGTAAGCAAATCAATAATAATGTTAGTTAATAATATCGTATATTGAAACCAAAACTCATGTTTAATTAAGATAATTCCGAAAGGTTTCAATTTAATAAGCACAATTCCGCAAAAGACGTAGGATGATATTAATACACACATACACACATATCACGCCTATATCCCTGAAAGGGTAGGCAGAGTGCATTACATACTCACAATTTGCCAGTATTTTCAGTCCCACGTAATAGGGGGCAAGCCTATTGCCGTCACCGGGCACACATATAATGGGTTATATCCAAAATGGCCGAAAGAATTTAATAAAAAGTAGCAGCTATATTGTAATATTGAAAAAAAAATTTAAACACGTTGCCTTGCGATGAAATGTGGATTAAAGGCAACAAAATCTTACGTGCCAGCCGCTATGGCACAGTCAATTAAAGTCCTGGGCGTCTCGGACTATTAATGTTGATATTAATAGTAAGAAAAATATCTAAAATTAGTCATAATTCCTTCCATAGCGTGGGTTTACGTGGGCTTGATACGCTTGAGATAATTTCTAAATAAGGGTAAGTACATACTTATGGTGGCTTAGAAATTAAAAGAATCGTGCGTTTTTGTAGTGGTTGGTGCTCGTTGTTTGTCCATAATAATCAAGGGTTGTTGTACATTCGTCTCAAGGTCAGTTCGTAGATATCCATTTTATGACTTTATGAGACCAGACATTTGGCATTCAGTGCATGGATTTAAAGCCAAAATACTTGACCTAGTTATTACGTTGTACAAACTTGAGTTGGATAACGGGGCAACCCAGTCAGCATTCTGGGAAGTTTTCCAGTAAATAATGACGCGGAGAATTTTTTACAATATTTTTTGTAGTAATTACTTAATATTTTGTTTGTGTGAATTGATATATTTATATTTGTTCGATGTATAATGTTAAAAGTCACTATGAAAAAATGTATGAATTCAAGGAACATTGTACCAAATTTCGTGGAGCCAAATTTGCCAAATCTGTGGCTGCTAGCCCGAAACACACATACATACAGACAGACATACGGACGAAACCAAAATAGACTAATCTCAAAATGTTAAATCGGTCAATTATACATTGTATAAAAAACTTTATTTTATCTGATTTATGTCTGACTTCTGACCATAACACACTTTGGCCCTTTATATCATGTTATTTGTATTAAATTCTACTTTAAAATGTTCATTATTTTCAACACTAATTTATGTCATTCAAAAATAAAACAATGTGAGCTGAGAGCAATTAATTTAGGGGTCCATTATGAAGCAGCGGCCTCTGGCGGACCAATCGAGTAATTGTCGCAAGCAATATTCAAATGGCGGAAACAATTAGTTTGAGTGCTGTACATATTCTGTTGTCTACACCCATTAGCAGAGGCTACTGGTTGCAGAAAAAATAACAGTTGGTTTAGAATTTGAGGTGATAAATAAGTACTTCTGCGGACCTTACTCTTCTTAAGGTAGAAAAACTGACACTGTCATATTGTTTACTAGAATTTAATTAAGGAGATATTAAATAGTTTGTATTTGATGTATTCCCTGTCTTATTTTTCCTCAACCACAGATTTGATTTTGCAAACAAAATCACAAACTTTTTTTTTTCTTTTTTTTTTATATTGGTTTCGTCAAATTGACGCCGCCCGCCTGGTGGTAAGTCGTGACGACGTCTAACGATTGTGGGCCACTCTCACAGCGCACAATACTGTAGAGAGTGGCCCTCAACTTGACGACCTACTGATGTGCCTCTTCAAGCTCCGCTTAAAGAATCCAGGGTTATATGTGGGAGGAAACACGTGCACAGGCAGGGCGTTCCAGGCCACTATCGTTCGGCAGAGAAACGAACGTTTAAAACGTTCGGTTCTCGCGAACATGCTATCCACTGTGTGGGGGTGGCATCTCTGCCCGGCACGCGTTGTTCGGGATAACTAATACTTAAAAGTTCCAGAGAAATTTAACCATGCTTGGACAGAAACAGATCCTCCGTTTTATCCATTTTTTTTTCTATTGCGACTAATAGCCACTGTCAATATGATCGGTGCTCGATTTGAGGATTCAAATTAAGTACCTAAATATTTTGCTTCAGCATGACAATGCTATTTTGAAAACTACCAAAACCTTACAAATAGACAGACGTACAGACATAAATCACGCCTATATTTTCGAATGAAGGTGTAGGTAGAGGTGCATTATACAGCCACAATTTGCCAGTAATTTTGTCGGTCCCACGTAATAGGGGGCAAGCTTATTGCCGTTACCGGGTACTTTAGAGTTTTCAAATAACTCTGTTATTCTAACCAAAATTCCTACAGCCAGGACAGATGTTACATAGGTATATAATATAATAGAAACTCTGCAGTCAACAAATACAAATAGATATTAATATAGACAGTAAAATATCATAATTGAATAAAATGGACGAGCATCTCCCCCTGTGCTGCGTTCCAAATCTCTTTTGTGTTACTGCGATAACGCTGCAAAGCCTGCTAATGTCTTTTAAGGACTTAGTGATTTAAACGGACTAAATAATGAACTGGTTACCCTTCTGTTCGTATGGAAGGTTGTCGCGCTATTTATGGGCTTGAAGCCTTTGTAAAACGTACTCACTAATGTAGACATCATGATTTAAAATAATTAATTGGTACGCTTGATTAATTGTTACAGAACACCATATGTAAGTGCGATTCCCTATTCTGTAATCATGGTAAAATAATAATTTAGTATACTTAATAAAAAGAGAAATAGATTAAAATTTAACCAGTCTATGCAGGCGTGAGTAATTTTTTCGTTTCTCCTTCCCAATCGCTACGGGAATAATGTCACCTTAATTTAAATCCCTAAAATAAAAAAACCGGCCAAGTGCGAGTCGGACTCCTTGACGGAGTTTGTTGTATGGGAGCCCCCTTAAATGTTAATTATATTTAGTTTTTTAGTATTTGTTGTTATAGAGGCAACAGAAATACATCATCTTTGAAAATTTCAACTTTTTAACTATCAGGATTCATGAGGACATCATTCCAAGACAAACGGACGAATGGACTGCGAAGTCTCAGTAATAGGATTTCCGTTTTACCCTTTAAGTACGAAACCCTGAAAAGGAAGTTGGTATGTTTTTTTTTATTTAAAACTTTTTTCGATTTCGGTGAATTACATGTTGTGGGTTAGTGTTTTTGCTTTTTGGCGTCGATATGTAAAAGAGACAATACATGTTATAATATTGCCTGGAACATGATAATTTCACAAGCAATCCATTTTTTCAGAGTTATACTCCAATTTGTATAATAAGGAAACAAATCTGCTGATAAACAAAAATTGTATAAGACAAAACAGGGGAAGTTCTTGCTACAAATCACCGTAGTCATCTTTATATGTGTGTGTACCCTATATTTCTATGTTGGAAGTTGGAGTGTTCGCATGACGACACAAATCCGGATGATGTCTGTTTGTTATCAGCGTTGAGCAGTCGACTGTACCTTTAGGGTTGCCACCAGTTACCACAGTAATCGCATTATTTGTTAAATACAGACGATTTAGTATTATAGTATGTTTGAATATTGTGTTATCATCTTATACGAGATGGGGTATCAGTTTTAAAAAATAAAATATTCTCTTTCCAAACTTCAATATGATGCAACTGCCATCACCTCTACAAAGTCCAGTCGGAATTTTCTAGGGCTCCAACTACCCGTAATGCCATAGGTGTTCGGAGGGCAACCGCGACGACGGCTTAACGTGCTCTCCAATCCACGGAGAGATCTCAATGTCTTAGGTAATAGTCACCCATCCTAAGACCAACCGACCGAGTGTTTGCTTAACCTTTGCAATTCCCAGCCGGTTACCACTTTACCCCTCATTAAGTCCCGTTTGGATATCAGTAAAAAAAGGATTGTTATTTTTATAATGTTTATATTGTTATTTGGAAATCGTAGAAGTCAACCCTATTTGATTGCATTCTTGTTAGTAACAACTACAAGATTTCTCCGCCCTTATATTTTATTTCTATTGCAACAAGCATTATCCGCTGTCAATATTATCGACGGTCGTTTCGCGGCTTCCAACTAAATTGGTTCGATTCCACCCCCGTACCAACCTATCAACTGTTTCTCCTTGTTTATCTAAGTTTGTTTGAAATTGAGAAATGATTATAGTAGTTTTAAAGAAATCAGAGTTTTAATTTTTTATATCAAGTAAGTATAAGTACTATTGAAATATTCTTTCTTAATTTTTAATACACGATAGCACAGAATAGGGAATAGTACTTAACGATAGTCTTTATCAAACCAAGCTAACCTTACCAGATTCATTTTGGTTTGTGATATACTAAACAGGGCCACCCTGTATGTACACCAAAAGTAATGACCCTATTTGGTTCAGCTACAACTTCTTTTCTAAATTAGAAAACTAGAATTAGTTTTTCAAATATGTATATTTGTGGCATGAAATTTAGTTGCATTATGATTTCAATATAATGTCTATTAAATGTTGACCTCCAGAGTTGAATTACATTTGAGCCCTATTTATGACATTTTGCATAATTAGCCGTAACACTTCTAGTGATATGTTTCTTATTTCTTGGTGTATGTTTTTTTTAAAGCTGCAAAAGTCTGTGGCTTGTTCACATACGCCTGAGATTTCAAATAACCCCAAAGAGTGAATGAAGTCTGGACAGGTGAGATCGGGTGATCTAGCAGACCAAGGCAAATAGCCAAAATTGTGTTTTTATCACTGATGAATTGTTCCGAAAAACATGGACACGATTTTTCCATGTTCTTGGGGAGTAAAACGGTCCATGATTATTTTAAGTGAATTTTACATTACTACAATTTTTTCAGTATCAGAATGACAGGAGATGTCATAAAAAATATAAGGAATTTCTATAGTGCCAGTACCTTTGCGCCATCCTTTATATGTACATATATTATTCTTTTTTTTTACATCATCTGGCTTAACTGCAGCAATTTTTATGCATCTTCAAGCATAGTATGTTTTAAAAGACACCAAAATAATCCCACTGGGCCGCCGAAAGAACAAAAGTGTTTCATTTTGCTACTCATTTTATTAGTCTCACCAATATATTTATATACGAGTACATACCAGGTGCACGGTAAGTTTCGCAGCTTTCTGGATATGAATATAGGGATTTTTTATAACATTCTTAAAATTGATGTAGTTTCTTTTTAATTTCGCGGTCCGATGCCGCTGCAGCCTACATCTTTTGCCGAGCGCCTCAGGATAGCACTAGGAAGAATTTTTAAGGCAGTGACCTACCACGAGTAATCATTTGACGTCTAGAGACTACATCAATTTTAAGATCTTTGTAAAAAAAAAGTGTTTGTTTTTCAAAGTAATACAATCGGTTCTGTTATCGAAACTGACTTCAAATTATTTTTTTGTTATTCTTCAGAGTCCTCAATTCCTTAACTGAAGGAAATAGAAATCAGTACCTCTATAATAACAAAACGAGCATCATACATACAGCCATAATAAGGAACCAATGCCAATATATTTAATTATATAACGTAGATCATCCACTGAGCCTTTTTAGGGTTCCGTAGTTCAAGTTTCGGAACCCTTATAGTTTCGTCATGTCTGTCCGTCCGTCTGTCTTCGGCTTTCCTCCTAAACGGTGAGTGCCAGAAACATGAAACTTTGCATGGATATGTCTTTACTACGTTGACAAAGTGCTAAAAGAAAATTATGAAAATTTTTTTTTGGGTTACCTCCCCTACAAGTAACTAGAATTTGTTTTTTTTCTTGCGTCTACCCCGATGTGTGGGTGTCATTATATTTGTCTTTTAAAAATATTGAAAGTTTGCTAAAATGATTTTTTGATTAAGTATTCGTTTGTGAATTATTCAACTTTATAGCTCAGTTTTTGAACGGCTCGAAAAATCTGAAAATATTTGTGATGGTATTCCATGTAATGAATTTTCAAGGTAAACTATAACTCTGTTAGTTCAGGAGTTCTAGAGGTTATTATGTGTGACTACGGACCCCTATTCTATGCGTGGCCCGACACGCACTTGGCTGGAATTTTTTTTCAACCTAGTTTGGTCGGCTTTCCAGTCTAACTGCAAAGCACATTGGCGATATTGAAGTTCTGTAGGTAGACCAGTCGAATTTCTTTGGGCTCCAATACCAGTGACGGTCGACCATAGATGTTCGTATGGCAACCGGGACCGACGGCGATGGCTTAACGTGATCTCCGAGGCACGGTGAGTTTGTAGGTGGCACGGTGAAGTAAAATCCTTCATAATGAGTATGTTAAGTACAATCTGTCATAAAGTATTACTGTACTTACTTGAACAGAAGGGGTTTGTTGGCGAAGAGTCCCGAGGTCTTCTCCTTCGCGGCCTGGAGCGCCTGCATTGCGACGACGGTCCGATGTCCCACATCAATTGACACTCTGCACTAACGCCTGGTAACAAAAGAAAATAAATTAGTTCAAAATATTCATAGAAATATAGACTAGAAGTTCACATTTTTTTCTAGTTATAATTAAAGCCTGTATTACTCAGGGATAATTTAACGTTCTAAGTTTTAAATGATATTTAACATTGTCCTGTAATTTTAGAGTTATCTTTACAAATTTACCAAAGTATAAATCTTTCCGTATAATATCAGTCAAGGTATATCAAATATAAATCATGATTCTAAAGAATGCAGTAGACTTGAAATGATTGAATTTCTATATAGTATATTTTGTAAGTTACGTAATCATACTGAAGAAATTCTACTAATGTATTAACCTATACAATGTATATACTTATATACATATAGGTTACATAGTTATGTAATCGATACCATAAAAAAGATATTTATACATATATTACAGCATCAATTACTTCGTTTAACAAATATACATAAAATAATAAAGAATATAGCAAAATTAAGAAATTACTTACATTTTTCAGTTCCCTGGCGTAGCAGCTCCGTCGTAGCGTCTGTCGATCGTAGAGCTCCCCGCGCGCCTCTATGCTTCAGCGCTACGGCTGCGCGTAGCCTCTACCGTCATTGGTCGCTACATCTACAGACGTAGACGAACTTCAACCAATGGCAGCTACTCCTGTAAAGGGGCGTGAGTTTACAATTTTCAGAAATTTTTCAGGAATGTCCAGAACATATTATATTTGATGTCGGTCTTACTCATATTGCACTAGAGCATACTGCATCATACATACACATAGCTGTTGCTAGTTCAACTGTAGATTGAGATGCATCAGCTCCCATAATCGCCTTTAATCCGTCATTGTTGACCAAAGTATTAGGTCGACAAAGAGGTCCTTTATTCAAGATAAGATTTTGAAAATGGTAGCCAAAAAACCAGGTTGTGCATTCTTTTGCTGTGTCCACCCTTTATACGTTGCTGATGTTAGATGCCGTTTGTGCCAAAAAAGAATTCATATTCCGTAATTATTCGAAACACTTCGACTTTAATAGGCTGTGCCATGGCGGCTGGCACGTAAGATTTTGTTGCTTTTCATCAACATTTCATCGCAAGGCAACGGTTTTCAAATTTAGTTTTCAAAATTATAATATAGCTGTTTATTTTATTAAATTAATTCGGCCATATTGGACATAACCCATTTCTAGAGAGCCCGGTGACGGCAATAGGCTTGCCTTGGACTTAGGACTAAAAATACTGGCAAATTGTGGGTGTGTAATGTGCCTCTGCCTTCGGGGATATAGGTGTGATAAGTGAGTGTGTGTGTGTGTGTGTGTTTGTTAAAGTATTTATTATGACAAAAAAACACTCAAATATGCTGTCAATCGATTTCGTTTTTGTTTGAAATACTGCAGATTATATAGGAGACCTATTATAGTTGTAGGCTTCATTTACAGTTGCCTAAAAACATGGTTTATCATAACTCTTTCTTGGCCGTCGGGTAAAAATATAGTACAAAGTACAGACACGCTCTCGTGTCTTACATTCAGCCAACTCAAAAAATACAATGCTCGTACATTTTCCCTTTGAAAGCTTTCAAAGTCAAAACGAAAACCCATTACAAGCGAAAGCTCCTAACAACGGAATAATAAAAATGGTTTTATTTATAACTAGCGGCTTCGTGCAACTTCGTCTGCGTGATAATTTGGTACATACATTATATAATATGAGCTTAGACCTCAGCTTAGTTGTAATGACCCGTATTATTCTCTTTATTTTTACCGTTCCCATCGCCTGTAACAAGATCTAGCTTCGCAAATAAATAATTATATAAGAACGAATTTGATTTCCGTAAATTACGTTACAGTGAGTTAACCTTGAGTCCGAGACGCCCAGGACTTTAATTGGCTGTACCACAGCGGCCGGCACGTAATATTTTGTTGCCTTTCATCAACATTTCATTGCAAGGCAACGGGTTTCAAATTTATTTTTCAAAATTGTATTATAGCTGCTTATTTTCATTAAATTAATTGGGCCATTTTGGACATAACCCATTATACGTGTGCTCGGTGACGGCAATATAATAGCTTGTGCTATGGGATCTAGACGTGTGATAAACATACTTATATATTTCTAAATGCATAAATATTTTACACAGAAGATACTCCGAAACAAACATTTATGGATCACACAAATAATTTGATACGACCCAGAATCGAACCTGGGACCTCAGGGCCAACAGTCGCATACTCACACCACTGCGCCACAGAGGCAGTCAAAGTATAGATAAAGAAGTTGTAACGAAATACATTTCTACAATATAATAAGGCTGATAGCTGGTGTCTAAGACTCCACCAATGTGGTATAGTTTCCCACCCGTGTGGTATAGTTTCCCACCCATGTGGTATAGTTTCCCACCCATGTGGTATAGTTTCCCGTTCCCAATTCCCACGGGTACACGTCACTAGGATAAAATGTAGCTCTACGTTACTTCTGAATTAATTAACTTAGTAACCGTGAAATAATGATAAGGCTTCGAAACGTCAGGTTTAAAAACCCTCGCTGACGCAGACGAGTAAGAAGTATAAAACCTCTGAGATTTCAGAGTTGGACATTCTAACACAACGTCATCTAACCCAAACTAAGCTACGAGTATAAGCTTGTGCTATCGGATCTAAACAACTGATAAACATACTTATATATTTCTAAATACATACATAACATACATAGACAACATCCAAACTCCGAAACAAACATTTGTGGATCACACAAATATTGGATTCGACCCGGGAATCGAACCTGAGACTCCGGAGTCGAAAGCCGATGCACTACCGACCACGCCACCGAAGCAGTATTAGCTGCTCGCGACTTCGTCCGCATAGTAACGTTATTGTTGAAATACTTTTCATTGCTACTTCACTCCCATGTATCGTAGCTTAATGTTATATAGCATACTAGCGACCCGGGTGCAATGTAGACTATGTAGCATGTCAGTCTTAAAATTCAAATATCCTAATGCAAATATTTTTATGCTTTGCATTGGTTGAATGATTGTCTTTATCTGTGGCATTAGAATTGTGGAATTAGATTCATCTTTGAATTTGAATGCCAAACTAAGCTACGAGTATAAGCTTGTGCTATCGGATCTAAACAACTGATAAACATACTTATATATTTCTAAATACATACATAACATACATAGACAACATCCAAACTCCGAAACAAACATTTGTGGATCACACAAATATTGGATTCGACCCGGGAATCGAACCTGAGACTCCGGAGTCGAAAGCCGATGCACTACCGACCACGCCACCGAAGCAGTATTAGCTGCTCGCGACTTCGTCCGCATAGTAACGTTATTGTTGAAATACTTTTCATTGCTACTTCACTCCCATGTATCGTAGCTTAATGTTATATAGCATACTAGCGACCCGGGTGCAATGTAGACTATGTAGCATGTCAGTCTTAAAATTCAAATATCCCAATGCAAATATTTTTATGCTTTGCATTGGTTGAATGATTGTCTTTATCTGTGGCATTAGAATTGTGGAATTAGATTCATCTTTGAATTTCAATGCCAAACAATGTTCAATCACTACTGGCATGCTATCAATTGATACTATCGATCGTCCTTGTAAGGAATCGATGTATTGATTACCCACGAATTAGTTCTGGCCCTCTGTAATCGATGCCTACCCTATCCTGGCTGAGGCGAGCCTCAAGCTCGGCAGACGATTCTCTCGCTCTCCGAACACAATGTGTTTCGCAATTTTGGCTGCAGCGAGCCTCACGCTCAACTGAGGATTCTCTTACTCCTTCAGCTCTATATCTAGCCCGAAGCTGGCTGAGCCGAGCCTCACATTCCCTTGACGAATCTTCGTCTCTAGCTGAACGTGCACTTTGGGCATTCCCTGTACTACGACCTATGTTTGAAAGACGTTGGTCTTTCAGATATGACTTTATACCTATCCTATTCAGTTCTTTATTGAACTTAAATACATTACTTAAAACCGCTTTTTGGCTAAAATTCTATTATATTTTATTCTAATTCCTATCCAACCAAGGTAACCTACTATGAATTTCGAAAAAAATATCGTATGAATTGAATGAATGAAAATGAATTTTGAATGAAAAAGCCTATGTGATATAACCTATTAATCTGTAATATCTTCGAAAGTATTCATTTAAATTAAATGCTGTAAAGGGCCATATTGATCTATATTAAAAGCAAAATGTATTTAAGGTAAATACTTAGTTGGATAAGGATTTATGCTGTATTGCTTAAAATCTCTGTGTTCACTGCCATCATTGGCCACAACCCGGCTGCGTCGCCGCGCTCGTATTTTTTTTCGATCACGAGATATCTCTTAAGTCATTCGTCCAAATTATATGGTTTGAATGTCAATTTTGGTCTACATTAAATGCACAACGTATGTAAAGTATTCAATTAGATAAGGAATAATACTGCATTGGTAAAAATAGCTTGGCAAATGACACATTATTTTTTTGTCATTTATAAAAGATAAAAATGGTTACTGTGAGTTATCCTTAAGAGATAAACATATGCTATTTTTTAGACCTTTTTATAGACCTTTCTATGGTGTACAATACTGTAGTACATTATTTTGATCTGTCTCATAGGGTTTCGTCAGCGTTTGCAATGAAAGCGCAAAAAAGTGTTTATTTACGACATTACATTAGAAACCTCTAAAATAATCGGTATTACTCTAGTATATTATACATTTATTATAGTCCCTGTTGAATCACTCTATCTATTTAAAACAAATCGCATCAAAATCCGTTGCGTAGTTTTAAAGATCTAAGCATACTTAGGGACAGACAGACAGGAAAAGCCACTTTGTTTTATACTATGTAAAGATATTACTTGCTTACAATGTAGCTTTACATGGTAAAAGAGGTTTTCGAATCGGCCCTTTAATTTCAGAGGCTTTTTGATGCAAACAATAAAATTTTTCTCTTTATGTATATGTATAGTATATGGACAAACAAATCCTTTCTTTTTTAGGGTTCCGTAGTAAAAGTCTCGGAACCCTTATAGTTTCGTCATGTCCGTCCTCAGTTTTCCTCCCAAACGGTTGGTGCTAGAAAGATGAAATTTTACACGGATATGTGTATTTACTATTCCGACAAAGTGCTGAAATAAAATTATCAAAAATATTTTTTTCTGGGGTACCTCCCCTTCAAGTGAAGTGTTAGGTCTTTTAAAAAGAAGATTGGGAGGTTGCTAAGACAATTGTTTGCGAGATATTCAACTTTAAAGCGCATTTTTTTGTCATAGAAATAAAATCATGATGGTCCATATGATGAACTATGATAGAAAACTATAAGTATAGACAAGCGAACGTTACTAAGCTATAAGCTGAGTAAGCACCTCATTTTCTTGCATCAACAGTTCGCTGATATCGATATAATATTACAATATTGAGCCGACTTCATTTCACGGACAGAGGAGCTCGCAAATGAAGTTTCCGCGGTCCAACGAACACGAACCTTTGGTTTCATCTATTGCCTCCCTTTACTCGAAATGGATGCGGTATTATTTTTATGTACTTGACAGAGCGAGCGAAGTCTACATTTCGAGACAATTTGCTTTCTTTGGATTGCATTC
Organism: Nudaria mundana; assembly: GCA_963556515.1. NCBI lineage: Eukaryota > Metazoa > Arthropoda > Insecta > Lepidoptera > Erebidae > Nudaria > Nudaria mundana. The sequence continues at coordinate 13,133,843 of OY748293.1, forward strand.
GTCGGATTGCTTTCATCGGATTGTATCTTAGTGGGCCACATTTTTTATCCAACCTCCACAAAATTTGGCACAATTGTTCCAAATTACTAATCTAAAGATACAAGTACAGTGAGGCATTAATGTTTATCATTAATGCCTCACTGTACTGGTATCTTTAGATTAGTAAATAGTAGAAACGAAGTTGATTGTACTTTTACCTACTCTAAGTTTAGTATTACTGTACCTACTTGTAACATATATTGTACAATTGTTTATTTCTTCAATAAAAAACCCATTACGAATATAAAACAAAAGCAATTGTAATTAATGTAAGCAAATATAATTAATTCATCCTATAAATCGAATCTATCTCATTCGTAGCTCTCCGCCATGATTCATATTGCTACGCTCACTGCATAACGCGTTTGAATCAGCATAATCCAACCATCAGACCATTTTAACTTTTATATTGAATAGCGTTTTAAAGCACTTCTTTGAGATTTTCAGTGGTATAATAAATGTGTGTTTTAAAGCAATGAATATGCTGATCTCCTTTAAATATTTTTCAAAATAACTCTCATAAATAGTGGTCACTGAAAAGGAACAAATTAAGATCACAGTCAAGATATCAAAATTGTGATCCTATGGATCGAAGTCTTCAAACCTGAACTTTGTTCAACAATGGCTTGAAGATATGTTAGACAGCGTAAAATACTTGTTAAATAATATGTACAGTGGACAACAACCTTTGATAATGCTATAAAGCGAAACCGGTCAGGTTAAATCCTGTAAATTGAATAAAAGTGAAACGGTTTCACCAAGTGCCGACAATCGAAACCAACTATATGTTTCAGTTTGTTTCTCTTTAAAAGGATCCTCTGAATTAAATATGAAAGTAGCAAATATTAGCACTGAAGCTATGTGATCAAAACGTAATATAATACTAACAGCCTTTACGTCTATAACAGACGATTCAAGGTGCAACGTCCGATAGAGAGCGGTGGCTGAGTAAACCGATCTGCGAGCGGCATTCTTCCACAGGCATGACATAAGAACCCCGTGGCAGCTGATGATGGTTCTGGGCAACCCCGATGTCTTCTTCATCTCCGATCGGCGAGTGCCACAAACCAAGTGTTGTCACAACTATCGCGACCCTGCACAACGCACCTACGTCAACTCTCACAGTCCTCCGCGAGCTCCTCCCAGCCACGGTGGTAAATTACATTGGAGACTTTGTCTAGCCATGATATGCTCAAAATTTTGCGAAGGCACAGCCTGTAGAAGGTGTTCATTCGACGCTCCAGTCTAAGAATGCAAGGAAAGGGTACAGAACAATTTCAGCAGGGCAAATTTCAGTCGATAGACCATTATATGGCAGAACATTAAAAGAAAAATTAGTCACGTAACCCGTTTCTGCGATATTATTGGTCGAAAAAGACGGTAGTCTTCTATGCTCATAGGACAAAGAGCTATTGTGTATATCCTTTGACGAGACTCAAAGGTTTTATTTCCATCTCTGGGAACATAAGCAGGTGAAGGAACTTCATGTACTTTATTTGGTTCAACGTACGTAAGTTGTATGTTTTGAAGTCATGCAGTAATGATGATTCCCTTTCCAGGGGCAATATGCTAACTGACCAAGATTACTGTTTGCGATTCCTATTGTAAACTTTTTTTTTGACTAAAGTTAGCAAACTTCATTGCTTAGACAAAAATATATTAATGTTGTAGTAATTATACTCGTATATAGAATACCTAGATAAAAACTTAACCAGAGATATTACCAACGACCTGTTTCGCCGAATGGGATATTATTCGGCAAAAGGTGGCGAACCTGTTGTCGCTAACTTTAACAGGCACTTTAATTTTTTTTGATCAGGTTTCCAAGTTGACGCCGCCCGCCTGATGGAAAGCCGTTGCGACGTCTGGCGATTGTGGGGGACTCTCACAGTACCCAATATGCACTATTAAGAGTGGCCCTCACCTTCGCGGTGGGTCCGCTCGAAGAACCCTGGGTTGTAAGTAGGAGGAAATACGTGCGCGGGCAGGGTTCCAGGCCTATATCGTTCTACAGAGGAACGATCTTTAGAAACGCTTAGTTCTTGCAAAAATTCTATCTACAGTATACGGGTGGCATCTCTGCCCGGCGGGTGTTGTACGGGATTGACAAGAAGAGGGTGAGATTAGGTTAAAGAGCTCTTCAAAACACTCGCCGTGGTAAATGCGGTAGAATGCGGCCAAGGAAGCTACTGTTGGAGCTGCGCAAGCGGTTCAAGGCTTCCTGTTACCTCAGGTCAATCTATAATCCGAATAGCCCGTCGCTGCATAGCGTCTAGTGCGTCTAACAAGTGCTTCGCGGAACTGCCCCAAATGTGAGAGCAGCACTCGACACAGGGTGTAATCTGCGTCTTGTATAGCAGACACCTCTGCTGCGATGAGAAGAATCGTTTTTACTTTATTCAGTATTCAATTTATTTATTGCCTTTTATGTTTGTCAGAGCCTCATCCGTTGATCGGCAAGCACTCGAAGCAAGACTTGCAGGCAAGATTGAATTGGGTCACTAAGATATTGGTAAGAGCTTTATGCACTTGCTTAAAAACATTTTAAAAGCATTTTATGAAATTGTATCCCACTTTTTAAAAGTCTATTTTATATTCGAACCAATTCAAATGCTGCCTTTTGATGCTTTGTCTCGCAACTTTCAAACACTTTGTACGTGATTTTATCAGAGAGTATTATGAGTTGCTAAGAGCCGTCGCCCACTTGCGCTGATCGACCACTTACCGATATAGCGCACTCAGCTCTTATCGACTTTCACCGCTTACCACTCCATCCTGCGCTTGCATTTGAATGACCCTTCACAAGGAAACAATGCAATTTTAAACCAATGTACTAAAAATAGGTAAACGACAGATATCGCAAAATCGTCTAATAGATGCTTCTCAGGACCAGAAGACTTGTTATATATGTACCGTAATGCGACGTGGCAACCAAACCAGCATTCTAGGAAGCTTCCCAGTGACTAATGATGCAAATAATTAGTTAGGTACTGGATTTTTGTAAATATTGTAAATAGGAACCAAATTTTTCGTTTGTGTAAATGAACGCAAATCATTTTGAAAGAATATTTGGTCAATTTCACAGGAGAGAAAGAAACACGAAAGGTAAAAGAAACTTCCACATTCGACGCCGATATCAATGTTTCGCACCTTTTACATTAAGTGTAAACTTTACTTCCACTACGTTATCCACAATGTATCTTTTATACCTACAAGTTACAGTTCGCAGCTGATAACTATATTGTCGAAAGTCGCAATTTTGTGACACCTCATAGCTCCTTCTAACGTACCTTTTTCCAGACGATTGCCCATCACCACCTTATACCTGGGGCGACATCTCACCCCGTCCCACTCACACGATTCCAATCACTCTGTCCCCCTTTGCCACTCTATTTATGACTTATTAACTCCTCTAAGGTATCATGGCAACCGCTCCCACGTTCCACGATTTAATATAGAAAATTGGGAACTCAACCGAAAATAACAGTTAGAGGCAGTTTATTAAATTCTTGAAGCTCGTGGCTACTAAATTGTAGAGTTAATTAAGCTTAATATTTTTATAAAACGTCATGTTTTATTTGCTTGTTTCTCAAACATGTTTTTTATGTAAAATTGATCCAAACCGTTCTCAACCCTAAATTTGTACTCGGAAAAACCACAACACTCAAAAGTGACGTTATTGTTCCATTCATGTATACGCTCAAATGAAATCATTTTAAGTATCCTCAGAAATGGTGCGAGGTATTTTTAACCGACTTCAAATAAGGAGGAGGATTTCAATTCAACTGTGGTGAACCCATTCCGGTAATTGGAAGTCGGTTTTTGTGTCAATGTGTGACGTGTTTTTCAAAGTAAACATTAAAAGATTTTATAATACTAGCATTGAGCCGTATTAACTACCATCAAATTTGAATCCAGAGCGATGACAAAATGATAAGGACAATTTACCAAAATCTATATATAGAAATGGGAAATGTCCCCCTTAGCTCTCGAGAACTGCTTATGCTCCAAAGATGGTTGACCCCTTTATGGATAGCCCTCGATCTGGAGGCAAGCTGAAAATTCGAAAATTTGACCTAGCCCTAAGGGGTCAAAAGTTATAGGCCAAAACCTATGGCGTGGTGCGGCGCGAAGCACCGCGCAAGACACCGTACTACTTAGTAATAAATATCCTGCGTATTCCAATAGTAATAACTAAACCCAATTTTACCCAAGTATTGTACTAAGTAAGTATTGGTAATTACCCAATTGCTAATATACACCAATTACCTACTTTCAAGTTTGAAAACGTTTCGGTACTTGAAAGTGTAAGATACCTAGTTTACTCATTCGTTCCATAGACCTAATACTCGTACTACTAATATTCGATGATATTAACTTTAAACGCGAGAGATCGCGCAACAAGAGCCACAATCCGTGTCCTCGAGCGGCAGATTGCGATGTTTGCCAACCGATCGCTCCTTGGGGACGCAACTCAACCAGTTTTCGCTCACAAAGCAATAAAATACCCCTAAACCCTCCAATATTTATTGAGAACTCGCTGATAGAAAATACACGCTACTGAGTTATTAGATTTTCAACTTTTATAAATGTTTTGTTCTACTTGTTGGTATCATATCAAATGTATCAAAATAGTAGGTATATTATGTTAAATTTAGAATGTGAAGTCTTTAAGAATTTGATTTTTTGCGATTATATAAATATTTGGAAATTTGAGAATAAAGTTAGAAAAAAATTAAGTTCAGGATTTAGATTAGTGAGTATTACATTTTGTAAGCTCGTTTATTCCCATTTAGCGATTTTAAAAATTGCCGTAATGTTTAAAACTTATCTTCTCTTTGTTTTAGCTCTAATCTTTTTAAATCTCAGAGTCAGATTCAGTAATCAGATTATGATAAACCCATTTCGGATACTTCTTTTTTTTTCAACATTTATCAACTGAGTGAAAGTAATAGGATAGTACAATTTTATAAAAAAATATTATGAAAGCCATAAGCTCTATTCTGTTAAAAGATTTGTTTCAAATATATTAGTAACTTTTAACTATTGTACACATTTCTGTGAGTAGGTACTTGTGGACATTGGAAGTCTAATTAGATTATTTCCTATGCGCAGAATCTTTGCTCTTTAAAATATTATTTATTTACAATAAGAATTAAAATGTACAAAATATACATAATTATATGCTAAAAATATCCCAGCCTTCTGGTCCTGAGATGCATCGATTAGGCGTTTAGCAATGTCTCTATAAAGGCGGCGAGCACTCGGACCCCATGACCCCAGTGTCTCAACCCCAAACGGCTCAAATATGTAATCACCTGCTAGGTTAGCATATTTTCGCCGTTTGAGGTCTTCAGCCGATGCAGCAGCAGCGCCGGCACATCCGGATGTGCTTGGAAGGTGTGAAGGTGCTAAGGTGTCAATGCATGTAGCGTCCCACACCAAAGGCCTTCCCATCTTCCACGTTAGCAACGACATACCGTCCGGTCTCTTTCCATCGCTTCGTGCTAAACCATTTGGTTCACGTACGGCCGGAAGACCTGCGGTGGAAAGAGCCCTACGAATTATGTCGTTTAGAATAGCGTGCCGAGGTATACGACCTGCGCTTCTGCTACAAGAAAGACCATGGTGTCCCAGATTATCGACGGCTACTCCTCAGGTGCAATGATGCGGCGATACACAAGGTGTAACCAGCCGAAGGCAAGTGGCAATGCGGAAGGTTGTGTCGTCCAACATTGTACCGATGTTGGGCGATGGGAGCTCTTTAAATAGATATTATAAATTAACGGTTGCCCGCGACTTCGTCCTCCCGATAATTTGAAAAACACATTATAAGGAATTGGACTCAGCTAGCGATAATGACCCGCATTATTCGCATATAGTATCTAGCTTAGCAAGTAATTATTTTAGAACCAATTTGATTCCATAAATGACGCTGTAGCAGACTTTTTTTAGAGCTTTTAAAGAGGTTCTTTAAAAGGTCTAAAATATTTTTCTTTTATATTTAGGTCGTCAAATTGACGCCGCCCACCTGATGGTAAGCTGTGGCGACATCTAGCGATTGTGGGTGACTCTCATAGTACACAGAAATACTATAGAGAGGGGCCCTCAACTTGACGAACTAGTGATGTGCCTCTTCACGCTTCGCTTAAAGAACCCAGGGTTATATGTGATATGTTCTCGCAAAGACGGTTTCCACTGTTTATTATTACGTCATTGTTGCGCTACTCTAAGAATTTGAGCAGCTCACGCAAAAGAAGCAAGAAGTAAAGATATTTATATTGTCTTCGGTTGGTGTATTTCGTTTGGGATCGAACTCCTCCTAAACGACTTGACCGATCTTTTTAAAATTTGGCACGATCATAGTGACCATCACTGTATCTGAATTCATAAAGATATCCAGGATCCAGTCGTTTAGGAGTTCGACCCAGATCGACAAACTCAGCTCAATTATTGCAACAGCAGAATGTATTGCATACCTAGTTTTAGTAGCTCAGTGGGTCAGAGAATTCACCCAAGAAAGCTAGTTCGAGTCCAGTTTAAGATATTCCTTTCCTTATTCAATTGTAAAAAAAACTATCTGGTCCAAAATCACTGTCTTTGTTCAAGGTATGGTTTTTCGACAAAAATCAATACTTCCAAACGGCCATTGTTCAAGCCTAACTCTAGATTTCTAGAAAGAGACCAAACGATGTTCTATCTCGTTCAGCTTTCCAATAATCTGTAATATTGACTGATGATACATAGAGTGTATTAAATGGTTATATGTTAATGAGATTTCAGGTAAGCTTGGGCGGAGCTTGTTTCAGCCCCGCCCTCGGTATCCTTTGTCTTGCTCTATCCTATGCAAAATTGAATAAATTAATGCTAAATTTAATAACTCTATTAACGTTTTGTCGACGCAAACAACTCCTGACGTATAATAGTTGAAAGGCGGGTTCGTTATTAGATTAGATACGCTCAACGTTTAGAGGGGACCAAAAAGCTTTCCATACTGATTAATATCATGATACAAATAAAATGCTGCACAAAACAAAATCATTTATAGCCCTAATGCAGTTGCTATGACATTATTGTAAAACAAAATTAGAAGATCGATTAAAATCTAAGTATAATGGTTACAAAATTACTAGTCAGGTAAATAAACAGTCTTGTAAAAAACAATAATTTACCTATAGGTAGGTATACTATAAAAAAACCTACCAAACCTGTCTTTTTTACAATATAATTTAGTTTTTTTTTTAATACTACTTAAATAATATTCTGAACAATTTTCATCTAGCCACAAACACATTATTAGATTTATTTTAAAAATAGTTTTCGAAACATCTAGCAAGGGTAAACGCCCAGCGCCCTCGTCTGGCTTATTAATTTTCTTTCCTTTTCGATATTTAACTTTAATTTTATTTTTTTTTCAATTAACAATACCTAATTTAATTAAAATGTACAAAATATACATAATTATATACTAAAAATATTTACATTACAAAATATCGATTATAAAATCCTCCGCGTCATAGCCGACTGGGAAGGTTCCCAGAATGCTGGCTGTGTTGCCACGTTGGATGGCGATACTTATTCTTTGGGCCAGAAAATAGCCAGCCTTCTGGTCCTTTACTTGAAAAAAAAAATAAAAGTTACATGTTCTTGCATTCCTTTTTTATTTGTTTGAAATGATAGGGGTTACTAATAACCTCTACTTTCCAACCAGGTCTGCGTTTCTGTGTTAGGATAATTATGGGAGAGCTACGAGTATATATGATCTGACAATTTTTTTTACTGTCTCAAACATCTCCATTTGTTTGCATGTTATTGCAAGCATCTTGCAAGGTTAAAATCAATAGCAAATGGCGTTGCTTTTCTTGTTTTCCGATATTTAACTTCACGTTGCGTGTCGGACCTCGCATAGTATAGGGTTCCGTAGTCACCCATTTTAGGCTCTATAACTCCCAAACTAACAAAGTTATCGGGTCTGTTGTAGTTTTTCTTCAAAGTATATGGACTACCATCATGATTATTTTCAGATTCAACGAGCTAGCCGTTTAGATTTTAGAAGGGGGGACGCTCTGTTTAAAAAAGGGCTTTAAAGTTGAATATATCGCAAACATAAATAAAATCATAAAATTATCTTAGCAACCTCGCATGTTTTAAGAAGATCTATCTTATGATATCCTAATGGGTTAGACGCGAGAAAAAAAAACATTCGCACTTTACTTGTACCCCAAAAAAATATTTTTCATAATTATATTTAAGCACTTTGTCGAAGTAGTAAATACACATATCCGTGCAAAATTTCATTTTTCTAGCACCAACCGTTTGGGAGAAAAGCCGAGGATAGACAATACTATAAGGGGTTCGAGACTTGGAATTACGGAACCCTAATTACAGATTGCCCGTGTTTTGAAAAAACCGTGTTAACTTGTAAAAACTCCTACACTCCAGCCAGGTCTACGTTTCTGTATTAGCTCGGATATTGTGATAGACCAAACTGACAAATACTCAATATGTCTATATCACCTGTCCAAAAATATTTACCAGCAGCACTGGGTCTATTATTTGTACATAACGTAAAAACTGCCTTACTGATTTTCATAAAAAAATCGTACGTTTGAGATCCGGGGAAGATATTAAGTTACTTTTTATGCGGTAAAAGATTAGGAATATAATGAAGGATTAGTGTAACAGACAAGTTTTTGTATTTAAAAGCAATGAGTTTGCTTAAACTATTCTTAAAAAAATAAAAAATAAATCAGCAGAGCATTCGCCCTGTTAGGGAAAGGCCGTGGTATCGAGTGATCTATTTATAATTTCTTACGTAATATTTTAACGGACAAATAATGTTAGAAGGAAAATCACATGAGAACTAATAAGTTACAACTATAAGGTACAATGCAACAGTGGCAAGATAATATATGTATAAAGTTAGATCTGAAATAAAATAAAATGTAGGTAAGTGTAATTTTCATTTGTTTCGGTTTTTATATTTTGTTTTAATTTAGATCTCCTATCAGCATATCCATGGCTCAAGTCATATTCTGTGCCTGCACGCGGTACACTTGCTGACATACGGAGAAGGCTCTGGCAATTTATTCAAAGTGCCTGGAATCCGCGATATACTCGCCCCTTATTACGTATGACTAACTTCTTGATACACTATGGCTGAAGTTTTCACTCCTTTGTCACAAAAATTTAGTTTTGTAACTCCCTAATAAGACACGCCCCGCCAAACTATCACTGACGCAGGGTGATGACCACGTTGTACCTTTCCGACCACTTGAGCAGCTTCCTCAGAACTGTGAGCGTACACTTTATCATTTTGCTTATTGTAGTGTTCTTCAATCGTGAAATTTTTTCATCGGTAAAGAGGATATTTCTGTGCCTTTCACCTGCGTATCGCGATAGAAGGCGGTTTGATCGATGCACTCTCTTTAATCGTAAAGATTGATTTAGGGCATGTCATGTATATTTACGATAAGCACCGAGCTTCAGGTCTTGTTTTATAATACGTGACAGAGTCGTAGCGGGAATCTTCATTTCTCGCGATAAGATTTTTTGCTTCCTTATGGGGTTTCGACGAATTCTGGCTTTAACAGCATTTGTAGTTCTAACAACACGCGGCCGCCCCGATCTTTTCTGGTCTTCGACAGACGAAGTGTTGTTGTGTCTATTGATAGTACGATATACGAACATATGGCTGATACCAAGTTTTTGAAGTGTCTGGAATATGACCGACGCACGGCTCCATACCCACTTTGTGCAAGGCGATCACTGCGATCCTATTTTCTTTAACACCCCATTCCATATTGTAATTCGATAATGAACACGAAAAAATATGGGAAATGGCGCGAAATCGAAAGAAGTTTTTAAAATAATATACGAGTACGTGTTCCAAATTCAAAAAAAAAAGGAAAATTTGAAAAAAAGATAAGTTTTAATGTAACAGTATTTATGGCCAGACTAGTTATAAATATATTTTGTTTTTAAAACAACTCTTTCTGTATTTTTTTTATTGGAATACATTTTTCTTTCTTGTTTTTTTTATATCAGTTATATCGTACAAAGAGTAGCACACGTTTAAGCTTTCATATTAAAACAGTCTTTAATTAATTAAAAAAGCAATGGTAAATATGATGTTAAACTCATATCATTATTTCGCTAAAATAGAAGACATTACAACGTCCACATATGTTTCACCTCTACACGAGGCATTCTCAAGACTGTCTCAGAGAGAACAGCAAAATATGAAGCAAGAACATGGTTGTTTATAAGGTATGAACATGTAAGTCTCGCTAGCGCGATGTAGGATGTGTCACATACCAGTACCAACAATTGAACAATTATCGTGATTCAGACCCACCAAAAACAACAAACGGGGGTAGAAATATTAAGTTAGGCTACGTAAATAAAATTAGGTATTTTTATACAAAAAAACCACCTCTTTAATTAACAGAACCATAGTGTACATACATCAACCAACAAACTACTTTGGGTATCTATTCACAAACAAATTAAGCAAAGGAGATGTATTGAAGTCAGTCTGCTCATTGAGTAAGGTATCCTCATCTAGGCTGGGCTCTGAAAGCCGTACGCCGTGTTTTTGGTGGGTCTGAATCACGATAATTTTGTGTTCAATTGTTGGCACTGGTATGTGACACACCCTACATCGCGCTTGCGAGATTTACATGTTCATACCTTATAAACAACCATGTTCTTGCTTCATATTTTGCTGTTCTCTCTGAGACAGTCTTGAGAATGCCTCGAGTAGAGGTGAAACATATGTCGACGTTGTAATGTCTTCTATTTTAGCGAAAATAATGCTATTATTTGAAAAAGTTTAAACATCATACTTACCATTGCTTTGTGATGGACTTTCGCCAGGTAACGCCTGACTCCATCCAATACTTTAATTAATTATTTAATTAGAAACTGTTTAATTATTGTCCTACTAAAATAATATTATTAATGTGAAAGTGTGTTTGTTTGTTCGACTATTTGTTCGTAATACTTTAACCACTGTACGCATTTTGTTGATTAGGTATACTTAGTAGATATAAAGATTTCTGAATTTTTGGAACAACATGAGGTAATATTTTAATCTTTTCGATTTCTCTAGGTAACTATAACACGCAGGTAGAGCCATATTTATTAGCTAGTGTCTTAATAATTATAGTAAAATAAAAAAGTGTATAAGTATATTAAACATATTTTCTATGAAAACAGTAGCTTCACACGTCCTTCAACTGATCAGTAGGTTTAAATTATATTATTAATTTAATAAAATGGTTATAAGTGAAACTCGGTATTGTAGTACTTGGGATACGGTCTCTACTTGATGCTTTGATGATGATTCAAATGATTCAATCATTTGAATGGAGATTATATATATTTGAAATGTACAAATTATAATCATAATCATCAAAAAAATAGAAGGAAAGTAAAATTTTAAAATAAAAAGAAACTAGGTAATATTATATTGAATTGTTCTTACCTGTGTATCTATTCTTCAGATCACTTACATTAATTCCTAGATATTTATATTCAACTACACATATTGATATGATATAATATGATCAATTACGACTATTTTATTTACTATTTAATTATAACGATAAGATATAGAGATATTTTTATAGATATGTTATTAATATTAAATTGATATGTTGTGTATTGATATTCGATAGAGTGGTTGTTGTATTATATACAATTTACTCTAATTCAATACATAAACATTGAAATGTTATTAACATTTTGATGGAAAACTATCGCTCTTTTCCGGGGGCACATCACTCTTGAGGGATTCTAGAAGTACTATGGAAGTGTCGCGAATGATGTTGTGGAAGCCGGTGGTACTTGCGATGTAGTTTCCAGCAAATCCACCCTTAAGAGTGATGCGCCCCCGGCGGACGCGCCACGTGACTGCCGGCTTGCTTCAGCTTTGTGTTTACATCAAACCCCCCACCCCTCCCACGCCGCACCACCCCGCGTCCCAACCCTACTTGTGATATTGTTCGCGATTTTTATTTATACAGGAAAACTTTTAGTTTAATTTTTTTTATACTGAAAAGGGAAAAATTTTCTTTGTTAGAAAAAAATTGTCAGAAAAATTACTCGGTTCTAGATTTGAATTTAGTTCCTGATCATGGTCTTTTTTTCAAGACACTATCAGTGTAGTATTCAATTTATCGACTTCTACTTTTAGATTGATCGACAAAAAAACTTTCACATTGTGTGTAATCATTTAAATTTATAGGGGCTCGTGGTCTAGTGGAAACCGACAATGTTAATCCAAATAAATTCCATCTGATTGACATTAACATGTATTTAGAAAATAAATTGTTATTGACGGAAGATAAATTCTATTTGAATAGATATTTTAGGAGACAGATAGCATCTTCGCTATCATATTTTATTAGTTATTCAGCCAAAAACTTGGCTAAACAATCTGCTTTTATTGAGCAGAAAAGTGACAATGTTTGTCTTGTGACCTTGGAATCTGTTCCAGAAAAGGGTGACAATAATTTAAACTTAGTTGTAGGACAATAGAGGAAATCCCTAGCAAATTAAATTTAAGGACAAAGGAAAAGTCTATGTTCATGAATATAATTCATCAAAATATTGAAGGCTTTTCTGGCAGAGTTAGAACTACAATTATTTTTAAATGAAAAACGTATCCATGTACTTTGTTTAACTGAACACTGGTTAAAAAAACATGAACTCTTAGTTAATATTGATAATTATAAAATCATTAGTGCGTTTACTAGAGATTCCGCTATAAGAGGTGGGTCTCTCATTTTAATTAATGACAAATTAAAATCAAAAGACCGAAAAGACGTAGTAGCACTCACAAGTGAGCGAAATATTGAACTATCATGTGCAGAGCTAGAACAATATATTATTATTAGCGTCTATAGACCTCCTTCTGGAGATTACTACCTGTTTGAGTCCATTATGGAGGAAGCCTTAAAAAAGGTATGTAAATGTAAGAAGACTATAGTTGTATGTGGCGATTTTAATATTAATATTTTAGAAAACACAAAACTCAGAACGCGCTAAGGTTCCTCAACCTTTTTAAATCTTTTAACTTACAAAATCTTTTTTGTGAACCAACACGCACCACAGCCACATCAGCTACCTGCTTAGATAATATTTTTTCTAACAGCGATGTAGATGAGAAATCTATAATACATTTTGTAAATTCAGATCATGCAGGTCAGTTAGCTAGATTTAAGTTCCAACATGTTCCATTATCAAAAAATATTGTTTGTAGACCAATCACAACTTATAGATTAGAAAAATTTAAAGAAAACATTAAGAATAAAGTACCTCTTTTGGAGTTGAATAATGATAAACACCCGAATGATCATTACGGAGATTTGTTCGGAGTAATCAAATACGAATGTGATAACATTTTCACTAAAAAAACAATAAATGTAAATCAATTTAAAATAAAATTTAGTGATTGGGCTACGCCTGGAATCTATAAAAGTAGAAGGAAATTATATGAATTATACGAGACAAAGGCATCTACTAATGAGCCACAAGTAATTGAACAGATTAAAAAGTACTCCAAACTATTCAAAAAAGTATGTTCAACAGCTAAATCTAATTATATACGGGCTAAAATTGAAAAATCTGATAATAAAACGAAGGCAATATGGAATGTTATTAACAAAGAAACTTGTAAAGCAAAGTCACGTGATCGATCCTTCGAGTTAAAAATAGATGATAAACATATTAAAACTGATTCTGAAGTGGCCAATGCATTTGAATCTTTCTTCACAAATGTTCCAATCACCACTACAAATAAGTTAAATTCGTCAAAAAACGTAGCCAATTCTCTTCTTAAATCTAGTGTTGATAAATGTAGAATTAACTTTGATTTTCAGTATATTGACTCTGTCACTATACTTAAAACTTTTAAACAACTAAATATAAAAAATACCGAGGATCTTTGGGGCATTTCAACTAATATAATAAAATCAATAGTGCCCGCTATAGCACCTCACCTTGCATTCATATTCAATAAATGTATAGATGAAAATCAGTTTCCTCATCTTATGAAGTACAGTAAAATCAATCCTTTATTTAAAGTAGGAGACAAAAGTGATCCTTCAAATTTTCGACCTATTTCCATACTCCCATCCCTCAGTAAAATTTTTGAAAAAATAATATTTAATCAATTGCTTTCACATTTTACAGACAATAAGTTACTTCATAACAAACAGTTTGGTTTCACTAAAGGCAGGAACACAACGGATGCAGGAGTTGCACTTGTGAAACATATATTTGATGCTTGGGAGGAAAAGCAGGATGCCATTGGTATATTTTGTGATCTATCAAAAGCTTTTGATTGTGTTCATCATGGGACTTTGCTACTAAAATTAGGTTATTATGGTGTTTCGAACAGCTCACTTGGCTTACTCGAGTCTTACCTCACTGGTAGAGTACAAAAAGTAAACATTAATGGCACCGACTCTTCTGGCGCCTCATTAGTCATGGGAGTACCCCAGGGCTCGATATTAGGACCCTTTTATTCTTAATATACGTAAACGATCTTCCTTATTTCACTAAAAATCTTTGTGAGATAGTATTATTTGCTGATGACACATCATTAATTTTTAAAAGTGATAGACAAAAAGTAGCACTTGACGATGTAAATAATACCCTTTCGGAAATATTGCATTGGTTCACAAGTAACAACTTGCTGCTCAATGCGAAGAAAACAAAATGTGTAAAATTTACTATGCCCAATGTTAGACAGGTGGATACTCATATTACTATGAATAATGAATTAGTTCAAATAGTCAATACCACAGTTTTTCTTGGGATAACTCTAGATAGTAAACTACAATGGGGTCCTCATATCACAGCCTTGGCAGGAAGACTTAGCTCAGCTGCCTATGCGGTTAGAAAGATAAGGTCTCTGACTGACGAAAAAACGGCACGATTAGTTTATTTTAGCTACTTTCATAGCGTTATGTCATATGGTCTGCTGCTGTGGGGCTCAGCTGCCGATATTGAGACAATATTCATATTACAGAAACGAGCTATACGAGCAATCTATAGACTCGGACCCCGTGACTCGCTGAAAGAATTATTTAAAGAAATTAATATTTTAACAGTTGCTTCTCAATATGTTTACGACAACATCTTATATGTACGGAAGAACATAGATCTCTTCAAAAAAAATTCCGATAACCGTAATTTTAATACAAGAAATAAAAATAAACTGGAAATGACAAAAATTAGACTTCATAAAGTTGGTAATTCGTTTGTTGGCAAATGTATAAAAATTTATAATAAAATTCCTCAGGATTCGGTTGACATGCCTCTTAATAAGTTTAAAATAGTAGTTAAAAAATGTTTGATGAAGAAAGGCTACTATAATGTAGACGAATATCTTAATGATAAAAATGCATGGTCACCCTAATCTTCTGTTGTTGGCCACTCGTATAATACAATAGAAACTAATTGTAACAATGTAAACAAAACAATATTAAAAAAGAAAATGGATAATCTACCTGAGTTTCTTGCTGGTCTCTTCTCAGGAGAACCAAATTACCGAACCAGCGAAAGAATCATTTTCTAATGGTTATTTATGTACTTACTTAATTTAGTATTTTTATAATATTACTTGACAAAATTGTAAAATTTTGACATTCAAATGTGCTCTTTATGTGCCTAAACTGAATAAATGAAATTGATTCTTGATTGATTCTTGATTCTAACACATTGCAAAGGTTAAGCAACACCTAGTCAGGCCGGTCTTAGGATGGGTGACCATTTCTTAAGACAATGAGACCGTTCTGTGCCTCGGAGAGCACGCTAAGCCGACGGTCCTGGTTTTCATACAAACATTTATGGCAGTCATAAGGGGTAGTTGGAGCCCTAAATCAAAAATCCGAACGGTCTAACTACAGAACTTCGGTATCGCCCATGGGTTGTGGAGGTCAGATGGCAGTCGCTTCACGGAAAATATCGAAGTTCAGCCGAATCGCAGTTAGACTGGAAAACCGAACCCAACTGCGTTAAGAGTAAGTACAATAAAGTTTAAATAAATAAATACTAACTCTATGCATATGTTTATTTTCAGTTAAAATTAATTAAAAGCTTATACCTACCTACTTCCACATATAGAATATCATCGTCATCATCATCTCAGCCCATTTGAAAATTTAAATATAACCCGACGCCAGCAAGTACACAGAACAGTCTTAAACTTAATAGCGTAATGTGTAGATAATATGTCTACGAAGACGGTGGAGTGTCAGTCGCAACCAAGTAGGGACAAATAATTTCGAAAGTTGCAATTTTTTTGAAACTGGCTTTGTGTATAAATACCCTGCAGTTCAACCCAGTGTCGCACGGATGGTTGTTTTAACACAACTACAAAATAATATCATAGTCAACAAAAATCCAAGTTCTCCGAGTACAGACTTATTGGCGTGGAGCAACCGAGGGAGAGAAATGCCGTCACTTCTAAACTCATTAAAAAGATGAGTGACTTGCCTGTCTACGCTACGATCAATAAGCTATCACGTTCCAATTTTTGTTTAAACAATGTTAATTCTTTAATGTATTTATAGATAAAATAATACACCACTGCTTTGTTGGCGTGGTCGGTAGTGCGTCTGCTCTCGTCGCCGAATCTCTCGGGTTCAATCTTCGGATCGAATCAAAAATTTGTGTGATCCACAAAATAATGTTTCTTTCGGAGTTTTCGGTGTTTTCTATGTACGTATGAATGTATTTAGAAATATATTATACCGAAGTATAATATATCAGTTGTCTAGATCCCATAACACAAGCTATATAGATATAGCTTAGTTTGGGCTAACTGACGTTGTGTGAAAATTTTTATTTTTTTTTATTTAGTACTTATTATTTATCTTACTAAGCAATGAAGGGGCGGGGCCCCAAGTGATTAGTGACTACGTCCTCACCGTCCGCCCTGGACCCCAACTTGACCACAGTAACGCAGTGGCAAGTTGGGTGACCGAACGTCCTAGTCTGTACTTGTGATTGGCCAAATTTTTTGAGATTTTGTTTTCCTATGGATAACCCCGAAGAGACCTCCGGTCCCGACACTGCCCTTTCCCGGGCAGTGTCAACCGACGACCTTATGCAAGATGAACTGATTCCTATCGATTTGGGGGCTCGCGCCGCGCTGCCTAGTCGCAGCGCGACGTCGACGCCCCAAGGAACTGCTGCTGCTGGGACTGACGATGGGTCGGCTCCCAGGAGTGTGAAGAAGAAGGGCCGCTCTTCTTCTGCGACGAAGAAGAGGACCCTCGAGAAGGGGGGGCCGCCGCGCGACCGAACTAGCTGCTCCGGGTGGGGGTCCCTCCTCTCCAGCGATTCGGAGGAGGAGGTGCCGGTCAAGACGGTGCGTACGCGCCTCGACGCGTATAGAAAGCGGCCGCCAACTCCTCCTCCGTCCTCTGTCCAACTGTCCCGGCGAAGTCGCAGGGAAATCGGTGGGCCACCCGCGCGAGAGCTGATGAGCGTTTTTGCCCGCATGAACGCTGCCATGCGCGGGCAACCGGAACGTGGCGGGGAGGAAGAAGATTGTGGCTTCACTGGTGGGTGCCCAACACGGCACCCGGATCGCCACCACAGCCTGTGCCGACAATGGTACAGGTCCTGACGGCGATCGAGAGGCGCCTCGCGGTCCTGGAGGACCGGGCGTACTGCCCTCGCGTGGCCCGCGTTTTCGTACGCGGTGGCTGTTGGCGGTTCTCCCGCTCCGGGACCAAGCGGCACACCCGCTGTTCACCGCCCCGATCCACCCCAGTCCGTTTCAGCGTACCTTTTGCCGGCCGAGACCGCGGCCCAGGCGCGGAAGGCCAAGTGGTGCGGCAAAAAGAGCGGCACCCCTGCCGCCTCCTCTTCCTCTAACATGGCTCCCACTGCTTCTTCACATCCCTCCAGACGGGAGGGATGGGAAGTAGTGGGGGCCAAGAAGAGGAAGACGAAGGCCGCCAAGAAAGCGGCCAAGAATGCGGCCAAAGCCGCCGCGGCGAAGGCGCCGAAGAGGCCCCGCCCTCCTCGCTCCACCGCCGTCGTCCTGACGGTGACGACGGTAGGTGTGGAGAAGGGGGTGGGGTACGCCGACGTACTGAGGACCGTGAAGTCCTCAGTCAACCTCTCGGCCCTCGATATACAGGGGGGGCTCCGGTGCAAGACGACACGCACCGGAGCTCGCCTCCTCGAGGTCTCCGGCGCCTCCAGCGGCCCTAAACCTGACGCCCTAGCAGCGCAACTTAGGAACGCGCTGGACGCAGAAGCCGTCCGGGTCACCAGACCCAACAAATGCGCCGCATTGCGCATCACCGGTCTGGATGACGCGGCCACGATGGAGGAAGTAATCTCCGCCGTCGTGGAGGCGGGCGGCTGTCCCCGTGACCATGTGAAGGCTGGAGACATCTCCTTCGGCTCCACTGGTCATGGGATGACAGTCGTCCAGTGCCCCGTCGCGGCGGCACTGAAAGTGGCGGACGGACGAAGTCTCCTCGTAGGGGGCTTCCTAAAGGCGGAGGTGCACCTCCTTCGTGCCCGGGAAACGAGATGTTTCCGGTGCATGGTGGTGGGGCACGTCGGAGTGCAGTGCACAGCGGAAGTCACCGTGGGTGATCGGTGCTTCCGCTGCAGCCGGCCCGGTCACAAGGCAAGTGCCTGTGATGCTCCGCCTTAGATGCGAGGCGGAGGGCAAGACTGCGGACCACCGGGTCGGCAGTACAACCTGCGCCGCCTCGAGGCCAAAGCCTCGTCCGTCCGCTGAGAGCGGTGGGGGTGTCGCTACTGCACGGCCAGATGTTTCTCGGCGGGATGTTGATATGGACGTCCATTAACGTCTGAAGCCCATTTCCGCATCCTGCAAGTGAATTTGAACCGCTGCCGCGCTGCTCAGGATCTTCTGTACCAGAGCATCCGGCAGTGGTCCATAAACTTGGCCGTGGTCGCCGAGCCGTACTACGTCCACCCGGGAAGCCCGGTGGACGAGGACGGCTCGGCCTGTTTTATCTTCGGGGGGTCCGCCGCAGACAGCTCGCGCCTTGCGATCATTGCAAGGGGCCGCGGGTGTGTTGCGGCGGACTACGACGGGTTGGCAGTCGTGGCCACCTACATCTCGCCGACACTGGACGAGACTCAGTTTGAAAGAAAGAAAGAAAGAAAGATTTATTATTCCACACAGGTTACAAAAAATACAAAAACTAAAAAATAAATAATACAAAAAAAAAATATGAACCATAAATAAATACATATAAATACACTAGTGTGGAATAAACGGCTGTCCCTCAGCGTAATGCTGTCTGCGTGGTGGTGCAAAACAGACAGCGCTGGTTTTCAGGGACGGCCGGATAGTAGTTACATTGAAATGAAAAACGTCACGCGAACACAAGCAAACAAAGAGAAAGAAAACAAAAGAGAGAAAGAAAAAAAAAAAATATTACAAAAAACAGGTATTAACAATCACAACTTCAGAACTTGTAAATATTATGGCACGTCCATGCCAACACAAGAGCGTTTTACCACCTTCCCTTCGCTTCCATTCAGTGAATGATCGAAATGAATGACGGAAAACAATGACACTTGCTTACTTACAAAATATATAGGACATGACGCGCGCTCGATCGAAACGGATATTTTGACATCCATCTGTCCGGGCTTTTTTAAAAATTCAGTCTATATTGCAGCCAGTAAACAAGTCGACCATTCGTAACAAAAATGCGCATTTGTGTAGTGTACCGCATGTCGTGTCGTATTCCTTGTTGTGTTGCATCGTGTCATGTGCATATTATAAGAAATTGTCTACACTTGCGAGCGGCGCCGACGCGCACAAACTGATTCTGTTAGTACCTATACTACACCGCTACCCATGCATCGGAGACGCGACTCCGCCATCCCAATGGTGAGTACAATCAATACAACCTCCCCCCGCGGTCGCACAGATCCATGGTGATTCTAATATAACCATCATGATAATTGCAGTTCAGCCAAGGAGAGATACACAGTGCGGTGTGCAGTACAAATACCAAGTTTTGTACAGTGCCCCAATGAAAACTACATCCTGCTATATAGCTATATAATACAAAGTAACAAAGAAGAGAAGAGAAAACTAAAGAGTGGCTCACAGAAAAGGGTCAGGGCTACCCCCCAAAGGTTTGAAAGTTTGAGCTTTGCCTCACTGAGCTCGACGTCGTCTTCGCTGCGTGCCGTCCTCCCCCTGTCCTGCTCCTGGGAGACTTCAACGCCTGGAGTGTGGCGTGGGGCTCCCGGGAAACCAGGGACAAGGGGAGGCTTCTTGAGGACTGGACCAGAACAAGTGGTCTGGAGGTCCTCAACCAGGGGAATGTCGCCACCTTCTGGCGGCGGGGGACCAGCTCGGTCGTGGACGTATCGTTCGCGACCTCTGCCCTCGCCGCCCGTATTACTTGCTGGCACGTGGAGGAGGGTGAGGAGACGCACTCGGACCATCAGTACATCCGGGTCGATGTCGTCCCCCCACCTGACCTCCCACAGCCGGTAGAAAATCCCCCGGATCCGCGTTGGGCACTTCACCATCTGGATCGGGAGGCTCTCCTGGAGGCATCCATCGTGCAGGCCTGGATTCCGGCACCGGACCGGCCTCCCGATGTGGATGCCGAGGCGGAGTGGTTCAGGAGAGCCATGTCGCAAATCTGTGATGCGGCGATGCCTAGGGTTACACCCAGACCGGCAAGGAAGCAGGTGTACTGGTGGTCGCCGGCGATTGCACAGCTGCGCGCAGCATGCATCTCCGTCCGCCGCCAGTACACCAGGTTTCGCCGTAGGCATCGCCGCCCAGACGACGCAGCAACCCGAGAGGCGGAGCTTTATCAGGCTTACAGGGAGGCTAAAGGTAATCTCCAGGAGACAATAAAGCGGGCCAAGACGGCGGCCCGCGAGGAGCTCCTGGAGACCCTGCAGCAGAACCCATAGGGGCGCCCGTACCTACAGGTCAGGGAGAAACTCCGACCTAGGGCGCCCCCACTGACCCAGAGTCTCCAGCCGCAGCAGCTGGAGCCGGTCATGGGCTCCCTGTTTCCGACGAGTGCGGAGGAGCACGTCCCTCCGCGCATGGCTCCGTCTCTGCCCGACGCGGATAGCATCAGTGAAGACGACGTACCCGAAGTCAGGGTGGGGGAGCTAAGTGCTGCAGTACTCCGGCTTAAACGCCGAAAATCACTGCCCCCGGACCCGACGGCATTCCTGGCCGTGCATGGGTCCTGGCCCTCGAAGAACTCGGGCCTCGACTTATGGGGCTCTTTAACGCATGCCTCGATAGGGGCCAGTTTCCCAAGGTGTGGAGGACGGGGAAACTGGTCCTGATTCATAAGGCGGGGCGGCCGGTGGATTCACCGTCCGGATACCGGCCGATCGTGTTGCTCGACGAGGTGTGTAAGCTCTTTGAGCGAATTATCGCGGAACGCCTCGTCGAGCATCTCTCGACGGTGGGGCCAGACCTGGCGGACAACCAGTACGGTTTCCGTCGGGGACGCTCCACCGTGAGCGCGATCATGCGCGTCAGGAGCCTGACGGAGGAAGCAGTCTTACAGGGCAAGGTGGTGGTGGCGGTGTCTCTTGACATCGCCAACGCGTTCAACACCTTGCCGTGGAGCTGCGTTAGGGAGGCGCTCGTGTATCACGAAACGCCTCTCTACCTCCGTCGTATTGTCGGGGCCTATCTCTCGGAGAGGGCCATAGCTTTCCCCAGCTGGCTCGGGCCAGCTCGGCGAGATGAGTCGTGCGGTGTTCCGCAGGGGTCGGTCCTGGGGCCGCTTCTGTGGAACATCGGCTACGACTGGGTGCTGCGGGGTGCGTTGCCTGAGGGCGTCGGCGTAACGTGCTACGCCGACGATACCCTCGTCCCGGCGCGGGGTGCAACGTACCAGGAGGCAGCACTCAAGTTCACGACGGGTGTTGCTCAAGTCGTGGGTCGGATACGGCGGCTGGGACTGGAGGTGGCCTTGCACAAGTCTGAGGTTCTGTGTTTTCACAGACCTCGGAACAGTCCACCTGAAGGTTCCAGCATAAATGTGTGCGGCGTTAGCATCGGCATCAAGCCCTCGATGAAGTATCTAGGGATCGTACTTGATAGCCGATGGAACTTCGGACCACATTTCCGAAGTTTGGTCCCCAAGGTGACACAGGCATCGGTCGCGCTTTCGCGACTGATGCCCAACCTAAAGGGACCCAACGCTTCCTGCAGGAGACTGTACCTGGGGATCGTGCGGAGTATGGCCCTATACGGGGCTCCCGTATGGGCGGCGCGGTTGACGGCCAACAACTCAACGCTCCTTAACAGACCGTTGAGGACCTTGGCCGTCAAAACAATAAGGGGCACCGCACGATCTCCGGAGAGGCTGCATGTCTCCTAGCCGGGACCCCTCCATGGGACCTGGAAGCGAGAGCCCTTGCGTCATTGTTCCAATGGCGCAAGAAGGCGCTGGAGCGGGACCACAGGCCTGCGTCTCGAGAAATCGATGACCGGCGGTCCCAACTCCGACAGGATCTCATGGAGTCATGGAGGGTGTGACTTGAGCAACCCAAGTGGGGTGCCACCATCATCGCGGCGGTGAGACCGATCATGGACGATTGGCTGCAGAAGCAGCATGGTGACCTCACGTATCGTGCGACGCAGATCGTTACCGGGCATGGATGCTTCGGTAGCTATCTGTTTAGCATCCGTCGTGAGGTCACACCCCGGTGTCAACACTGCGAGGTTTCCGACGACGACACCGCACTCCATACGTTGGTGGAGTGCTCAGCGTGGGCGAGTCAGCGCCGGGACCTCGTGGTGGGTCTGGACGTGGATACCCTCTCGCTGGAGACCATGCTTCAAGCCATGGTCTCCAGCGGGAGTAGGTGGAACGCGGCCGTGTCCTTCTGCGAGCAAGTCGTGCTCGCGAAGAAGGCGGCCGAGAGGGAGAGGGAGCGTACCCTCCCCGCCGAGTTCCGTAGTCAGCGGCGAGGGCGCCGCAGACTCATCTACGCCCAAGACCATCGACCTCCATGATCGGGGCCTGAGGACGGCGGGATCGCCACCCGTCGTCCTTACAGAAGCAGGCTAGAAGGGTTGCGTGCTGCGGGGCCTTTGCCCCATAGCACGCAACCAGATTCACTCACTGACGCGGGATAAAACCCGACCCCAACGACGCGGGATTCTCATCCCGACCCAACCCTCGCAGAGACCACAGAGGTGGTTAAAGTCCGCCGGGCGCCACTGGAAATACGTTCTGCTTGTAACCAGAGACGTCCGGCAACGGACGTTAGAGCGGCCGCGGAATTGGGCCGCGGAACTAAAAAAAAAAAACTAAGCAATGAAACCGTCCTACACTCTAAAGTAGGTACTACTATTTTCTTAGCAACTATTATTCCTGTAAATTTAGCAAAACAGAAGTGCAAATTACATACCTGGGGTCTGAGGTACGTAGAGTCACAGATTTAAGAACTAGTAGGTAGAGTGTAATTATTTGGCAAACACGATAATTATTTGCTGTTCCATTTATTCTCGATATATTCACAGTGATGTGATTTTCTATAAATTACCTACTAAGTATATCCGCATCGAATCAAATCCGAGAAACAATTTGGTGCGACCTTTGGCAGCTTTGCTCGAGTGGAAACTAAGATAAGGGGATTGGCGCCATAAAAACAGAATAACTTCCATGCCCAGTAAATTGAGAGAGGAAAATAATTTATCACAGTTAAGCCTAACGTGTCGTTTATCTGATACGGTATACTTACGGTTGACTAATACACACACACACACAATCACGCTTCTTTTCTGTTGGGGTAGGCGGAGACTATGAAATTCCACTTGTTACTAACTTGGCATACTTCTTTCGTTTATTACACTTTCATAAATAATTTAAGGCATGCTGTCCAGTTACAGTTACCGATATACTCTTAACCTGGACTTTCGACAAAAATCTCCGATTTCATCGAAGTACGGTCGCCCCTTACTAGCTTGTCCCTCCTTATAGCTTGTTTACACTAAGTTAAGTGCAAATGCAAGTGCAACTGATTCTTGCAAGTGCAAGTGCAACTGATTCCTATTAATCACTTAACAATATTGCAAGTAGAAAATGTATGAACTCGCACAAATCAAACCACATTGTCTTGTGTACCTATCTGTTTCGTCAATCTCCTGTCATCCGATCTCTCTACGTGATCCAACAAGCTAAGCGTTTTTTTTCTGTCTTATTAAAGAACTAAGTACATCTTCTGACACACCACAATTTTCCTGTTAAATTGACTAATTTCTAAGTATTTACAGTTGATTTACTTCACTACCTACCCCTCCGTAGGAACTTGTGGTTCGTTTGCATGTAAGGCTAAAAGGTATAGATCAGCGATATTTGATAGACGTATAATTATATGGCTAATGGCGTTTTGTCATTACTCAGTTTTGTTAAATCTGAATCATTGTCACGCAATAACTCAGTTCAATACAGTTAAAAATGCAGTAAGTATATAGTATACTGGCAATCTAGATTATAATATCTATGAAAGGACATCGACTAGTTTTCATGTTTCCATACTCTTCCATACCATACAGAATTTGGTCAATGTCCTTTAACTCAAAGAATATTTACGATACATTTTTGGGTGTAAAGGGTTTACGGTCCCAAGTTAACCTCCCCTGCAAGTGGTGCACCAGCTGATCAACAGACGAGGCTCTGACAAATCAAAAAACTCTGTAAGCGGCAATAGGCTTGCCACTTATTTCGTGGGACTAACAAAATTACTGGCGAAAAGTGGGCGTTTAGCAAGTCTCTACCTAGCCCTTCGGGGAGACAGGTATGTTTTTATGTATGTACTTTTTTGGTAATTTGCAGAGACATGATTGAATAGAACTACACTTGCGAGTTATGAACAAAGGACATCATCCACGTTTCATACATTTTAGGTCAAAATACAAAAGGCCAATAAAATTAATAACTAATACAAAAAAAAATTAAAATTCATCAATTTTTTTTTTCAGATAAATAAGGCATATAGTTACTTATTAATAACTACGTATAATTCTAACTATGAAATCAGAAAACAGCGGTTGTAATATCGGTGTCACTGAACTGATTAAAACCCAAATTTAATTGCAACCCTTTTTTGCAGAACGCAGCGGTGACAAATGTTAATTTATTGTTTTGGGATTAATAAAATTACACTGACTTTACTTTACAATTAACAGGAAATCTGCCAGCGATAAATAAATATAAATATTTTTAGGACATTTCTTGTAGTTACCCAGCGTATAGTCCGAGACGCCCAGGACTTTAATTGGCTGTGCCATAGAGGCTGGCACGTAAGAGTTTGTTGCCTTTCATCAACATTTCATCTCAAGACAACGGTTTAAATTATTTTTTCATAATTACAATATTCCTGCTTCTTTTTAATAAATTCATTTGGCCATACAGACACAAATCTCGTCTTTATCCCAAAGGGGTAGACAGAGGCGCTTACAACGCCCACATTTCACTAGTCACTTAGTTAACCCCCACTTAATAGGTGGCAAGATTATTGGCCGTTTCTAGGGACTAATTATATTTTATAAACTTAAGACTAACGGGTCTTTTACGCGATTATTGAGATATATACATACCTCTTTATTACCCGACGTTTCGGCCATGTTACAAGATCCGGGGTCACGGGTAGACTGAAAAAAAAAACTAATTATATTTACCAGTCTCGTCCGTTTGTTAGTAGGTAGTGCAGGTGAGGATGTTGGTAGGGCCCCTTAGCACCCTCACTGTATACCGAATAACACAGTAAATCTCCTCTATTATATTATTTCAAAGAATTGACGTCTAACGAGCCAATTTGTACCTATATAGAGATGTTATGATCTCTCAAAGAGTACCAATTAGACCAGCTTAAGGTAGGTAAGAGGCTTATAGTCGTTGGAAACTGTTCTAAAGCGTATCGCAGGATTTATTAGCTCGTTGTACCAACAAAATATATTTTTAGATATAAACTTTGTAAGAATTATTAGCACTTAGGTCAATAATTTTTCTAAACAATTTCATTGTTTTCGAAGAAATAATATGTATAAATTTAATAAAGTACGAGTACCAACATTGTTTTTTCGAGTCGGATTGATTAAACATTTGTTTCACACAAGACCTGCCTATGATATTTCATAGGCAGCTCTTGTGTGGAACAAATGTTTGTTTGAAAAAATTACAAAACCTGGCATTCGTCACGCATCTATGGGGTGAGGCTATGGAAAAGTACGGCGAGTCCTTGGCTATTAGCCTGGACATCGCCAAAGCTTTCGATAGGGTCTGGCATGCTTCGCTCCTTTCCAAGCTTCCGGCATATGGTCTACCTCCTCAACTGTGCAGCTGGATTGCCAGCTTTTTAAACGAGCGCCGAGTGCGGGTCCTCTGCAATGGCCAGGCTTCTCGCTTCTTGCAAGTGAATGCCGGGGTACCGCAGGGGTCCGTACTATCACCAACTCTCTTTCTTCTGCATATCAATGATATGCTATCCCTCGGGAACATTCATTGCTATGCAGATGACAGCACACTGCACGGGAGTTACTCGGTTCGTCCGACGGCGGGGCGATCTGAGATTGAGGAGGAGAGACGATGACTCGTGGCTGATCTCGACCGTAACCTCGACAGTATCTCCCAATGTGGTGCCGAGAACTTGGTCGAGTTCAATGCCCGCAAAACACAGGCGTGTGCATTTACGGCGAAAAAATCCCCTTTCCTTCCCCTACCCACTCTTCAGAATGCAACATTACCAATGAAGGATAATCTAGACATCCTTGGCATAGACGTACGTCGAGAGCTCAATAACTCTAAATACATTGAGAGATGTATTGGGCTAGCTTCGCGGAAACTAGGAATACTGCACAAGGTAAAGCGATTCTTTACACCGCACCAGAGGTGTCTGCTGTACAAAACGCAGATTAGACCCTGCGTCGAATACTGCTCTCACCTCTGGGACGGCTCCGCGAAGTTTGCTGGACGCACTCGACGCTATGCAGCGACGCGCTGTTCGCATTATAGATTGTCCGGAGGTAACGGGAAGCCTTGAGCCGCTAGCCCAGCGCCGAACAATTGCTTCCTTGGCCGCGTTCTACCGTATTTACCACGGTGAGTGTTCTGAAGAGCTCTTCAATCTGATCCCACCCTCTCCCTTCCGATCCCGAACAACGCGTGCCGGGCAGAGATGTCACTCTCGTACCGTGGAAACCGTCTTCGCGAGAACTGAGCGTTTTAAACGTTCGTTTCTCTGCCGAACGATGGTGGCTTGGAACGCCCTGCCCGCGCACGTGTTTCCTCCAACATATAACCCTGGGTTCTTTAAGCGAAGCGTGAAGAGGCACATTACTGGGTCGTCAAGTTGAGGGTCACTCTCTATAGTATTCCTGTGTACTGTGAGAGTTGCCCACAATCACCAGACGTCGCCACAGCTTACCATCAGGCGTCAATTTGTCGACCTAAATATATAAAAAAAAAAAAAAAAAAAAACTATTGTAGGTAACGAGGGGGAATGGCGTTCACTTAAGGAAAACATGGCGTATCTTTCAAAATATTTATTAAAAATCAAAATTAAGGTAAATAACAAACTCTTTAACTATCGAGTAATCAACAATTAAACAACAAAAACATATATCTTTGACCAATTCGTAGAAAAAAACATGTTTGAGCGTCATTACCCCTTGCCTTCGGGTAATGCCGCTCAGGGTCAGGGGTAATGACGCTCTAACATGTTTTTATTGGAATATAACAATTAAGATACATTTGAATTAATCACAGATGTATGCGTTCGGCGAATCCCACCATGAACATATAGCATGAGCCCACAGTCCGCAGATGGTGCAGCGATACCACAAATCGTTATTTTTTCCAAATTCCTCGCAAATAATACATTTGTTTTAGAAGACAAAAGGTTTTCTTCAGTCCAAGCCGCTTTAGCGGTGGTCCTTTGACGAGTTCTTGGCATATCTACAACAATAAAAAAAATAAGTCACTACGGGGTAATGGAATTCAGCTGAGCGGCATAACCCCAAAAGGCCGTTTTACAATTAACTCGAAATTTAAAAAAATCGTGCACACTTGTTGAAAGTTGACTTCATTATCATAAAATTGAATACTTATTTGTCAGAAAAGTAATAGTAAAAAGTAAATAACAACCAAAATTCTTAACTTACCTACAAAAAACACATTACCAAAAATTAGATCACCGCGGCCGCAAACAAAGAAACGCACTTCACGGTCGTACGACGCGCGCTGACTGGCGGGTCGCATTGCTGTTTGTTAGAGGCCCCCTCCCCTCGCGTCTCATGCGGTGTTTCGTGTTGCTACGTTGAATTTTGACAGAGATACAGAGGTGAGCGCCATTACCCAGTGAGCGTCATTCCCCCTCGTTACCCTACCGGGTTTTGTAATTTGTTCAGTGTCAATTCATCTTTGTACAGACAGCAGTACCAAATATCGGAATATGTTATCCACAACAAACCTTTTAGAACGCACGAAATGACAAGCAACCGGAAAATTTTAATTAATAACTGGACATGAATTCAAATCTAACTATAGAAAACAATCTTGTCAGATATTCGAACTTTTCTTTGATTGATTCTTGAGGTTCCACGTTGGGCTTCAATGTCCCCAAGGGAACATATATTCGGTGTACTCGTAATCTAAGTATGTCACTAAAGTGTGCGTCTGTAATCTATCACTGCTGAAATAACTTGGCTCCGCTTTTTCCCTTTCTATGAATTATATTTAGATATTGATGTGGTTTACATCATGAGGTAATGTTTTCTCACATAGCTAAAACAAGCCATAGTAGAGTTACTAGCTTATTCCGATAAGTTAAAAGTGCTTGTATAGAGTCATTGTTGTTTTGCTACATGGTAGATTGTATCATTCGAATTTTGACAATAAACCTAATAGGTACCTACTTAGATATGTCTGTAGTATGATGACTGGGGTTCAAAGGGCCACATATCGACAGTCATTTTTTGATTAGTGTATTTTGTATATTTATCAATATTTGCATCGCACCCACCCTAGAACCATTTAGGCCTTCACATCTATAAGTAATTAAATAAAAACTGACTCGGTGGCGTGGTCGGTAGTGCATCGGC
The DNA here is from genome assembly GCA_963556515.1 of Nudaria mundana. NCBI lineage: Eukaryota > Metazoa > Arthropoda > Insecta > Lepidoptera > Erebidae > Nudaria > Nudaria mundana. Next base: position 13,163,010 of record OY748293.1, read on the forward strand.
TTTGGACTCAGAATATGAATTTGTGTTCAAACTCCAACTAAAAATATTCATTAATATGGGTTATAAAATAACACTCATTAACGTTAGCACATAAGAATTTACATTTAAAGCCAGATTCGCAAAGCAACGGGTGGAGCCAAAGAGAAAAGAACCTGGCAATAAATAGTTCAGGCCACTCTTTTTCAATCATCAGTAACTACATTCATAGTATAATACACACAATGTATCCAGTAAGATTCTGCAACAATACACCACGCGTTATGCGTTAATTTAGAAAACTCTATTTCAATGATGTCCCAAAATATATTGGGATGTGACTCGTCGAATCATTTGGGGTGCAAAGGGGCTCTACCAACATCTTTAGGGCCCCAGCGACCTCACCTGCTAGTGGCGCACCTGCTGATCAACGGACGAGGTTCGTTAATTTACGGTACCCATGGAGTGGCTTCGGCCCCTACGTGGGTACCAGGTGGTACAACAGTGTTGGTCCGGGGGGTACCACCGTGCAGCTGTGCTAAAGCCCCCCAAGTAACCCAGCCCAGGCTGGGTTGCGTTAGGGGTTCAGCAGCTGCACCGCCGGGCCCGGGGCGATGTATGGTGCAGCAGGCATGGGACCAGTGGGGGTGCAGCGGAGTCTAGTGTGGGTCGATTCGCCGGCCAGGGAGACCCTTAGCAACGGCGTTGCCGCGGCCGCCCGCAACACAGTCATGGGGACCGCCTGGGACCAACCACCCCAGGAGGCTGCCCCACATGTGGCGCATAATCCTGATGTGGGATCGCCGCTCCGGGTGGTAACCGGTGTGGGGTAGCGGCGGCCTTGCATCAGGGGGGTTTGGGAGCCCTTCCGTCCGGCGGGTCGGCTAAGCAAACGGCTCTAGACGAAGCTAGCCCCTGCGCTTTGTCACTTACTACTGCACCAAATGTCGCCCTGTCTTCACGCTTCTTCTTTACATCACATCTACAATGGCAGTGCAACATAAAAAACATAAACGTTACTCAGCGGGCCCCAGGAAACCCCATAACTTCACTTTTCGAGGTGGAGTTCACAAACATCCGTGGACTCCATGCGAACCTCGATGCCGTCCACCATCACCTTGAGACAGCACGGCCCGCTGTGATGTTCCTCACGGAGACAGAAATACGCCGCCCTGACGATACGTCTTACCTGTGTTACCCCGGTTATGTCATCGAGGAACAATTTCGAGATAAAGCCGGGGCGTGAAGACTCTAAATGCACACCATTTAGAGCGAAGAAATCCCCTTTCCTTTCCCTACCCTCTCTTCAGAATGCATTATTACCAATGAAGGACAACCTTGACATCCTTGGCATAGACGTTCGTCGAGAGCTCAATAATAAAAACTACATCGAAAGATGTATAGGGCTAGCTTCGCGGAAACTAGGAATACTGAATAAGGTAAAGCGATTCTTTACACCGCACCAGAGGTGTCTGCTGTACAAGACGCAGATTAGACCCTGTGTTGAATACTGCTCTCACCTCTGGGACGGCTCCGCGAAGTATTTGCTGGACGCTCTCGACGCTATGCAGCGACGGGCTATCCGTATTATAGATTGTCCGGAGGTAACGGGAAGCATTGAGCCGCTAGCTCAGCGCCAAACAATAGCTTCCTTGGCCGCATTCTACCGTATTTACCACGGCGAGTGTTCTGAAGAGCTCTTCAATTTGATCCCACCCTCTTCCTTCCGATCCCGAACGTAGAGATGCCACTCCCACACTGTGGATAGCATGTTCGCGAGAACCGAATGTTTTAAACGTTCGTTTCTCTGCCGAGCGATAGTGGCCTGGAACGCTCTGCCTGTGCACGTGTTTCCTCCCACATATAACCCTGGGTTCTTTAAGCGGAGCGTGAAGAGGCACATCAGTAGGTCGTCAAGTTGAGGGCCACTCTCTATAGTATTGTGTGCTGTGAGAGTGGCCCACAATCGCTAGACGTGGTCACGACTTACTACCAGGCGGGCGGCGTCAATTTGGCGAACCCAATATAAAAAATAAAAATAAAATCAAATATGTATTTGTGTGATCCACAAATGTTTGTTTCGGAGTTTGGGTATTTGCTATGTATATTATGTTTGTATTAAGAAATATATAATTATGTTTATCAGTTGTCTAGATCCCATAGCACAAGCTTATAGCTTAGTTTGAGCTAGATGACGTTGTGTGAGAATATCCAAAAATATGTATTTATAAATTAAAATTTTCATCAATTTACATAAATGTTTTCAGTGATTCTCATAAAGATGACGTAATATCAAGGGTATATTATATTATATGAAACCCTTATTATCAGTTATTACTCTCACTAACAATACTTGCCTATTCAACATCGTTATAAACCCCGCGGACAAATCATTAATATGAACCAGTATTCATCGCCATGGAAGCATTGAGATCGAGTCAATGCTATCCGAAAATAATCTCAGTGGGGTTCTGTAGAAAAATACGGCCGGGGTTGTAGGTGGTGCGGGTTGCGGAACAACGGGCTCGTTACGTCAGTTCCGGCGGAAGTCGCCTCGTGACGCATTGTCAACGCCTTAGGAGGGTGGACATCGATGTTTATATTTTCATCATAAACATTAATATGACCATTCAACTGTATTTTAGTTATTACGATACGTTGCTCTCATAAGATTAGAACCGGGGATAACTCAATTATCTTATTTTATTGTACAGTTTACTTTATTGTTGTTTTGTTTTAATATTATTTCCTTCAACTCAATAACCTGCAATACCTAGACCATACTGCCCACCTATATACTTTTAACTTCCATTTTATGCCTGGTAGAAGTCCCTTCTAAAGTTTACTAGACCAAGGCGGGTCACAGGCAATCGTACTGCGTGGTTTTTGTCAAAACACATTCGTTCAAAACGTTTACATACAACCAAATAAACTTGTGTTACGAGAACTAGACAATTTAAATAAACAATATGTAGGTTTTTATAAATACCCTACATACATCTTATACATAAAAACCTCCAATGTTTGGTATAAACATCCGTTTTCTTTAAAGAACAAACGCGCTGCCCCCTGCACCTCTGAAGAGAACTAAATCCCACGTCGAGAAATTTTGATGCCGCCGCTGATGTTACCGTCGCATTACGCATTCTAAACAGAATGTTCTTCTTCTTCTTTCTTTAAAAACGTGACTCCATTGATGTCCATCGATGATTTCGCCAATGTCAAGGTAATGCTTGATATTTCCCACACAGAGAACTAATTACTTAACTAGTTCACGGTGCGGGACAAAGAAACGTTGTTCGGTATTGCACTTAAGCGGATTTTTGCGGAGCGCCAGAGATAACCTAAAAAGCCACCAACCACGCGCTCAGCAGACATCGAACTCCAAAACATAATGTTGAATATAAGAACTGAGTCTGCAATTTCTACAACCAAAAAATGTTTAAATTAGTCGCTTTACGCTTAACATAAAAAAACGTGGTTTTTTCTAGTCTAAGGACTGTTTTACATTTTGTTGAGTGCCAGTGCAACTGATTTTACTTATCACTTAACAACTTACAGCCTTACAAATAAACGTGGTATAACAGTTATACTCGAGAATTAACTAAGAATATGCAAAATGTCTACAAATAAACAAAGAATAGCTTATACCCCGTATAGCTTTGACATTTCTATTCGTACAAACGTTATTCCGGAGTTATTCCCGCCCGTACCCTTGTTTAGAGTTAGAATAACTTTAAAAATATCACAGTTTGTATTTGTTTACGCACATTTAAGTATTTAACGTTCATTACCAGACTGATTTTGATTATGGACTTGAATGCACTAGAAGAAGTAGAACAAGTAAATAACTTGATCCACCTAATGGAGGCTCAAAGAAAAGTTAAAATATTTAAAAAGAGATCCTTTTGATTTATACAGCGATGAGAAGTTCCGATTAAAATACTGATTTTCTAAAGCTGGTGTAACGTTTTTAGACCAATTATTTGGTAGATCTCTCAGTATGGACACGCGTGGAGGTGGATTATCTTCTGTTCTGCAAATAATGATTGCTTTTAGGTAATGGGGACGTAATCAGGTAAGAAGTTTCACCTACTCATAAAAGTTTTCTATATGTAGGTACAGGCTTATGCTTTATCAGTTCTACTATGTTAAACTCGTTTCTTATTCATTCCTTCCAGGTACAAGATAATGTTGCGGACATTCACGGTTTGACTCAGCAGTCTATTACGACAGTATGGCGTCGTGTAGCCAGGGCAATTTTGGAGTTAAAATCCGAGTACCTACATTAATATGCCAATGACTTTAAATGAACAGCTTGTTGTTATGGAAGATTTTGAATCTATAGCAAGATTTAAAAATGTCGTGAGTGCGATAGACTCCACCCACATTAGAGTGCCCTAAGTAAATGGACCTAGTGGTCAGTTTTACATAAATAGGAAAGGGTACAGTTCCTTAAATGTTCAGGTGCCTACTTTATATATCTAATAATAATAAAATGGTCGAGACGGTCGAGAAACGTTAAGTTGACAAATGGATACAGTTGTCATAGACAAAATGCGTTTTTTTTTTCAAGTTTCTCTTTGGTCGCGCTGTTGCCAAATCGTGCATCTTGACATAACGGAAGAATTGTTATACAAAAGATATACCTGGTTTATTTGTAAAAAAATATTCTCGACATATTCTGAATTTATTACTGGTATAACTATACTTCGTATAAGAATGGAATAGATCCGGTATAACACATTTTTATTTGTAAGGCTGTTAAAGTATAAAATATATGAACTCACACTTAACAAATTGTAAACTAGTCCTAATTAGGATTATAATAGAGCCCCGTCATAGTTAGTAGTTCAAGTGAGAATAACCAGTAATCACACCGGATATGACCAGACCAGGATAAGATATTTGATAAACATATCAAAAATTAGTAATGATTTTACCAAATACTCTTATGTTTTATTAAAATTATCTACGAAAAAAACCAGGAAAAATGTTCGAAAAATAAAACACACTTATAATCCGTGACACTCTTAAGAGACGAGCAAACTCATCCTTCACATGCGACGTATAACATGCATTATGACATCTGAACAAGATCTGGCCTATACAATTTGTATGGTAACGAACACACTGGTCATACACCACGCTGTCTTATGCGTCACCGCGCTAGATTCTTGTGTCCCCATGCTAAAGTGTCATAGCGCGGAGTCAATGTAAACGTCAGACGTCGTAAGTGTGTCGCTGTTTCCCACGTTGCGTGGCATACGTCGTATGTGAAGGACCAGTGTGTTTTGAGCTTTATTGTGCAGCTGCTCTTATCTTGCTTGCATCGTAGAAGCAAACGCGGCGGTAGTAGCGATATATTCGTAGCAGGTTAACTTACAAATTATTAGCACCAGGTATCAAATAACTTGAGGCTTGAGACTTGAGGCTATACCGTCCTTTTTACTTCTACTGATTGATATACAAAATACCCCTTCTACTACAAACAATTTGCGAGTGTTATTAAAAAGAAATCTATTTAAAAAACTATAATAGGTAGACAAATATCAGTACATAAAAATCTATAGTATCAATCGGACAATATTCTTAAATAATTATGACGTCAGAAAATAATTACAAGTACTCAACGCGTCACCAGCTGTCCACGGTATGGGAAAGTAATAATGCGGATGCAACGGAGGTGTCTTTTCGGTCCAAACCCCTCGGGAAATCACCGTAATCCGCGGCGCGTCAGCTAAATCTCTGTCGAACGACACGTAGTGATGCGACATCACATTTAAACTATATAAATTGATATTTACGCAAATATTTTTATCTAACTTCTTCATCATCATCTTCTTTTTCTTCTTATGAATAAAAAAAGCCGATCGGTTATCTCGCTAAAGAGAGAAGAGAGAGAGGATGGTTTTACCGATTTAGCTATTTTGGTCTTAAAATATTCATACGACTCAGGAAAGTTTTAAAAGGGTAATTTGAAGTGGTACGAGAATTGCCGGGGCAGCTAGTAGTAGTAAGTTATAAATGCTCATCTGGTTTAACTTTTCTGTTTTCCAAAGTAACCTATTCCTAAGATGACAGTTTGACGGCGGGCTAGCCACCCGCTGTCCTTACAAAAGCAGGAAGAAGCACTCACCAACGCGGGATAAAACCTGACCCCAAAGATGCGGGATAACACCACCGGCGCCAGTGGAAATACGCAAGGGCCAGGGGCGGCCCTAAGCACCTAGACTGTCCAGGTGTAAGTGTTAATCATCATCTAAAGCTTACACTGCACATTAACACATTATTTTACTCTTGACTTCTACAAATTTTCTAAATTACTCTAAGTATTTAAGTACAGCCTAGTTTATATATCTACACTCATAATATTGGAAACCTACAAAGTTTTTTTTGGTTTTACTAAAAAATAGAAAAATCTAAGGAGACATTTCTTTTGTTCGAGTAACAACCTCTAAGAGACTAAGAAGCTATATCAGGATTTCCACACAAAACTTCATAATTTATACCAATCCTTAGAGTTGGACACTTCTCGTTAAGGCGTTCTTAAGGCTTTTATTTAAAATAGTTTCTCTATAAAGAGAACATTACCCTCATCTCTAGTTAAACCGCGCAGAATCCAGAGATTGCTGTGAATGGGCTCTGATGAATCATGCCCGTTCACGTGGAACGATGTACCACGCATTAAAGCCCCGATACGACGACCACTATAGAAAGGGCTTAAACATGTTGGGGGTTTATTTTCACCCTCATATTGGATAAAAATAATACGGACTTTTATAGCTGATATTTTTTAATTTCTTAAACTTTTAATATTTAATCTTATATAATTTTCTCGTTTCTTGCCCGTATCCTTTTTATTTCTTTAATTTGGCGACTATCATCCTAATTGTCAGTAGTTAAAGTAAAATAAAAAGTAATATTTTGTTTCAATAGATTTAATTAAGAAACACAAATACAGGAAAAGACGATAAACTACAAACTAAGCTATCTAAAGCCAAAAACTATAATAAATGTGTAAAACTAGCGCCCCCTAGGCAGAGTGACAATTATCTCATTCATAACTACAAGTCGTTGCCGTAACCTTTTAGGTATTTTTTTCTTTATCTGTCTTTCTAATAACTCCTTACGTCGACTGCTGTCAATTACAGTTAGACAGTGACTGCAAAAGATAAATTGGTCTCCATTTCTCAGTAATAACTCAGATGACAATTATCGAGTTGTAGACAGACGACCAGACCCATAAGTCTTCATTACTCGCTCCTCGGCAAGTTTCTGGCTCAGCAAAACTTTGATGAGCCGATACTGAACGAGCTTAAAGATGATACCCGGCTACAGCAACGAGCTCCCCTTCGATAAAAGGTTTATATTCCGATTGTGCAAAAAAATGCATTTTGTGGAGGGATTTTTATACTACTTATACGAGTACATACCATTATTCTGAATTTTCTAGTAGTAGTAGTTCATATTAAATTTGTGGGGGATGTCGATTTATGTTAGAAAATAACATATGTTAGCCACATTTTTGAGCAACTTAGTCACCTGATATCTGGTAATCCGCTCCACTTCCAACTTAGCGAGTATGAGATCCTTCTAGGTACACATGAGCCCTACCTGTGACCCAAAGTAACGTAAATATAAGTAACATAAGTCTGGCACGTCTGGGCTCTTGGTCCATTAGAAATGCTGATTCAGTTTCTGTATTTACCTCTTATTTGCTTATTTAAAAACTAATGGGAAAAATGCATTTCATGTTTAAAACATTTAAAAAAACATCAGTCGTAAGTAATCGAAGTACCTAAATGAAAATAAGCAAAATAGTCTAAAAAACATAAAATCATAAAAAAATAACTTACAGACGTCCTCTTAAAGAGTATCTCATCGAACTCTGCGATTATACTCCATGTTACATATTTTAAAAGCAAAGTTATAATGTCATAGAGAACTCTCATTAAGAGCGACGAATCATTAGGGATGGTGCCACAGTGAGATAATGTTACCCATTATGATACTGCCGTTATAGATATTAATTACTTTACACTTTGTTATGAGATTATGAGTTATGACAGACAGTGACATATACAAATTATCTGTCGATAACCGAGCACTTCTTTTTGCTAGAGTCAAGTCTAGTAGTCAGCAGGCCTTTCGTCTTTGCACACTTGATGTAGGTACCTATCATTAATAAACTTCATCTGTTCATCATTAACATTATTACTAATATTATAAAGAGGAAATATTTTATTGTTAGTTTATTTGTTTGTTTGCTATATTTATAAAGAATTACAATATACATAATGGTAGATGAAAATACTATTTACAGTTACTAAAATTGTAATTATATATTATATGCTATACTTAGGATATGCTACATTATCCCCAAGTGACATTGGGCTGAAGAGTTATTCGTTTGTGCAATACCAATGAATTTCATTGTCCAGCCGTCCGGATTTTATTTTTATTTATTCATATTTTTTTTTACATACACACAAGCAATAAACAAGAAACAGAAGAACAAAAAATTCAAGTGCACATAGTACAAGGGAGTGCCCCAAGAGAGAGGAGAAGTAAGAGTGAAAGAGCTAAGTGTGTACAATGCAAGTAATAAATAAACCTACATAAACTATGGGAATTTTACAGTCTGATGTGGTATTATGAAAAACACGAATGATAGGCTACCTTTTATCCCAGTATTGTGTTCCTCTGAGTAAACCAAATTACGCGAGCGGAGCTGCGGTAATCAGCTAGTAATCTATATTAAACAACCTTTCAAATCTCCAAAATTAATGCAACGCAGTATTACAGTCTCGTATTTAAAACATCGGTATTAGAAGAGTTTATCTGCAATTTGAATAGAATCCCTCGGTAAGCTAAAGTTCACACACATCAGTATTCGTAACATATCTCCATCATTATCATATTGAGGGAACATTCGAACTGTGGAAGTGGGTGAATCGGTACTAGCCGGGAGGCGCAACGATATTGCTGTTTGCTCCCAACAAATATTTGTACAGCCGACCTCCCGCCCCGCTACTTACTGGAGTTAAACCAATATTTAAATAATTTCAAACTTTGATTAATTTGCAGATATATTGTTTACAATGATGTCGTCGGGCCTGGATTAGTATACAGTCCATAATGTTATTGGTCCAAGAGGTTTCATTATTTATGTACTTAATAATTTAAAACTTAAAAATCTGAAAAGAAAAACATTAATATGGGATTTTCTAAAACTATCACATGTTTTCCGACGGAGTTTTTTTATCCCGCGGCCCAGGCCAGGATTCCGACGGGGTAGGCTAAGGTTGGTATTATCCTACTAATATTATAAACGCGAAAGTTTGTGAGTATGGATGTTTGTTACTCTTTCACGTAAAAACTACTGAATGGATTTTAATGAAACTTTACAAAAATATAGCTTATACATCAGAATAACACATAGGCTACAATTTATAAAGATATTGTGTGATAACGGGAAAAATCCAAATTACCACGCGGACGAAGTCGCGGGCGACCACTAGTATTATTATATGTCCAAGTGGACTACATCCCCAATGACGCGGGATTCTCGTCCCGACCAAACACCCGCAGGGACCACAGAGGTCAAAGTCCGCCGGGCGCCACTGGACATACCCTCTACTAGTAACCAGAGACGCCCGGTAACGGACGTTAGAGCGGCCGCGGCCTTGGGTCGCGGAATTAAAAAAAAAAAAAAAAAAAAAAAAAGTGGTCTACATTATTTGGTCCTACAGAAGAGCGATGCGAGTCTATTGCCGCAAAATGGAACCATGTATACCTATTTGCCAGAGTCACTTACTTCGATCCGCTGCTGGTACGCCACTTACAGGAGAGGTTGTATTAGGCTCCTAAGATCTTGGTAGGTGACCTATAGGGACACCATATGTTTTGTACTTTATTAATCTACAAGACATAATTGATTGGTAATATTAATATACTTAATAATATGTAGTAGTTTTATATTTAATATACCTAAGTCCACAATTTCAATTTACGTACCGCATAATCAAATGAATAGCTTGTGTAAACTGTACATGATAAAGCGTGAACCGTGGGTATATAGATACTCATGTCTGCTAAACTGTGACTATTAACCGGTTTAGGGTTTGAATGTTTTATGTGGCTCGGTGTCACCCGCCTCCCTGGGGATACGTACCAACAAAACTCGACTAGCACTTAATTAAGGGGAAGCTACGGAGGGAATGGATTTTAATTAATATAACGCTGTGATTCGCTCCCGTCTCGCATTGTTTAGTTCTATTACAAAAGGTTCTTATCTCTGAGATTAAGTGACAATTCCTTTAAATGATGTCGGCGACTTCTAAACAAATATCTAGACAAAGTATGAGAAAGAAAAGAATAAAAATATCCCAGTAATAAACAAACTAACCAACTCATTTAATACTTCCGAAGCTGAAGGAGCGCTACAATACAAATAAAAGGGAATATTCTTTTAAGAATTTGAATAAATTTCCACTAAAGAGGGAGAGAGGCGGCTCTCGTTACAAAAAGGAAAACGAGAGCTAATAAAAATGCCGATGTAAAAACGTGATATTTTAAACCAGTGTCGAATGAATATTAAGTATAATTTGTTGAATGTAACACAAACTTTCTATTATGCGTCACATGCCAGGGCCTATATCACTCGCCTAACAATCGCAAAAAAATACGTGACGTCAGCTACAACTTGAAGTTGTAAGTCAGTAAGGGTTGTCTCTTGTTTGGGACACGACATGGACGAAAGAGTTGATATTGAGGCATTAACGTCATAATTATTGGTCAAATTATGCTGGCACTTTCCTGACAACCCAAACGTTCGAATTATGTTCTCTGTAAACAAAAGAATGTGCTTTAATTAACGTCGGAGTGCAAGTTCTGTATGTAAGTACTATTCCCTATTCTGTGGTAACACTAACTTTCTATTATGCGTGATATTCTATTACGTACTTTATAGATGTAGGTACCTACTACCAACAACTGCGGCCCGAAGCCGCGGCCGCACCTACGTCCGTTGCCGAGCACCTCTGGTAAACTTGATCTTGGTAGTCCTGACTTGGAACCTGATCTTGGAACTTGAGATCTAATTGACTTTATTAAAAAGACATTAAGAATTAGCTTGTAAATATTTATCGTGTAGGTGTACCTACCTTACTTACTATTCCGTTCCACGCAACGTAAATTATTTACAAACAATAACCTATTTATTTCTTAAACATAGACTTACCATTATTTATGATTGTGTATTTTTTAAGGAAATGGTAGTTTGCTAACTTTTTAAATATGTAATAAGTAAGTATAATACAAATCGCATGAACTGCTATCATGATTATTTTCTCATTTTTTAGATTCAGCCGTTTAGCATTTAGAGGAGGAGAGGCGCTCTGTTTTGTGCCTTTGAAAGTTGAATATCTCGTAATCAGAAGAGTTAAACCCAAAAATTTCAATGATACCTCATTAGATAGATCTCTTAAAACCTTTGAGAGATTTTTAACCTACCCCACTAGACTACTACACACGATGGGGTAAACGCGAAAAAAACTCATTGTCACTTTACGTGTAGGGGAACTACTCCAAAAAAATATTATATTTTATAATTTCTCGTTAGCACTTTATCGGCGTGGTACACATGCATATTCATGCAAAGTTTCATCTTTCTAGCACTAACCGTTTAGAAGGAAAGCCAAGGACGGACGGACGGATATGAGGAAACTATAAGACTTAAACTACGGACCCCTAAAACGGACTTCTAATTACCCACATACTTGTAGAATGTAGGTATACAGAATCTATTCATAATGAACTTTGTAACAACGTTCTGTGCAATGCAATATCGGCTCCCCTTCCATTATCCAGCCGTTAGCAAACAGCTTTTAAAAGCTCTCGCCTGTCCGGCACTTATCTCACTAATATCGATTTTATACAATGTTCATCAATGGTAGGCGCCTACCACTTTCATGAAAACTTTAGCAAAATGTATGTACCACCTATATAGTTAATAAAATAAAATGTACATTATTTATAGACTTGGAGTCCAGATAGATAAATCTGTCGTGTGTGAGGTAAACCTCAGGCTGGAAATTTCTCAGAGCACGTTCCCAACACATGTGAGAACGGTTAGTATATATGAAGTGTCGGTTGTGGTTACTAAGAGATTATAATAGGTCCATGGTGGTTACTTCCGGAGATATGAGGGTAGCAAAGATGGATAAAATGGTACCTTACTTACCTTATTTTATTAAGCTTCAGTTTTTAATATTTTCTTCGGAATAACAATAGAAATCATGTCACCAAATCCCAGACCCCTGGCACGGTCAACCCCTTGCCAGACCCCAATAACCCTGAGACTGCCAGACATGAGTCGTGATTTACAAGCTAAAAAAATCTCAGAGAATGTGCCTAACACAGGTAAGCACGATCAGTGAGTATGGAGTGTCGGTAATGGTTACTTCGGGAGATATCAGGTAGCAAAGGTCGCAGGATCATGGGCGTCTGGCAAAGGTTTGCAACCGTGGCAGGAGTCTGGCATTGCGTGACGTGATTCCTATTATTGTTCCGTAACGAGGGTTCCCGTTTTATCCTTTGGGTAAAGAACCCTAAAAATGGTAGGTACAGATCTTACTATTTGACCGAATCCGGGGATTGACAACAGAGCTTATTGGGTAGGTTTTACTCCCACATTTTGCCAATAGCTTTTATGGTTCCCTTTATAGGTGGCCAGCCTATTGCCGCTGTCGGGTAGGTACAATTTTCTAAGTACCTACCTATATTTGTGGGTCTATCTGTCGGCAGGTGCACCGTCTGTAGTTGAGAGTGACTTGTTACATATTATGTGCTTGTAGGTACCTCGCTTGTTAATTCATCCATCTATGCTTTACAATCTGAATAATTTATCAATTAAAAGACACTTTAAATTGCAAATAATAAGAATGAATGAATTAGGTATCTTTTAAAACCTACTGTAAGTTATGCATTCCGTCAGTGTAAACCAATTTTTTTGGAAAATATCATTGGATTTGTATCTATATTTTTTTACCTACCCTTATAATTACATGCCTATATAAAATTTCCACATATTATTTTGTAACATTATTAATAAATAAAAATTTAATCTATACTTATAATAAATCTGTAGAAGTGAAAATTCTGTACATTGAAAATATCAAAAAAATAAATGGCAGGGGGTGTTACTAGACCGACACCGAACACAAAAATGTGATTAAAAAAATTTTTGTCTGTCTGTCTGTTCAGGCATCACGCAAAAACTACGGGTCCGATTACGATGAAACTTGGTATAATTATTCTTTAATATCCTGGGCACCACACTGGGTACTTTTTATCCCGGAAAAGTATATACAATAAAAAACAAACTTAATTTTGCGGTTCGATCCCTAGACCCGATTACTGTACCAACCGCAAATAATAAGTTTGTCGTAGGTTTTTTTTTATATTGGGTTCGCCAAATTGACGCCGCCCGCCTGGTGGTAAGTCGTGACGACGTCTAGCGATTGTGGGCCACTCTCACAGCTCACAATACTATAGAGAGTAGCCCTCAACTTGACGACCTACTGATGTGCCTCTTCACGCTCCGCTTAAAGAACCCAGGTTTATATGTGTGAGGAAACACGTGCACTGGCAGGGCGTTCCAGGTCACTATCGTTCGGCAGAGAAACGAACGTTTAAAACATTTGGTTCTCTCGAACATGCTATCCACGGTGTGGGAGTTGCATATCTGCCCGGCACGCGTTGTTCGGGATCGGAAGGAAGAGGGTGGGATCAGATTAAAGAGCTCTTCAGAACGGGTAGCTATTAAACCCAAAACAATAGTTTTAGAACTTTTGTCTGTTTGTCTGAATGTTTGAACACGCTAATCTCAGAAACGGCTTAACCGATTTAAATTTTTGATTTGAATTTGCGGTTTGGTTTTCAATCGGTTCATAAATAAAAAAGTTATGTAGATCTAAAGTAACAAGCAGGCGGAGCTGCGGGCAACAGCTAGTTTTTAAATAAAAACGAAACGAAATAAATTAACAGCAAGTGATTAATTGTCAATATTATCATGCAATTGGTAATTAAATGTTAACAAAAAAAAACTAATAGTAATCATCATCATGGGATTCCGCCTTGACATTGTACAAAAATAATAACATAAAAGCGAGTAATCTACGAGTAAGTTATAGAGGGTTTCATCAAATGCAAACGTGAAAAAGTAGGCATAATATTGTTCATTCATCACAAGGCAGTTCCCTCTAGGTTCTGACCTAGAGGTCCGTGACCATTCGTCACGCGGTCACACCACCATTAATTTCTATAGAAAAATACAGTCGAGCTTTTACAGCGCCTTCGATAACATCAAAACTACATTAGAGTAGTTTTTCATGTGTCTACGTAATAAAGTAACTAACGTTTTATACAATTTTATTGGTAGTATTATTTTGAAACTTAAAAAAATACACATACACACACACAAACATATCACGCCTATATAATAGGGGTATTACGTGGGACTAAAAATACTGGCAAATTGTGGGTGTGTATTGCACCTCTACCTAAAAATACTATTGACGGCATATATATACCTAGACGGCAAGCCTATTGCCGTCACCGGGCACACATATAATGGGTTATTCCCAAAACGGGATTTTGATGAAAAAAAATTTGAAACCCGTTGCCTAGCGATGTAATGTTGATGAAAGACAACAAAATCTTACGTACCAGCCGCTGTGGCACAGCCAATTAAAGTCCTGGCCGTCTCGCACTAGACTTAAGTAACCTTAACTATGTTACCTAAGACATAATATGTCTTATACATATATAAGTACACCTACTAATTTGTCTTTCTTTTTCAACAGTAGATTTAATAAAATATCTAGTTGAGTTTCCAAAATTATCGGTAGGTGGGTTACATACCTATAACTATAGTAACTTTCTCTACCTACCTTTAAAGTCTTAAATATGTAGCAAACGGATTCTTAAATAAAAAATAAATGTCTCAATGTTTTTTACTATCTAATAATCGATAGGTACCTACCCTACGCGATCGGACATTCGGACAGCCGCGAGAAAAAAGGACCATCCCACTTTATTTGTAGCGGACGACCTAAATTTACAGTGACCTATAAAACAATCGATTTTGGGAAAATAATAAAATAAAAGTACAAAATTGTAATAAAAAAGGTTAGTTGATTAAATGTTTTATCCATACAAAGTACAAACCAAAGAAATAGTGCTTTACATACATACTTTATCTGTATTTATTTTTAAATTTTGTCACACACACTTTTTCTTTTCAAATTACCGCCCACAGAAAATGCGGTAAAATTATGAAAACTGATTGACAACTTACTGTCAATTTTATGACACACTAGTGGTCGCCCACGACTTCGTCCGCGTGGTAATTTGGATTTTTTCCCGTTCCCGTCGCGCCGCGTCATATTTTGAACAATTCACACAATATCTTTATAAATTGTAGCCTATGTGTTATTCTGATGTATAAGCTATATTAGTGTAAAGTTTAAAATCCATTCAGTAGTTTTTACGTGAAAGAGTAAAAAACATCCACCCATCCATACATACATACTCACAAACTTTCGCGTTAATAATACTAGTAGGATTTTAAATTTTGAGTACCTATCTAAACAGTTCGCTTCATTCAATTACGCTAACAGCCTTTTTGAAAAAAAAACTAAATCTTTAGATAGGTTTTACTCAAAGTTACCCAAGTTGATTGTAGGTCTTCCGTAGTAAATTGTTATTACTATGAAACATGATGTCTAAAATTAATAAAATGCATTGTTCCGTAGTAAAAGTCTCAGTTTACTATCAGCTGTAGACTTTTTAGCTAATTTATAATATATATGTACCTATGTAGCTAGTTTATGTACCTATATATATATATATGCTAATTTTAAACATATATATATAATGTAAGTACGTATGTATCCACTATCCAGTATTGATTTTTACTAAAATCGGTGACATGGCATAGGAACAGATCTTCGTAAGTCTTATAGTTTCTTGTATATACTTATCATAGGTTTCAGACTTTCCCGTACTGACCAATATCAATGTTACATCCTGTATAGTATAGCGTAGTGTGAAGAGGGCATCGGTCACGCTTTCGCGACTGATGGCCAACCTAAAGGGACCCAACGCTTCGCAGGATACTGTACCTGGGGATCGTGCCAAGTACGACTAACAACGTGTCTATTTTATATAGACCGTTGAAGACGGTGGGGGGTTAATAAGGGGGGCTCTTAGACGGGACCTCACTATGGGGGACTTTGAAGCGAGAGCCCTTGTGTCATTGTTTTAATGGCTCAGTGATGCGCTGAAGCAGGACCACAAGCCTGCGTCTCGAGAAGCTCTAGGCTCAGCGATCCCAACTCAGCCAGGATCTCATGGAGACATGGAGGGTGTGACTTGAGCAACCAAAGAGGGGACCCACCGTCACTCACTGACGCGGAATAAACCCGACCCAACCCCAGACAGAGCTCACGCAGGTGGCCAAAGTCCGCCGGGAGCCACTGGAAATTCTTTCTAGTGCTAACCAGAGGCGCTTGGCAATGGACATAGATGGGGCCGCGGCTTCGGGCCGCGAATAGATACAAAAAGCTTAGTGTGAACGTGTTCATATAAATGTATGGTGTGCGATATCGTTGTCCTATATGCTATGATGCGATATATAATAGCGTAGTTTGAACGATTCTTGACGATGCTTCCATTTGGTCGCCGCAACAAATACTATTGTAGTCTTTGGTCGCAAACTGGTCGCAACCATCGACTGTCATCGACATCGCTTGTCATGAATGAATGGGTGCATTGACGATGCATCAGTTCAGTGAGTGGTAACATATGGCACTTGGCAAAAGCTTCTTTAGCCATGCCAAAATATCTGCCCGCCGTGCCGGCTTCGGGACAATCAGCCCCGGCAAAAAGAAGAGAAAGCCTTTCAAAGCCGGTCAAAGATGGCGGAGTCAAAAATGGCCGCGATGAGCCCGAGATGTTTCCAATTCAATTCAATCCATTCAACATTTTCATTCAAAATCATCATCGAGTAACTTTTATTAATTCGTAAAGCAGACCTCAGATGAGACGACGACGGCTTCTACTCTCACTGCCAGTCCGTCTGTATGAAGAAAATTGTTTGGAGAGCACACAGCCTATTTCGGTAAACGATCGGCTGTAGCTGCAGTCTTTGATCGTTCGACGGCCAAAAGCCTCATCCATCCACCCGTCTGACAGTCAGGCTGTTCGACCAAAGTAGTCCGTCCGTCTGTCACCAGGCGACAGATGGACAGACTGACAGCGAAGCTTTATTTTTGGACATTCTCACACTACGTCATCTAGCCCAAACTAAGCTATAAGCGTGTGCTATGGGATCTAGACTAATCTGGCCGATAAACATATTTATATATTTCTAAATATATCTATAATATACATAGAAAACACCCAAACTCCGAAGCAAACATTCGTGGATCTCACAAATATTTGATTCGAACCGCTAGACTCCGGAGTCGAAAGCACTACCGATCACGCCACTGAAGCAGTCAATATATATATGTCTGCCGCACCGTAGCTATAAAATTCATACTAGGTATCTTTCATGTGGTTTTTTAATATGCTGAGTAAGAAATTCATGTCTATTTTGCAATCCAATACGACCGCCGCACCGTAGCTGTAAAATTACATGTTTATTTATTTATTTAGGTCCGCGATCAACTGTTTACACTCATACAAGAAAATAGATGATAAAGATATAGGTTTAAGTCTTCCGCTTCAGCGCACTTCTCCCTGGCCTCAGCGAACTGACACCTACCACTTTTAACCTTCTGGGCTCTCCCATTTTCCTGGAGGCGGTTCCTGAGGCCCTTATTTCTCGTAAATCCCTTCTTATTGTCGCTCGAGAACGTTTACGGGATCTCTCTCCTCACGTGGCATTGTTGCTGCTGCGCGTGTGTTTTGCGTTCCCAAAAATAATGTACCTGCTGCGACTACTCCAACGTGGTTGTGTCCGGAAGCTGTTTCCTCGTTTGACGACGCTTTGAGGGACACAGCTGCGGCGATTCTTAACGTCTCGTTCGACGAGCGGCAGTGGCTTCAGGCGTCTCTCTATAAGGCATGGGGGCCTTGGATTGCGCTGTATACGGGATGTTGGCTTGCCAGCTTTCTTGGCGTCGGCTCATGGGGTTGCGAACCTGGTTGCTGTCATTATTTCTCCTAATGGTGACGAGGCAAACATACCCTATGTGCCGGGGGCACTGTTGGCATGGTCTGCTCTTGGCGAGGATGTGGCGGTTCCGGGGACCCCACACGTCCAGCGGGCATGGGATGATGTTGGTGCTAGGCGGATTTTAAAGAAAGTTATGGATGCGGCATCTGACGTGGAGCTGGCAAGACTCCGGGCTGTATCGCAACCGGAATCAGGGGCATGGCTGCAGGCGCTCCCTTCACCGCACCTGGGAACCTTACTAGATGGCGACTCTTTGCGTGTGGCGGTGGCTCTTCGCTTGGGCTGCAGAGTGTGCGAACCTCATAGGTGCATCTGCGGTTTTATGGTGGAAGCCGATGGTCATCACGCACTTAGCTGCCACCGTTCAACAGGTAGGTTTCCGCGGCACCATGCTCTTAACGATATTGTCCGGCGGGCCCTGATATCGGCCAATGTGCCCTGCGTCCTGGAGCCTACTGGTCTGAGCAGGACTGACGGCAAGCGTCCGGACGGTTTGACCTTGATTCCTTGGAAGAACGGCAAATGCCTAGTGTGGGACGCTACGTGCGTCAACACTGTCGCCGCGTCTCACCTTGGTCGAACCGTCCACGCTCCGGCTGCCGCAGCTGAGGACGCGGCGGATAGAAAACGAATACGCTGCATTGGAGTCACATTATTTATTTGTGCCCTTAGCGGTGGAGGACCTAAGGACTGAAGAACTGAGAAACTGCCCAAGTTGGGGCTCCGAAGCCAAGAGCTTTGTCACGGAGTTGGGACATCGAATTAGGGAGAGGTCCGGTGACGCTCGCTCTGGGTCTTTCCTGGTGCAAAGATTGACCATTGCCATTCAGCGGGGCAATGCTGCCAGCATCATGGGCACCTTTGCACCAGGAACGATGCAGGACGTATATTTGTGACTTTTTAATTTTTTTATTTTCAGACTAATTAATTGTTTATTTACTTAGTATTTTTATAATATTGCTTGATCATAAGTGAAAATGTTATATAGTCTTAATGTAACAGTCTTATAGGTAGACACAGCATGCTAGTAGTAGAAACGATTAGTAGAATGTGTAAGAGTGCGCACTGTACTCTACGACCAAACATGCGGAGACTATGGCACTACTCGTCAGCGGATTGGGACGGTCTACGCGATTACTATGCGTCCGTCCCCTGGAGCCAGCGCTGCTTTGTAGGAAAGGCTCCCTCGGATAGCGCTTCTGCGATTGCTGGCGAGATCAGTTTAGGGATGGAATATTACATCCCTTTCACTGATGTCGCCAGTATCCGCAGAGCCGTCCCTGGTTCGGGCGAGATTGTGCCAAAGCTGTTCCACAAAAACAGTCGGCATATCGCGCCTGGATCAGGGCCCGGGCTGTGCGCGACCCAAACGTGGGCCACCTCAAAGCAGCGTACAACCGGGCCACAAAATCCAGCAAGAGGGCCTTTAAGAGAGCGGATGCCCAGCGCATCGCGTGGCTTGGTCAGGAGCTCACTTCCCATCCAACGGGCAGCCGTGAATACTGGCAACTGGCCAAGGCCGTGCAATCTAACTTCTGTCAGCCCTCGCTGCCACCGCTGCGTTACCCAGATGGAACACTGGCTCACAAAGCGGATATGCTCGCAGACCCTCTTTGCGTCTAATTCCCCGGGTCGACGACCGTGGCCTGCAGCCACCCGCCATCGCCAACTGTGGCTACACTATGCCTGACATTGTACTCAGGCAATGCGATGTACGGCAGTGCTGCGATCACTCGACACGCGGAAAGCCAGTGGCCCTGACGGCATTCCGGCGGTGGTACTACGGAAATGCGCAGCTGAGTTGTCTCCTGTACTAACTCGTCTGTACCGCCTGTCTTACTCCACAGGAATCGTGCCGGAGCTCTGGAAAGAGGCGAACGTACAACCGATCCCCAAGAAAGGGGATCGGTCTGATCCGGGCAACTATAGACCCATAGCTGTCACCTCAGTCATCTGCAAGGTGTTTGAGCTCCTCATCAACAAGCAGCTCATGCGATATCTCGAAGATCACTCGCTACTAAATGATCGGCAATACGGCTTCAGGCCAAAACGATCAACGGGTGATCTTCTGGCATTCGTAACGCATGTCTGGGGTGAGGCTATGGAAAGGCACGGAGAGTCCTTGGCGACTAGCCTGGACATCGCCAAAGCCTTCGATAGAGTCTGGCATGCTTCGCTCCTTTCCAAGCTTCCGGCATATGGTCTACCTCCTCAACTGAGCTGGATGGCCAGGTTTCTGAACGAACGCCGAATGCGGGTCCTCTGCGATGGCCAGGCTTCTCGCTTTTTGCAAGTGAATGCCGGGGTACCGCAGGGGTCCGTGCTGTCACCAACT
>OY748293.1:13183770-13395732 GCA_963556515.1 Nudaria mundana
GTGAAGAGGCACATCAGTAGGTCGTCAAGTTGAGGGCCACTCTCTATTGTATTGTATGCTGTGAGAGTGGCCCACAATCGCTAGACGTCGTCCCGACTTACCACCAGGCGGGCGGCGTCAATTTGGCGAACCCAATATAAAAAGAAAAAAAAAAAAAGAAAAAGATCATAAAAATATGCATTGGAATAGCTTTGGCGTGAAATAGGCGCGCATATTAATTTATCCCGTACGTAGCAGTCTTTTGTGAAAGTATAGAATAGAAATACATTATTAATAAATAATATTACACTATTATATATTATATATAATTTCGTTTATTCACTTATATTCTTATTTTATACATTTTTAAATAGATTTATAAAAAACACAAATACATTTAAAAATATAAAAAATAGTGACCCACCAGTAGCGGAGTAGGGCCCAAACTACCGGCGGTGGAGGCTACAGACTGAGAAACCTCCTAACAATACGGCACGTGTCGAGGATAACAGCCTTCTGAATCTGACTCTTGATCCAACAATCTAACGAGAGTCTCTTGAGATGTTGATCGAGACTCTTCGCTATTAATCCGTTTGCCGAAACGACCACCGGGACAATGATCGTCGAGTCTACGTCCCACATGGCGGTTATCTCGAAGGACAGATCAAGGTACTTACTAAGTTTGTCCTTCTCTGCCTTCACGAAATTTTCGTCATGCGGGACGGCGATATCAATGAGCACTGCCGACGCTGGGTCCGATCAACCAACACGATATCGGGCCTATTGGCAACAGTAGTCCTGTCCGTGATGATTGATCGGTCCCAGTAGAGCAATGCACGACCATTCTCAAGAACTTGCACTGGTGTGTACTTATAGTACGGTACTTCAAACTCAATAAGGCCATATTGAAGAGCAAGTTGCTGGTGGATGATCCTGGCTACTTGACTTGTGCCTATGCAAGTTCTCGGTGTTAGCAAGATACGAACAACCGGAAATAATATGGCGAAGTGATTCACCAGGACGGTGGCATGCTCGGCAAATGTCAACCGTACCATCCTTCATGATGTATTTCCTATAGTTGTTCGTCTTGATAACCTCATCTGCAATTGCACAGGCAAAACCTTTAGTTTCCCCAAAGAGGTCCCCAAAACGCAGCCAGTTCACCGATGCAAGCAGGTCTACATCGAGTCCTGTTAAGACTCGGTAGAACCGCCCATGTAGCTCCTTGCTCTTCCACACGTCCTTACGGTCTTCAGAACTTAACACCTTTGGTTTACGCCAGTTCTCGTTAGCCAAGGAAAGAGGTGTCAGGCCCTTGTCAACCTTCACAACATCGCTATGAATGTCACACCCATTCTGTAGGAAGTAATCCCTGAGACTGCACACTTCACGGTTGTGGAGGTTCTTGGCATTCAAAAAGCCTCGACCCCCCATTTCCGCGGAATGTACAGTCTCATGACAGAAGATCGTGGGTGTAACATTCGATGCGATGTCAGTTGTTGACGGACTCGCCTATCCAGGGCGTCTAGTTCCGTTTGAGTCCACCTAAGTATGCCAAAGGAGTATAACAATAAAGGTATCACCCAACCGTTGAAAGCCCGCATTTTGTTACCACCGGACAAAGAACTGTTAAGAACTTTTGTCAGGCGGCCACGTTCTTTCACCGATTTCTTAATATCCTCTACCGCTATACCCAATGACTCTGACATACCTAGGTATTTGTATGTTTCGGTCTCGGTGAGAGATCTGAAAGTTATTATCTCAGAAAGTTGTAAATTCGGTGAATTTACAACTTTCCCCCGCTGTACATGCATAACCGCACACTTATCAACACCGAACTCAATCTTAAGGGCATTACTAAAAACTTCCATAGTTTTTAATAATGTCACTAAATCTTGGTGCTTCAGTGTGAACAGTTTGAGGTCATCCATATACATCAGGTGAGAAATAACCTCACCCCCTCTTATATATTGTATTATTACATTATTAGTGAATAATACATTATTCTAAATACATTATTTTCCAGCATTAGACATGCTGGTTACTTCATAATTAGAGAGATTAACATGACAACGCGCCAATTCGGAGCATTCGTTCAACGTGGTGCCTTTGCATGCATAGTGCGACTGCTTATACTGTGTTTTATTTGTCACTGTTGTAAATTAATCGATAATAATGGAATAATGTATGGACGGTCATATACTACTGTCTTCTAATAACACATTCTGGGAACTTTTATACGGTTTTTTAATGTTATGTATAGTCCCATTATCCCAAACGTCATATTACTTATTTGCCCACATTTCACCAATTGATTGATTGGTCCTACCTAAGGCCTATTGCAGCGGTTACACTTTCCTCTTCTCTCTTCAGTATTATCTATCTCCTCTACATCTCTAAGGTCTGATGGAAGAAAAGCCATTACTGGCTTAAGCACATCTTTGCACAATATTGTTATTGTTTGTTATGTGTTTTGTAAATTTGTACAATTAAGAATTAAAAAAATAGTACTCTACCTAGTTTCGTATCCCTTAAATTGCAAAAATTCCTTCTCTTTTTCATCTCTTTCATAGAATCTATGCAAGCGAAGATAGAATAGCGAAGGAATTTCCGAAATTTGAAATTTTAAGTAGAACCTATAAAATAAGCACTCGTTCGTTTGGTCTAAAAGTCTAAACCCACCTTTAAATACAAGTAGTTTGAGTTTAGGTGTTTTTATTCAGTAAATATTTTATTTACACCTGTATGGAGGACAAATAAGCATTTTGGTCCATGCGACAACTCCATATTCAGTATATAACAATTTAGAAAAGCTTTTTTTGGGATCCCCAGCCAATTTTTATCCAACCACAAATTATTTAGGTTGGTCACACTCTTGAAGAACTTGGTCACACTGTTAGTTCACCCATTCATTCAATCGGTCCTAATCGGACAGTCCGATAGCCCGCATCTGTCGGACAGACTTTTCCTGTCTATGCGCGGACGTCCGAAAGATGTGTAGGTACAACGCTTCAACGATCAATATGTGCTGTCAGGGTACGTTATTCTCAAGTTTTGATTGATTGACCGTGGCTGGCGGCCATTGCAAAAGAATACAAGTTCTAAAACTAGTGGTTCTGTGAACCGTAGACTTCGGGAGCGAAAATTGAAAAAGAAATTTTCGAAACAAAGTCGAAAATTTCTTATTCAATTTTCTTTTTTACTCTTTTATTTGTCATCCAATCCAAAAAATATCATTCAAATGTTATTCATTGTAAGTAAGGAGTGTGTGTGTAAAGTTTCATGCAAATCGGTTGATAAATACGGCCTCAAACATGATCTTTTCTTTTTTTAATTTCGCGGCCCGAGGCCGCGTCCACTCTAACGTCCGTTGCCGGGCGTCTCTGGTTACAAGCAGAACGTATTTCCAGTGGCGCCCGGCGGCCAAACATGATCTGTCAGAACTCACAGAACCCGTAGATGGGTACAGACGAAAAAAATTCTCCCCAGTCTGCAAGTTGAAAGGGAGCCTTCGGTCGCTTCGCTCCCTCAGTCATCAATAGTTCTTCGCTTCGTATAGCTCCACGTAGCATCACTCTTACGTAGTATTGTATTCTCTTTGGTATAGCTGATTCATCTTCAAGTCAAGCGCTCAGTGGCGTCCATCAATCTATCTGATAGGCAGATTCAGAAACGAAACAACTTCAGAAAGGTGACTCAACCGATGATTTTCTTGTGATTTACGGACGGGACTGATGTGAATATTGTGAACTGTATTTCACTCTTTATTCATTCGTATTAATAATTTCATTCACTTCACTTGATTTGACTTCATCATTTTATTCAGTCTGTCGCAACTACATACAAAAAAAAACTATTATGAAACGGGGATAAATTTTAATGGCTCAATATTTGTCTCACTCAATTTCTCAATCTGTCCCGCTCGTTCTTTGATGAAATGTCATGTGTCACTGTCTGTCGCTGTGGATGTCTAATCGTTATTTTCAATTTCAATAACAAAGATCTTATAATACAACGGACATAGGATCTAGAACAAATCGCAAGAAAATAATGTCCCGAGTCGACCTATACATTATACATAGGCATACATAGATATAAACAAATTTCATATTAAAATGTAAACCTTGATTCAACGGAATAGTGTTCACTTTTGTTTGCACTAATTTATCGCATTACGTAGCTTCTATCTGTCCGCCTGACTAATTCACCTTATGCAGCTTATACTTGAACTACGTGAACATAGAAACAATGGAGTAGGTTTATTTTGTTAAAGTCTTTTAAGGATTCCATGATATGTACCTACGTAGGCGTAATAATTAATGTAAGACTACAATAAATTCCATAATCTTATAAATTGTAATTACTTGTTTATGTTAGACGAAATAAGCTGAAAAACTAATTAACGACTGACAAAGATTTTTTTTTTCGAGTCAGTTTCATAATAAGTAACTGTAGTGTATGAATAACAAAAAGGGAATTAATGAATTTAACTAATTATAATATTATAAATGCCAAACTTCTTGCGGGTGTCAAAGTTCTTCCGCTTTCATTACTATTTTCATAACGCTATGTCGCTACGTCTACTACAAGATAGCCGTGTTTCAAGTGACTGAATTAGTTGCTAAAACTGCGCATCATTAATTTATTTTTATCTTATGGTTAATTTTTGGGATACGAAATTATTGGCTACTAGCTGATCACCGTGACTCCGCCCGCGAGATATAGTTATCTCGGCCCCGATTCCCGTGGGAATACATTACCGAGAATCCAAATAAAAAGAAAATAACAGTACATACACGAAATAAAATGACATGTGTAATTATATTTATGACAAAACAATGATACCCTGTGAAAATTAAAAACATTTTTGGGCTTATCTCCTCCATTCAATCAAGGGATTCTTGTACAAGTTTCATAAAGATCGGACCTCTTTTTGTTATGTCCATAAAATGAGCCGAACAAACAAGATTGTTATTTTTTGGATCAAAATATTCTTCTCGCCGTGCTAGGGCAATAATATTTTTCCATTGTGCACAGTGTACTGGATCCCGAGGAAAACTGAAATAGATGTTGGTTCATATAACGAAAAAAAAATCATAAAGAGCCAAGGCGTCTCCACTATAATCTTTGTTCCAAATAGTTTTATCGCTATCGGTAATCCGAATAAATCTGAATGGTCATTTTGTTAGTACATTATTCAGTGAAAATGAAATGGTCTCTTTCTTTTTACTGAGCTTGGGATGAGTTCGAAAGAGACAGATAGGTACTTCGGTATTGGACTGGATTGCAATATTTACTTTTGTCTTTTAATTTATTATCGACGAAATACTGTATTTTAAGTGAAATAATAAATTGCAAATAATAAAACAAAAGCTTATTTACTGAAAATATGATACACCGTCTTCAATTTGCTTTTTTTTCGTAGTTTTTACACGTTTTTACAATACAGTACGGCATTGTGCAACGTGTTGTCGTTCAGTTGTCAAAATCAAGACTGGCGCGCGATTGTTTCTCTTTTAGCGTTTTGTTTCTCTTTTAGTTCGGACACTTTTGAGCGATGATCCGAAATCCATTGTATTTAAAATCATTGTTCAATAATAATGTTTTTCTTTGAATGTTATTAGTGAAATAATTGGAAGAATAGCTGAATTTTATTAAAATTTTTGTAAGACCGTTCTCTAGAAAAGACTGTTTTATACATTGTTTATTAAAATCGAATATGAAGTATGTATAGAAAGTGTGAAATATGTAGTTTAAAATCTGGAAGAAAGGACGGCACAAAACGGATTTTCATGGCCAGATTTCCTTTGGATGAGAACAATAACACCGGAAGATAACAAAATATATAACTACAAAGCATGAAAGAATGATGGAAAGACAAATTATCGCTCAAAACATTTGATAAATGTGTTTTTGTGGTCGAACGTGATGTAAAACCTTATCTTCATAACTAGGTAATCGCTAGAATGCGGGCGGTTACATCCAAAAAATTAAGACTCTCCGTCTTACCCTACCTAACCTCTAAAAAATTTAATTCAATTTTCAACAATGACGCGAGCCAACGAAGCCGCGAATTGTTCAAGTGTAATTATAAAGATGCAAAGGTGACCTGATTCCTGTCGGCCTATAAGCTAAGTATATCAAATGAGTTCTGTTTAGTGTCTTAGCTGCATGTTATAGTTGGTAGAAGCTTGATGATAAAGTTGCGGGGTAGGTTGACTTGTAATTTAAAGCTATTGCTCTGATAATTTACTTGTCAGCACATTGCAATAACCTTTCTAGCTCATTCTCATGATATTGTACGGATATGGATGGAAAGTAACCTCCATCCAACCGTGAAAGTAAGTTTGACCCGTTAAAGTGATACTGAATTGAGTAACCTGTTGAGACTAATAGAATTGTAAAGAGACTAAAGAAAGAGAGTGTGAGTGACACACCAGACAGATGCCGGGACGTTGATATCCTTTGTATTGGTTTCATGTAACTTACTTAATTGGGGATGGATTGAGACGTCCTATGTTCATATAGGCGCCAAGTAAAGAGATGAGGGACGTCCTTAAAGTCTTGGGGACATCCCTAAAGTAAAGTGAGCGGCTTCCTGTGACGGGGTGTATGTGACCCCCATCAGGACCGCCAGATGAGAGTGAGGAGACGTCCTCAAAGTAGAGTACGGACGGCTTCCTCTGATGTGATGTATTGAATCCACAGCAGGGCCGTCCGACCATTGAGTAGAGTGAAAGAGTTGTACAGTAAAGTGTAGACGGCCTCCGATGATCCACCAGGACCGTCTGACCATTGTGTGTAGTATAAAGTGAGTATAGTAACTTACTTGCCCTTAGATAAATCATTCCCTGGTTCATTCAATTGTGAAGAAGTCTGAATTTATTTAAAGAGAAAAGCCTAACCCTTCCTTTTACCTAAAGAAAAGATGAAACCAGGTTTACCATAGTTTAGAATGTAGGATACTTAGACAAGTGACAAAGGTTGCTTGAGCTCTAATTTATACTTACAGAAAGGAGAACAAGAGGGACTGTTGGGTGCTATGGACTAAGGATGTATAGGAGGCTCAGATAACCGGATCATCATTACACAATAGAAGCGAAGCAGATTGTAGATTATATAAGACCTGCTAGCCTACTAAAATGAGTTTTAAATAAAAAGGGTCATAATGTTACACAGTCACCAATACTACGAGCTGCAGAATATTGATTAAAGAAGAAATTACAAATATTTTTAATATACATGTAATGTTTTTAAATAAATATTTAATATCATGAACTTATCATTTTAAAACCCAAACTGAGCCTATACTCCGTTTTTTAATTAAATGTACTGCCTCCGGGAAATTGAACGCTTATTCATTTTTAACATGTAACTTGTATGACGCAGTACTTTAGTTGAAAAATGGAGTATAGCGTCTGCGAAAATATAAAATTATTTAAAAAAAGTGCGGACCACTGCGTTTATCGATATCGATAAATGCCACTGTATTTATTGATATCGATAACTAAAATAATATTAAGTGGCACATCTCTATTTTTCTTTCCTTATGTTGGCGACTCTGTATGTGTAACATTTGTTAGGTTGGCTACATAACGTTATCCCTGATTTGACATTTTGTAAGATTATTTTGCACTATGGGAGTCCCGTCTCTTCTTACGTAGTATTGTATTCTCTTTGATTTCATTCTTTCTGCCATATTTCTCCGTGTTAGTGCATATTGTTTGTTCGTTCGTAAAATAAAATAGTTTTATTTAATTTTAATAGCACGCTCAACTTAAGTTGTGGTAAGGGAAATTGTATCTTATATTTTCTAAAACGACACAGTCGGTAAACTGTAGGTTATGTACTTAGTACCTACTGAACGGCAAGGATTGCTTTGATATGTAATTTCGCCATATTTGTTTTCGTATGTATTTCGTACATGTTTTTATTTTTCAGGTGGAATAAAGGTAAATTTATTAAGTTGTTACTAATTTATTATTGTGTGACAATTTTGTGCACGATATGTATTTGTTGAAATTGTTATTTCATAAGTGGTAGGTAGGTAACTTAGGCACCTACCTATATTGAAAGACGGTTATGGTATTTTACATTCGAGTTACACACGTATGTATTTATGAAAATTAAAAAAATATAACTGAAACTCTTTCAAATGTGGGTCTGGCTTAGATATTTTAAATAATTGCTATGTAGGTTCATAGTGTATTTGTGAGCTTAGCCGGCTCAGTTAGATTAATAGACCAAAAAGACACCGCCATATTCTTTACAATTTTGCTTACCTTCACTTAAATAACTATCAATATTAACTTTATAAAAGGGGCTCGTGGTCTAGTGGTCACCGACAATATTAACACATTGCAAAGGGTAAGCAACATCCCAGGCCAGTCTTAGGATGGAAGACAATTTCTTAAGACATTAAGGCCCCTCCCGTGCCTCGGAGAGCTCGTTCACTTTAAGCCGAAGGTCCCGGTTGTCATACGAACATGTCAGGGGTAGTTGGAGCCCTATATCAAAAATCCAACCGGCCTAACTACAGAACTTCAATATCGCCCATGCTTTGTGAAGGTCAGATGGCATTCGTTTCATGTATAATAATAATACCTATATTTACCTAATATTATTCCCTATTCTACACCATTGATGTAAGTAGGTACTAATTTACTACGTCATAATTGATTTATCTCTAAACCTAATTTACCTTTAAGACTACATTATGCCTACCTGTCTATGTTAATCAGTTTCAAATCTTATTTATGTTGCCAACACGAGAAATATACACAAATGTGTTGATAACTTTGATAATATCCCTATGTAGGGTAAAACGGGCCCTGCGGCCCGGGATATTGTACTAAGACTCCGGGCCCGGGACAGACCAGACTACTATCCATCTGGCCTTCTGTTACCAGGCTGTATCTAATGAAGTCAAGTTAAGTTTTCACAGATTATTATATTGCTGCACAGATATTTCTGTTGCTGCTATAACAACAAATACAAAAAAAAGATAGAATTTATTAAATATTTAAGGAGGCTCTCCCATACAACAAACGTGATTTTATTTGTCATTTTTATAGATAATTGTAGGAAACCCTTCGTGGTCGCGTCTGACTTGCTATAGGTACCAAAAGTATGAATAAATATGCTGAATTTAAAAATGGTTAAGTTGTTCTTAATCCATCTGAAAACAGGGTTCAAAACAAAGGGATTTAGAAGATTCAGTCACCACTCTGGCTAATAAATAACTTGAAATTAGTTCCACAAAGTTGAACTTGAACTTTGCTATGTCTAACTCGACTACATAATCTCAGTTTATCTTTTCTACATTTCTTGGTAGACGAAAAGAAAGGTCTTGAATTACATTTATCAATAACTGTTTTGTTGTTAGTTGTGCTCTGCTTATGAAGGTGTTATTTATATGAAATTGTATGTTTTATGTTATGTATATGAGTCT
The DNA here is from genome assembly GCA_963556515.1 of Nudaria mundana. Taxonomy (NCBI): domain Eukaryota; kingdom Metazoa; phylum Arthropoda; class Insecta; order Lepidoptera; family Erebidae; genus Nudaria; species Nudaria mundana. Next base: position 13,193,201 of record OY748293.1, read on the forward strand.
TTGTTATATGAACTTGCTTTTTGTGCATACTTGAAATCAATCTTGAAATCAATTGAGTCAATAAGTTAGAATAATTAGAATAAATATGTAGTTGCTTTATTTACTGCTTATTGTCTATTTGACACATATTAATAAAGTAGGTATGTTGCAAGCCAGTTCATGTTTAATAGAATGATTTGAGCCTTAATTAAATAAATTTTAATAATTTCCATTTTCATCACTACATATTATAAAACAAAGGAAAACAAGGATTTTGAGGCGGTTTTCACCATTGGATAGAGTGGTTGTCGAGGAAGGTTTTTTGTATATTTGTCAAGCGAGCAACGCTGCAGGCAACAGCTAGTAAATTATAATCTGTACTAATATACAAAGATAAAAGATTAGGTTGTGCGTTTGAATTGCATAGGCTCCCTCACTACTTAATAGATTTAAAAAAATCTTTCACTGATATGTAGTGATTCTTGAATAACTTGGCTACTTTTTAGGGTTCCGTAGTTCCAAGCCTCTGAACCCTTGTAGATTCGTCATGTCCGTTCTCGACTTTCCTTCCAAACAGGAAGTGCTACAAAGATGAAATTTTGCACGGATATGTCCAGTAACTACTCAGACAAGTGCTAAATTAAAATTATGAATTTTACCTACCTCATGCCATGAAGTTTCGAAATAAAATGATTACAAGTTTCGATGTAATATTAATTTGATACCGAGAATCTAATTACTGTAGAGATGGCGTTTATTAATTAGCCATTTGATATGGTTGGTCAGATTTCATTTTGAGAATTATTAGTATTAAATTTATTGTCTGGTCTGTATGGGTCTATGACTTTAGTGTTATACTATCTGACGCCCGCGGCCTCTCCCGCTTGACAAATTATATAGGTGCTAAAACCTTCCTCGAGAACCACTATCCATTGGTGAAAACCGCATCAAAATCCGTTGCAGGGATTTAAAGATGTAGGTAAATATACGGACGGAGAGAGAACATAAATAAACTATATATAAACATAATCGCTGGCTTGTTCGTTACGCTTCGTTACGTAGGCCAGCAATTATGGTTTGAAGACTTACGTAACATACATTGGTATTTAGGTCAATTGAGGCTTCATTCGTAAAAGTCCAGAAAAAACAGCATTCAAACTTACCGATATCAGCCCAGTCGTTTCAGATATAAGTCAGAAAAAACTGACAGACAGCCTGAAATAAATGATCAAAATAATAAATACACCTTTGTTTCTAAAGCCAGCCTACTTTTTTTATCAACAATATTATAATGTTTCGCAGAACATGGCACCTTTCATTGAACATATATTAAATGTATTTACTGTTTCAGCTCAGTTCAGTTTCTTTCCAGTTTTTTCTCCGTATTTACTAATAATTTATCCTTGCAGATGTCCGAACAACAACAACGTGGTAGGGGCCGGGCACGAGGTCGCGCAGGTAGGGGAAATGAACCTTCGGGTCCAGTCCCTAGACGTCCAGGCGAACAGCCTGGACCCCCGCAACAACACCAGTCGGCTGGGCCTGGACCTCGTCCTCAACCGCCCAGCGCTTGGGGACCGCCTGCTTCAACCCCGCCTGTAAGGGCCGGTGCTCCAACGGCTTCTGTCCCAGCTGGGCGAGCTTCACACCGGTCTACACCCACTGTACATCCTGTAGAACACCCGGGTGATGTCGATATTCAAGAACGGATGCAGAAAGTTGATATTGGTATGTATAAACCACTACTGAACAACAGTGATAATTACTATTACATTTTAAATAAACTCACTTTTACATTCCAAAATTTTCTTTATTTTCTTTATATTTCAAGCCTGAACAGTAAAGAAAATTGTGGAATGTACAAGTAAGTTTATTTAAAATGAATTATTAGAAGTTCCACCAAGTGCCGACAATCCAAAGCGTAAATAAGTGATTATTCAGTGGCGGCCTTAGGGGGCGGGCGAACGGGGCAATCGCGCAACGACCCAAGCAAAAAAAAAAATTTTTTTTGAATATAGATTAATATATAACGTAACGGTAAATTAAACTAAAGTTATGGGCGATAGGCATAGGTATGGGCGGCCAGATTGACGGTTAACAACGTGGCTGTTTTAAACAGACAGTTGAAAGGTCTTTAGCGGTCTGGCAAGATATTAGGTTAACGCACGATCACCTTAGAGGCTGCATGTCTCTTAGCCGGATCCCCTCCATGGGATCTGGAAGCAAGAGCCTTTACCTCATTGTTTCAATGGCTCAAGGTGGTTATGAAGTGGGACCACATGCCTGTCTCGAGAAATCGAGCCTCAGCGCTCGCAACACCGCCAGGATCTCATGGAGACATGGAACGTGCAACTTTATCAACCACGGTGTGGAACCACCACCGTCGCAGCGGTAGACCGATCATGGACGTGTGGCTGCACAGGCGCCACGGTGACCGGATCTATGGTGAGGTCACGCTCCAGTGTTAACACTGCGAGGGGTCCAGCGAAGGCACCGCTCTCCACACGCTTGTGGAGCGTTCAGCGTGGGCGAGTCAGCGCTGAAACCTCGTTGTGGGTCTAGGCGTGAATACCCTCTCAGAGGAAACCATGCTTTGAGCCATGGTCTCCAGCGGGAGTCGAGCACGTCATGCTAGCGAAGGTGGCGGCCGAGACGGAGAGGGAGCGTACCCTCTCTGCTGAGTTCCGAAGTCGGTGGCCAGGGCGCAGCACTATGGGAAAGCCCCATACAACACCGTCTCAAAACCCTTTTAAGCGAAAGCCGAATACAAGGAATTTAATTAATAATTTTATATAGTCCAATACATTATCTTGCGATTTACATAATTTATTTTATTGTAATTGTTAAACATAATATAAAAATCAGCATCAAACCTAACTCACATTCAGAGGCATCGCTACGGGTGCAATATATTGCCCCAGTTCAACGTCCAATTACTCATAATCTCCTTATTTTGATACGTAAATAATATTTTATATTTGCGTATAATAAAATAAAACTATCGAATACAATTCAAGATGACATACTTTTTGAGATTTTTTTTCAACAAGAGGTTTAATCTTTACCGATGCTTGCCGATGTTGAGATATTTATTGCATTATAATCTTTATACATTATATTACAATATAAATAAAAAATAAGTTGCAGCGTTTTTGCACTTTTCGAAATGACTTCAAAAATGTATGACGAGGTAAAAATTGCGTTTTTCTCTAACTTCGTATAAAATTATTTCCTATCTATTACGGTTAAATTGCTAACAAAATAATTACAGGGGTAAGTGTTATTTATAGTTTATTGTGTGGTTGATATAGTTTTGACCACCTTGCTTGATAAAATGCGGTCTCTTATCAAGTTAGGTCAAAGTTGATAAAGGTTGGTTATAGAAGAATGCATATTGGTTTATTATCTTTTTACACATTGTACTACCTATTTCAGGGACCTATAAAAGTAGTCAAATCCTGAAAACATCACAGTCAGTAACCAGACACTCAACTGCCCAAAAAGCAATTGTAGTAAATAACAATTTCTGAGCTTAACTAATATCCAAAAATGAGTGAATTTGTTTGTAATAAACGAGAATTGTGCTATTGGTTGGTTAGAGGGCATACTATAGAAGCCTACTTAGAAGATAATTTTAATTTGTCAGAAGATAATAAGGCAGTTGCCTTATTATCTTCTGACAAATTATTTAAACTACGAGTTAGTTTGGCGGATAAAAATTGCAATATATTTCAGTCTTATGCAACCCTACCTGAAGCAAAACGCACATTTACTCACCGACGCTGGATAAAACCCGACCCTAATGATGCGGGATAAAACCCCACCCAACCGCAGACTGAGGCCACATAGTTGGCCAAAGTCCGCCGGCACCATAGGGAACACTTCCGAGTGCGTACCTGGGGCGCCCAGCAATGGACGTAGGGGTGGCCGAGGCATTGGGCCGCGGTATAAAAAAGGGGCCTCGCAAAGACCTGCCGCCCGGAGCCTCGCAATGGGTAAGGCCGACCCTAGTTACCTTTTTAGAATGTGCCATGTAGAAACGAATATTTATTATCCGTATTGGAAATAAAAAATAAAGGTAAAAAATAAAATATTACCTAGTCTTTTTTACAGAAGTGCTTAGCAAATTATCCCTAAGAACTTAGCTTTACTTAATTACTATAAATAGTAGATTGTTAAACAAGGGATGAAGGCATCCCATTTCTGACGAGATATTTTAATAGTTCGAGGTAAAACTGAGTGTTTTCACCCAAGTTAAACACTCTAATTTTCATTTCGAATACGAGGAAAGCAAATAAAAGTCAAATAAAACAAATATAACAATATAAATATAAAATATAAATATAAATATAAAATATATATAAAATAGATTGATCCCGTCTCAAGTATAGTAATTCCTGCCTTTTTTAAAATTTTTGTTTTTTATTCGTTCTTTTTTCAGGGCAGGAAAGTCTTTTGGTCATACCGCCTTGTGATTAGTTATATTTTTCCATACAAAAGGGTCTTCGGTTTTTTTAATTACTTCAGTTAATTTCTTACGCACATATTTTTTTGAAGCGCTATAGAGTATTTTTTTATGATATGACGCGTTACGGCGGGCGATTTAGCCAGTTTTAGTCGGAGTCTCAACCTTAAAATACTGAATAATTATAGTTTGTGCTATTTACGTTTTATTTTATTGTAACTCAACTCTTTTTTGTTGATCATTCAAAAACCAGAATGTTGTATTGACTTAATCGAACTTTGGCTGTATACGTTTTTGCCATTTCCTCAAGATATGCTGATGATTTTTTTTTTACTTTTCCGCCCTAGGGCCGAAATGTATCACTTTCAACCCGCATATTAGGTAAGCAATGACCCACTTTCAGAGCATGAGAGATGAAATAGTAGATTGTTAACCAAAGGATGAAAGCCACCCATTTATGACGAGATATTTTGGCGCTCGAACGTAGTGAGAGCGCTAATAGTTCGAGGCAGAAATTGGTGGCTTCAACCGAGTTAAACACTCTACTTTTCATTTCGAATACGAGGAAAGCAAATAAAGTCAACTAACAAAATTATAAAATATTTAATGACGTGTATTTATGGAAATGTCCTTTGTACTTAAAGTTTATTGTAAAATTTGGACAGATATTGTTAGTGTAAGGGATTTTCCTGGTATATTTATATTAGTTTGTGAGATTTGAGTATCTGCTACATCCGTGAAGGTCGGAGAAGCCTGTTGACGAACTTCAACAGAAGTGGGCGCTGCTTCCTCCCGCTGTTGGACCTGTTCTTTTGATGTACATGGCTGAGGCGAACTGGGGCGTAAATTGATGACGTTGGTCACTTTTTTTGAAATTTTCGTTTTGTTTTTTTTCTGCGGCCTAAGGCCGCGGCCGCTCTAACGTCCGTTGCCGGGCGACTCTGGTTACAAGCAGAACTATTTCCAGTGGCGCCCGGCGTCCTATCACCTGCCTAAGACATCTACCTTTCTGGTAGTTGATGAAAAATCGATTTGTCTGGATATTATCGGGACGAAGTTCTTGATAATTTCCCACTAACTCAGCAAATTCTTCGCGCACCACGAATGTACGGTCGATTTTTGTCTTAGTGTTCGTTAATTTAATCAAAAGTAATTCACCATGTACATTGTCCACGGTGAGTGTTGTCAGTTCGTTGGTTCTACACGCCCCACTAATGCCCAAGATGAGCTCGATCTGGAACATAATTTTTTATGTCATTAAGAGTCCGTATGCAGAATCGAAACGGGCGGAATTAGGTATTTGACACATTTTGTGCGTGAGTCCGGAGTTACCGATGGTGGTCAGCCAGTAGGTACGGCGATTACATGGTTTTGATCTTTTTTTTTTCATTTTATAATAATAGTGTCTTGTGTGGGGGAGGTGAAAAGAGGGCTAGGAGGGACGTGTTTTTTTTCTCTCCTTAAATTCAAGAAAAGACCTATACTCGTATGATCCCGTAATCAAAACTCCTCTACCTTTCCTCTGTCGTTGCACTCTCAAAGGGGGGGCGAGGGCTAATTTTTTTTCCTAATCAAAATCATTTGACCTCCTCTATACAAAGGGGCTCTACCAACATATTTAGGGCCCCAGCGAACTCATCTGCTAGTGGCGCACCTGCTGATCAACGGACGAGGCTCGTTAATTTACGGTACCTATGAAGTGGCTTCGGTCCCTACGTGGGTACCGGGTGTTGGTCCGGGGGGTGCCACCGTGCAACTGTGCTAAAGCCCCACAAGTATCCCAGCCCAGGCTGGGTTGCATAAGGGGTTCAACAGCTGCACCGCCGGGCCCGGGGCCATGTATGGTGCAGCAGGCATGGGACCAGTGGGGGCAAAGCGGAGTCTAGTGTGGGTGGTGTGGGTCGATTCGCCGGCCAGGGAGACCCTTAGCAACGGCGTTGCCGCGGCCGCCCGCAACACAGTCATGGGGCCCGCCTGGGACCAACCACACCAGGAGGCTGCCCCACATGTTCTCGCGCATAATCCTGATGTGGGATCGCCGCTCCGGGTGGTAACCGGTGTGGGATAGCGGCGGCCTTGCACCAGAGGGGTTTGGTAGCCCTTCCGTCCGGCGGGTCGGCTCCAACCTAACCACACGGTTCCAGACGAAGCTAGCCCCTGCGCTTTGTCACTTATTACTGCTGCACCAAATGTCGCCCTGTCTTCACGCTTCTTCTTCAAATTTATAATGGCAGTGCAACAGAAATAAGTAAACGTTCCACAGCGGCCCCAGGAAACCCCACAGCTTCACTTTTCGAGGTGGAGTTCACCAACATCCGTGGACTCCATGCGAACTTCGATGCCGTCCACCATACCTTGAGACGGCTCGGGCCGCTGTGACGTTCCTCACGGAGACACAAATACGCCGCCCTGACAACACGCCTTACCTGTGTTGCCCCGGTTATGTATATATGTATCGAGGAACAATACCGGGGTGCCGCAGGGGTCCGTGCTGTCACCAACTCTTTTCCTTCTGCAAATCAATGATATGCTATCCCTCGGGAACATTCATTGTTATGCAGATGACAGCACATTGCAGGCGTGTGCATTTACAGCGAAGAAATCCCCTTTCCTTCCCCTACCCTCTCTTCAGAATGCATTATTACCAATGAAGGGCAACCTTGAGATCCTTGACATAGACGTTCGTCAAGAGCTCAATAATAAAAACTACATCGAAAGATGTATAGGGCTAGCTTCGTGGAAACTAGGAATGCTGAATAAGGTAAAGCGATTCTTTACACTGCAGAGGTGTCTGCTGTACAAGACGCAGATTGGACCCTGCGTCGAATACTGCTCTCACTTCTGGGACGGCTCCGCGAAGTATTTGCTGGACGCTCTCGACGCTATGCAGCGTCGAGCTATCCGTATTATAGATTGTCCGGAGGTAACGGGAAGCTTTGAGCCGCTAGCTCAGCGCCGAACAATAGCTTCCTTGGCAGCATTCTACCGTATTTACCACGGCGAGCATTCTGAAGAGCTCTTCAATCTGATCCCATCTTCCTTCCGATCCCGAACAACGCGTGCCGGGCAGAGATGCCACTCCCACACAGTAGGTACATGTTCGCGAGAACCGAACGTTTTAAACGTTCGTTTCTGTGCCGAACGATACTGGCCTGGAACGCCCTGCCTGTGCACGTGTTTCCTCCCACATATAATCCTGGGTTCAGTAGGTCGTCAAGTTGAGGGCCACTCTCTATAGTATAGTGTGCTGTGAGTGACCCACAATCGCTTGACGTCGTCACGACTTACTACCAGGCGGGTGGCGTCAAATTGGCGAACCCAATAAAAAAAAAAAAAAAAACTACCTCTATAAAATTATTACTCAGTTTGACTCTACTCGGGAGCCCCCCTTAAGGGGGACTGGAGGGCAAATCTCAAAAACTCGGAATTTTCCCTAGGTCCCCGAACCCCCTTTACATTTCTGCAAAAAAAACATAGGTACCTTCCCCTCCACCATCAAGGAGAACAATAAAATTGTGTCAGTGAGTGAGTGAGTAATCCAGCTTTATAAAATATAACAGCTTTTTTTAACAAAAATAATGATAAATACATTCTACATAATCATTTGTTGTATTTAAAAAGAAGCCTAATCATCACAAAATAATAACTAATATTACCAAAGTATCAAAATCTCACGCCACGCTATATTCGTCTGTAGACGGCATCGAATTTTGGCGCGCAGAGCGACACGTCCTCTCCCTTGAGGCATGCGTCGAGTATTATAAAGCGAAATTTAGGTGTTTTTAAAAGTTTATTTACAGCCTATTTTTTATTATTTAGCTTTCTTTTTTTTGGAAATGGATTGATTTTGAACCAAGGTTTATTTATGTTGTTTTAATTTTATAAACGAGAGTTTTATGTAGCCGAAATAAGAACCAATTCATTGCCCATTTTCTCTAAAATTTGACTAACTTTAATATTTGTTTACTCAATTTTTTTTTATGAAAGTGATAAAAAGTAATCCATACATTTGATAGATGACTTTTACAAGAATACACTGTATTTTTGTAATACTTTTTAGACGTCAAAACGATTAGTGAATTGGTGATATTCTAGACCTCTTCCAGCAAAAGATACGAAAAACTACCGATTGTTTTAGGCCGATTAATCAAAATTTAATGACAAAAATAAGAAAGTAGCTCACTTATTAGATCATTATTGAAATGATATTTCATGTTGTGCATTAAAACTTATAAAAATACAGTATTTTCAGTGTAAAAACACGTAACATAGCTGGCGAGATGTGGGTGTGTTTGCACACCTCTGCCTACCCCTTCGGGGAAAAAGGCATGATGCTATGCTATGTAAAACACGTCTGTAAAATCAGCGAAAACGGTAAAATTTAATAGGAGGACTCTTAACTCAGACTATTAATAGTTATATGTACCTATGGGTGCCACAATACCTAATGACGTAATTAGTAAAAACAATTACTATTTTACTTTATTTATGGGTAGTTAGGTAACCCTTGAAAACGAATTATGTAAAACAATCTTATTCTACTAGTGGATGCCTACGGTTTCGCCCGCTTGATAAATTATATACACTAAAACCTTCCACGAGAACCACTTTATTCATTAGTGAAAACCTCATCTAAATCCGTTGCGTAGTTTTAAAGATCTAAGTATACATACGGCCGGAAGTGACTTTGCTTTATATTATGTAAGTAATGAGAGTGATATTTCATGATATTCACACACAGTATTATAGGAATACAAGTTTTACATACCTTCCTGGCTAAATGAATTTCGTCAGGCGCTTGATTCAAGAACGTTTCCACCTCCTCTCAGTGAAAACTTTGCTTTGGAAATTCTCTGACTGCCTTTTCAGGAAAGCAGGTAACTTGGTGTAGTCCTTTATGTTGATATTGTGTTTTGTACTCAGTCGTTTTTAGCATCGAGTACACGCTCCATAGAGTGGATGCTTGAAGTTTTTGAGCCAATTCGCTGAAGCATGTAAGTAAAACACTTTCTGAAAAAGGATTAACTTTTTTTTTCGCCTGCCAATTTTTTAAATCACAATAGGATTTTAAATATCTTTCTTTGGAATTTCGCGGCAGGAGGTTTTCGACTATAGTTTGAGCCTGTTTTCTTATTGAATTCGGAGTTAAATCCATCTCTGTCTCGTTTGATGTACTCATTTTGTAATTTTAATGGTTATTGAATGAAATTCACAAACTACACAAGAGGTTGATCAGTATCATAAGTCGTTATTGTACTTCTCGCCTTTTTTGCAAATTTTTTTTTAATGATTTGACGCGCTCTGCTGTGTGCGATTTAGTCGGAGTTTCAAATAACATATTAACTTTTTTTATTACCTCGCCAAAGTGTATACTCAGTATTTTAAGGTATTACTATCCAAATAATTATTGTCCTATTTACGTTTTATTTTATTTAAAAAACGAGAATGTTGTATTGACTTAATCGAACTGTGGCTGTATACCTTTTTTTGCATTCGCCTCAAGATGTACCGATATTTTTTTTTACTTTTCCGCCCTAGGGCCGAAATCTATCACTTTCAACCCGCATATCAGGTAAACAATGACCCACTTTCAGAGCATGAGAGATGAAAAACATTTAGTTACTATTATCTACTTCAAAGTGCTGTGCGTAAATTACAAAGGTATTTTAATGTTCGCGCCTGAACTAGCTAATCCTGTATCTCAGGTATGACGATCATTAGGTATACAAATCGTATAAGTGCTATACAAATCTAAAACAAAATCAATACAAATCTAAATAAACCTTATAACGTAAACATATTAATATGTAATTTTATTACATATACCAAATTATTTAAGTCTACAACAAATGTGATGATTAAAAATGCTACAAATGCTATTTGTTATTATGGTAGTGGGTAAGTAAACGGGGTCAAATATATTATTATTATTTTTCACATTTTGAGACGAAGGCAAAACGGTAAATTGCTACTTAATCTATTTCCCAAATTGCACTATCTAATGTACATTACAGAAAAATGTACATATACATGCATAAATAAGAAATTTAACACATCACTACGCGCCCTCATAGTCATTAAGATTCATTAATAGAAGCGCTTGCAGCTGCTTTTTCACGTCCTAAACACTCCTTTAGGGAATGCCCAACACATCCACTGTGGCCGCAGGTTAGGTCAGTATCCCGGCAGTACTTGGCAGAGTGCCCATACTGTTGACACGTAACACCTTGTTACAAGTGTATAGTCTCTTACTGGGCACGAACGTCTAATTTATAAAGATACGTTACTTTGAGAGCAACATTCTTCTCATTTCGGCTGTAACCTCCACTATGTAATTGCAGTAGGAAGAGTCCTCATTGCCAGACTTATGACTGAGTCTAACCGAACTCTAAAATCTGTCACGCGTAGGGCTCGGTTGCTTGTCCATAAGATTTTGTTCAAATAGGCATTCAAATATAGATTCAACTGATATATCTGAGGGCACACCTAAGAAAATCAAACGAGGTTTCTTTTTAACAGTCTCTGTGATTGTAAAGCCCGATGATTAAAGCTGTTGCGATGTGCTGATGTATCGTGGGTAGTTGTGAAAGTTGGTTATAAATTTAAAAGCTCTTATTTGAATTTAAATTAAAAATATAATTCTACAAGTTAATACAATTTTAATGTACACATATAATCACTAATCCAACTACTTGCCAGTGTGAGTGTTATCCTTTTCTAAACTTAAAGCATTGTTCGCTGCAATAATATAGCAATATGGAGCAAGTTCAAGATTCTCTGTCAAGCCTGAGGACCATGTTCCACGATGGGATTACTAGGTTTGAGGCCAGGTTGGATACGGCCACTAGCATTGCATCCACTGACTTTGCCTGTTTCAAGAAATTTGTTTTGGAGGCCTTAAACCTACTGCAGCAGCAGGTGGAGAAAGTTGCCTGTCACGTGGACAAACTGGAGACGCAAAGTCGCCGGAAAATCCTCCTTGTGCATGGTGTGGTCGAGCAAAGTGATGAAGACACTGCTGTGGTCTTGTCCAATGTCGTCAGAGATCAACTTGGTTTGGATTCTTTTGTAGCAGCTGACATTGAACGCACTCATCGAATGGGACGTGCATCTGGCAACAATAAGCCCCGACCCATACTAGTAAAATTTCAATGCCAAACGGTAAGAAACAAAGTCTGGTTCTCTAAATCCAAGCTGAAGGGCTCTAATGTAACTATATCAGAGTTCCTCACTAAATCACGTCACGAGATTTTTATGGCAGCGCGAGAAAGATTGGGAGTAGACAAATGTTGGTCACGGTACGGATGTGTTTACATCGTCGGTCATCAAGGTAAACATCACCGAATTACATCGCTTCTTGATCTCAATAACATCAAGAATCCTGTTGAAGAACCGAGTGCAGTCAAACCGTCCGAAACCCCAAAGACTAAGACAGTAGCTACCAAACTGAGGCGCGCTGCTGCCATGAAAAATAGTGTACGTTAACCGCTTGCATCAGTATTTATTTTCGGTGGAGTAGCTTAAGTAAGACGGATTTATCACGCTTCTCCTCCCCTAAAACTTTCACATGTCAGTTTGTTCGCCGTCCATGCTTCTACCTTCACTTATTTAATTTTACTTTCAAAAATAAAACTAAATTTTATTGTCAAACTTAAATCTTATGTTTATATTTAGTTATAAGTAATCAATCATGCATGACAATTGACATCTGACAAACCTACTGACATTGACACTATTGACAGGTGAGCGCACTCTGGTCACTGAACTGTATGATAGTTGCAGATCAGTGTCCCTAGTGTTGTCCTGGATGCGTTCAGTGTGATTGCTTTCCATTAAAAACACAATAATAAGGTTGTTATGTTGATTTCTGGCGTAGCTGCTCTATTTGGTTTTCCATGATTATTGTTGTTTTTTTGTCGCGAATAACTGTGCTTGATATGTATGTTATGAAAATTCCTACACTCATCTGGCGGGTGGTAAGGAAGAACTGTATTTTTAATTTTTAATAGGTATCTATAATAGTAAGTGTCCGTTTATTTTTTATTTTTTTGTTTTAAAATTAATCATTTGTATTTTGTAATAACTGTTATATAGCAATAATAGCATAAGTAATGAGCAGCTCTTGCGATAGTGATAATGCTAGTTTTTTATCGGCATGTAGTGATAATGACAGCTTTGTCAGTCTTCCTTCTCTTGCTGACACTCTAGTGGCTCAGTTCTCCGATGTTCCCGGCAACTTTAATGTGGTCCATCTAAATGCACAGAGTGTTTCGGCCCATTTCTCTGATATGCTGACCACCTTTCTATGTAGGAACATTCATGCGATACTCATATCAGAATCTTGGTTAAGAGATTCTGTTCCTGCCACCTCATGTACTCTTCCAGGGTATCAATTGATTAGAAATGACCGCTCACACAGGGGGGGAGGTGTTGCTGTGTATCTACGTACATTTATTCCTTACCGTATTCTTGATATGTCTGCACAGCCCCCTCCAATGGATGCGGGAGAACATTTGTTCCTGGAAGTAATACTAAATCATACCAAGGTTTTGCTTGGTGTATATTATTGCCCTTCCTCTTCCATTAACTTTTTCTCTTCATTTGAGTGTTTGATGGAGAACGTAATGCCTACCTATTCTCACACAATAATTATGGGAGACTTTAATACCTGTTTGCTTAAAGACGACTATCGGTCTCATACCTTTTCTAACATTCTTGACTCTCTTAATCTTTCTGTTCTTCCATCAAATACTACACACCATGTGCCAGGTTGCGTCCCCACGTTGTTGGATCTCATCTTGGTATCATCAACTGATCATGTCATCAAGCATGGGCAGTACGCAGCCGATGCCTTTTCCTTACACGACCTCATCTACCTCTCTTACAAACTCCGCCTTCCCAAGGCTAAGCCTAAGACTGCCATGTTACGTGGCTTCAGTGGTATGAATGTAGAGCAACTTCGCGTGGACGCTGGTAAAATTGACTGGGGTCCTTTGTATGCCTCCGACTCAGTGGATCGAAAAGTCGAGATTTTTACCTCTGAAATTACTCAAATCTATGACAAACATGCTCCTATTCGTGCCGTTAGACTCAAACATCAACCTGCACCCTGGCTTACCGAAGAAATCAAATCCATTATGGCAAAAAAAGCGGCTGCTAAAACTAAGCATAAACACCGACCGACTGTAGCTAACTGGAACAAGTACGTCTCTTTAAGGAATCACTGCAACAAGGTGTGTAGGAACGCACAACGCCATTATATTCATACTTCTATCGAGAACGGAGATCCAACCAAAGTCTGGAAATTTCTGAAATCGCTTGGAGTTGGAAAGTCAAAACAACAACCACTTCCGAATAAAATTGACCTCAATGCTCTGAACAAGCACTTCTCCGCTTCGTCCAATTATGGAGGGATCATGAAGGTTAATGCTCTAAAGCATATTTCTTCACTTCCAACTCCAAATCATCCTGTTTTTGTCTTCTCTCAATTCACCGAATGTGATGTTAAAGGGAGTATAATGTCTGCTACGTCTAAAGCCATCGGAAGCGACTGTGTTGGTCGAACTATGATCGTGCCAATAATCGACATAATAATATCTGTCATTGCCCACATTTTAAATACCTCAATTTCGACTGGCAGTTTTCCATCGGCCTGGAAAGAAGCGCTTATTTTTCCTTTACCAAAAAAATCCAACCCGTCATCCTTTTCCCAGTACAGACCTATTTCCATCCTACCTTTTCTTTCAAAAGTGCTTGAGCGCCTAGTTCACTTGCAACTCAGCTCTTTTCTAAATAGATATTCACTCCTAAACCCGTTGCAGTCTGGTTTCCGGCCTGGTCATAGCACTGTGTCTGCCTTAGTAAATGTTACTGATGATATCAGGTTCGGTATGGAATCCGGGAAACTCACTTTGCTGTGCTTACTGGACTTCAGTAATGCATTTAACACGGTTGATTATCAAATTCTTCTCAGCAGACTTCGCTCCCTTAACATATCTCCGTCAGTGATTGATTGGTTTCATAGTTACCAGTCTGGTCGCCGGCAGTGTGTTTGTGTGGAAGAGTCTCTCTCTTCCTGGTGTGATATCACAGTTGGTGTGCCGCAGGGTGGCGTGCTATCACTATTACTTTTCTCGATTTTTATAAATTCTATCTCAAAAAATCTAACTTCTTCCTACCACCTTTATGCAGATGATCTACAGATCTATTCACAGGCTCCAATTGATAAAATAACTGAGGCTATTTCAGTAATTAACACTGATTTGGAGCAGATCTGTCAGTGGAGTGTCAATTATGGGTTGCAGGTTAATCCTTCGAAAACTCAGGCGATCATCATCGGGAGTTCCGGGTTCATATCACGAATAGACTTTACTCTATTACCGCAGGTTATTTTCAACGGTGCTCCCATTGATATAAGCATGAATGTTAGGAATCTAGGTATATATATGGACAGAACCTTGTCCTGGGGCACTCAACTTCAAGAGGTAAGACGCAAACTGTTTGCAGCGGGCGGGTCCTTGCGAAGGTTGCGAAACTTTTTACCCACGACTACTAAGCAATCCTTGGCACAATCTCTGTTACTCCCTATACTCGACTATGCCGATGTCAGCTATCTGGATCTCACCGAGGAGCAACTCAATAACCTTGAGCGTCTTCAAAACTTTTATATTCGATTCATATTTGGGTTACGCAAATATGATCACGTGTCTGATTTCCGTCATACGCTCAAGTGGCTCCCAATTCGCCTTCGCCGGAACACTCATATTTTGTCTCTACTTTACAACATACTGTTTAATCCTAGTACCCCTCCCTATCTTAAGGAACGTTTTAAGTTCCTTAAGGACACACATTCTAGGTGCTTGAGATCATCGGAGAATTTATTGTTGCAACTACCGGTGCATTCCACAAAGTTCTATGATAGTTCTTTCACTGTTGAGGCTGCACGTTTGTGGAATGCACTGCCAGTACATATAAAACGCGCACAGTCACTGACGTCCTTCAAATCCCTGGTGAAGGACCATTATTTATCGCTGGTTGTTTAAATTATAGGTAACACTGCAGAGCTCATGGTTGCTCCGAATGCAATTGGTGCATTCTGTTAATTAGCTGTTAATTTGCTTCACATTCGCAAATGATTGCTGTTATTTATAATAATGTAGGTACACTACCTGTATATTATTAAGGTTTTTATCTTGTTTTACGATCCCTTCCATCCTAAGGTTGCCTGGAAGAGATCGTTTTTAGCGATAAGGCCGCCCTTGTACATGTAGTTAGTTATAAGTATGTTTTTAATGTTTTTTCTAAACTGTGGTGTACAATAAAGAATATTTATGTTATGTTATGTTCTAACCTTCTGAAGGTCCTCCTTTCGTTCTGTGCTAATAATGACACCACCGTTCCTAGGTTTGAACCCGCCTGATGTGCAATTTAAATTTATCAGGCCTAATAATTTCTTGGACCATTTTCTTGGTTTCCTCGCTAGACTTTTTTTGTCCGCTGGATAGATAGCTAGACTAAAGGTTTTTGGAGGGCAAATAACAGCGTCTTTTCCGTTTTTTTTGGACCATCTTGGCATACGATAATGGGGCAACAGGTCCTGATTTGGCGACGGCCTCGATACCACTCTTTAGCTCTCCCAGGTTGGCACCAATATGGTTAACCTTGGTTAAGATCTCGAATTCCGTATAGGCTGAAATAAGCTTCTGCTTGGTCGACCGGTAGTCCACCGCCATCTAGGAAGCCCCATGCATACTCCTCTGCATAAATTAGATACTTTCTGTTTTGGATCTCTGCTGTAGAGACCACCGTAACCTGGGCAGTGGGTGGGGCAGCGGCAGGATTAGTACTGACGTCAACGTCGTCCTGAGTGCGCGATGGGCCCGGGCCAGGAAGTGGGCTCCGGGCTGTACGCGAGCTCTGGCCGAACGGACTATATCAATAAAAGTTTATAAATAATATAAATTATTTAACTATAGAAGTTGTTAGTTGCGAGCAAAGTAATGTGCACTGTCAGTGCAGCACTGACCTAGTTAATGCACTTTTTAAAATTTGATTTTAATTACACATTACACGTCCGTCAGAAATCGCGGTATTGATCGAACTCAATGGACATTGCCAAGGCCAATCAAGTCCAGACTCTAATACAAATATTCAAAACAAGCTACCTACTGTTTTCTTAGGCCTCCTGGGAACAATTACTGATTAGGGATGCTCTTAGAAACAAAATGCACTGAGCATTTAAGTCAGCCTTTGGTCCAACTTCCATACAAAATTACGCATTGTCCTTGGTCAATTTATTTTTAGTATCTTCTTCCAATACATAGAAATATATTGCAAATTCGAAGACGCTAACATTCTTGTAAAAGTTAACAAACATTCGCCTTATAAACGCTCTCCTGAAACTGGTAATTTTGTGATAAACGGCTATCTACAAAATCACTAATATCAGGAGAGCTTTGGTGCCATCGAAATGTGTAGACCTAAAAATAAGATTTTCTAACAATAGTGGGATCAATTGTTACGTTGTCATACAAACATTTAAACAGTCGTTAGGGGTAGTTGGAGCCCTTAATCAAAAATCCGACCGGTCTAACTACAGAACTTAAAAAAACCCATAAGTTGAGGAGGTCAAATGGCAGTCGCTTCACGGAAAATATCGAAGTTCAGCCGAATCGCAGTTAGACTGAATAGCTGACCCTAACTAAGTTGGGAAAAGGCTCAGTGGATAATAATCATGGACGTATTATAAGAGAGGACATGCCATAAGCAACTGTGCACAGTGCAATCTTTAAGTGAGCACTGCCGTCATAAAATTTGCGCGTGTTTTCAAAAAGTGGGCGTGGCATATCAGTGTATATCAGCTTTCGTACATGTATATTCTGTGACAGTTCAGTAATTTTTGTGGAAATAAAAGGATAAAAGAAGATAAAAATGAAGTGTTGTGTTCTATCATGTA
Source organism: Nudaria mundana (assembly GCA_963556515.1). Taxonomy (NCBI): domain Eukaryota; kingdom Metazoa; phylum Arthropoda; class Insecta; order Lepidoptera; family Erebidae; genus Nudaria; species Nudaria mundana. Next base: position 13,210,600 of record OY748293.1, read on the forward strand.
AAAAATATTCAGATAGACGTTCTGATGCTAATAATCGCATCACATTCCATGCGTAAGTAATTTTAATTGTATTTTTTTTAGAATTTTTCTAGAAAAATCTCACTTTTTTTGACATCGTCAAATATATTACTACTCGAAGATAGATGGTGGCGTTTTACGAACACGTAATTTAAATAGCTTAATTAAATACTTATGTTTTACTATTAACATTTTATACTAGTTAAATATACAGGAATTCGTTCAACGTTAACTCGTAAGTGATTTTTAATTGCTAAATTATTTCTCTGTAATATTGGATAGAAACAGGCGTTACCTGGCGAAAATCCATGACAAAGTAATGGTAAGTAAGATGTTAAAAACTTATTAAAATTATAATAGCAACCTCAGTCTTGATAATGCCTCGTTTAGAGGCGAAACAATTGTCGACGTTTTGTTGTCTTTTTTATACTCTGCGAAAAATAATGCTATTATAATTTTAATAAGTTTTTAACATCTTAATTACCATTACTTTATTTCTCTGTAGTTTTTATAGAGCCGCCCGCGTCTAAGTCGCCATCTATTGACAACTGGAAATACAGGGCCGCAATTAGAAACTGATAATTTTACAAGACAAGTTTCCTACGACTGTTTCATAAATGGTCATGGCACGGCTTCTTTAACATACGGTGTATTTTCCGTGCCGTTACGCAGCCGCCGCGCCGTTTGTGTATGCAAGCTGACATAGCGTTCTATACAACACTGTGGACCGTGTATACCACGGCGACTTAACCGTAGATTTTTACGGATGAAAAAACGTGTGTAAACAAAAGAACTGTTTATCTTCTACACAGGAAAACCATCGCAGCCGACCGAACGGGGGTCGGGCGACCCTGAAGCCGCTGGACTTGGTGGTCGCGGCTCACGTCGTGGAGGTGGACGAGTGTTGCCAGACACATTGACCATATTGCGGACCCGTCCGTCCACTGCTGCAACAAAGAAAGGTATTTAACTATTAGGTAAAATAAAACACATCACACATTGACATAAACACACTTCAAATAACCGGAATTCAATTTAAAAAAAACCAATCGGTTCGGTCGAAAGATAAGTAACAAACATACAAAAAACTTACAATCGTATTGAGAACCTCTTTTTGAAGTCAGTTAAAAACCATAAACAAATTGGCAAACTAATTTCAACTAGGTAAACCTGATGAACAATATTGCAGAAAGTCGGAAATATGCACCCAGGTGTTTTTGATTCTGTCACACACTAATGTTCATAGGACGAACAATTTTCTTGCCATTTTCACAAATATACTTAACTCAACTTGGGCGGCAACATTTAAGAAGTTTAGTCCAAATTTTACAGCAAAAATTGACAACAGTTAATAATGCCATGATCTGCGGGCAGTCAACAGACTTATTCCAAGAGTAATTACTACCAAAACTACAATCGAGTTTAAGAGTTAATTTTATATTGACATCTACAATTAGATACAAGCGATGACAAGAACATAATCAAATATTCACATATTATGATCATTACAGGTTCAACTGGCCAAACTGTTGATCTAACTGCCAATTACTTTACTGTGGAGACTACTCCTCAATGGCGTCTGTTCCAATACCACGTTGACTTCTCACCTGACGAAGATAGTACAGTTGTACGTAAAGCTCTACTCCGCGTACATGCTAATACTCTTGGCGGGTAAGTTCATTTATATGTCCCATCACAACATATTACAAAATAAAGTCGCTACCGATCCCTATGTATGCTTCTTATATATCTTTAAAACTACGCAACGGATTTTGATGCGGTTTTCACCAATGGATAGAGTGGCTCGAAGAAGGTTTCTGTGTATATATTTTATCAAGTGGGTGAAGCCGCGGGCGTCCGCTAGTATATAGCATATAAATATGTTACACAAACAGAATCAGGAGAATCCCTTCTTCATTAGAGTCCATTATGGTGCTGCGCGCATGGGTTTAAAAAACCGTATCAAAACAGCAAAAAAAATCATGTTTGTTTTATGGGAACCCCTTAAATATATATTATATTCTGTTTTTTAGTATTTGTTGTTATGGCCACAGAAATACATCAAAAATCTAACTATCATGGTTCATTCAAAATCAAAAAATTAAAACATACATGACAGACGGACGTACATGACAGACGGACGAATGGACGGATAGCAGTCTTAGTAATAGTGTTCCCGTTTTACCCTTTGGGCACGGAACCTTAAAAAGTAACATGAAATCATTTCATTGATTTATTTATTTGTATAGGTCACTAAATGGCTCTTACAAAGGTCAGTAAGTACTTAAAATAAAAAATACCATTGCTTCTATATTTACATGTACTGCCAGATTCGCAAAGCAATAAGTAGAATCGAGAGAAAGAACCTGGCAATAAAACTCTCGGTCACTCTTTTTCAATAATTGACACATTTTCTTAAGACTAAATGTGGACGAATGTACATTGGTCTCGTATCAAAATCAAAAAGCGTGCATAATGCAACAAAAAAAAATGTAGTCATCTAAGTACAAAATATGCTACAATTACGGCATTTTAGGAGGCGCCTGCACCATACTCAACCCAGACACTTTTATCGTTAAGGTAATCAACTGTCTTATTGACCGAGCGAGCGAAGCGTCTCAACTCGAGGACTGGCCGATTTGGCGTTGTTTGTCTGTATGTATGTATGTGTTGTCAGTTCCGGTCTACAGGCCGCATTTTTCAGCCGATTTCATGAAATTTGGCAGAAGTGTTCTTTGTTGCAAGGCGCAACTTGTCAAAGGGATTTTTCGATTGGGGGGAAAATGGGGAAGAAATGGGGCAGAAATTGATCATTTCTCATCATCTCATAAGACGATGTCTTTTTTTTTTGCATGTTCCAATAAGGAGATATTTTCGTATTCGCTAGGGCGAGTGGGATATGTTTCCCCATTTTAAAATGGGGAAGAAATGCGGAGAATATGATCATTTCTCATTTTCTTTTTTGCTGGTACAGTCGGCCCCAAAAGTCGCTGAACACATTCAAACTTCCAAAACATCTGAACACTAAAAATGTCATAAGTCAGTGACGCAACAAGAGAACAAAATAAACTCAACATACAAAAGGTCCATAAAAAGCTGAGCACTAGTATTCCAAAAGTAGCTGAACACTAGTATTCCAAAAGTAGCTGAACATCATTAACATCATAAGTAGATTAACAAATCATATTTTCAATGTTGTTCCCTGTTAATCTAATTTTGGTTTTCTTGATGTAACACGAATTTTGGTCTTTTGACATGTAGCGTAATTTGAGAAAAGTTTTAAAGCAAAATTAATCTCCATTGGTGCAGTGCTCCCTATGCCTAGGTTATGGGCACAGCAGGAAGTACTGCAAGTGTACCGAACCCACGTGCAGCCACTGCGGCGGCCTTCATATGAAGGCCAAGTGCCCGGAGCTGCAGGTGGGAACACAGACTTCCTGTTTTAACTGCCGTCGGGACACACTGGGGCACACACGGGCTGAGCGACACACGGCACAGCGCGATGTATAACACATGCTCAGTAAGAATGAGATGGGACGAAATAGCACGGACAACCACTCAGTACTACTAAGGGCGTCTCGGGCATTGCTACCCCATACAGAATCGTGCCGGCAAACCTAATGAAGAAACAGGTGGCAACCCAAGACTTCCTACTCGAGGTATCCAGGCGTAAGGCATCCATAGCACTCATACAGGAGCCTTACGTGGGCAATGGGAAGAGGATGCGGGGATGACAGGGCGTCAGGGTCTTCCAGAACGCTGGAAAAGGAGATGGGACGGCAGAGGCGGCCTCGTATACTCGTCGTATACTCGTTGCTAATCCATCGTCCTCAGACCCCGATCATGGAAGTCGATGGTCCTGGGCGTTCACGTCTGCGGCGCCCTCGCCGCACACTTCGGAACTCAGCGGGGAGGGTACGCTCCCTCACCCTACCAGCCGCCTCCTTCACGAGCATTACCTGCTCGCAGAAGGAAACGGCCGCTTTCCACTGACTCTCGCTAGAGACAATGGCTCGTAGCATGGTCTCCAGCGAGAGCATATCTACGCCCAGGCCCACAACGAGGTCCCGGCGCTGACTCGCCCATGCTGAGCATTCCACCAACGTGTGGAATGCCGTGTCTGTCTACGCCGGAAGTCTCGCAGTGTTGACACGCGGGTCTGACCTCACGATGCATGCGAAACAGATACTCACCGAAGTTTCCATGCCCGGTGATGATATGTGTCGCACGATACGTGAGGCCACCGTGCTGCCTCTGCAGCCACTCCTCCATGATCGGTCTCACCGCCGCGATGGTGGTGGTTCCCCACTTTGGTTGCTGAAGTCGCACCTTCCATGTCTCCATGAGATTCTGGCGGAGTTGTGACCGCTGAGCCTCGATTTCTCGAGACGCAGGCCTGTGGTCCCACTCCAGCGCCTCCTTGTATCATTGAAACATTGATCGCAAGGGCCCTCGCTTCCCCATGCAGGTATCCCAGCTAAGATACTTATCTTACAGTTCTGACGGCCAAGGTCCTCAACGATCTGTGTAAAACAGCAGCGTTGTTGCCCGTCAGTCTCGGCGCCCATACGGGAGCCCCGTACACGGCCATACTCCGCACGATCCCCAGGTACAGTCTCCTGCAGGAAGCGTTGGGTCCCTTTAAGTTGGGCATCAGTCGCGTAAGCGCGGCTGTCGCCCCCGTCACTTTGGGGACCAAACTTCGGAAGTGTGGTCCGAAGTTCCACCGGCTATCGAATACGAGCCCCAGATACTTCATTGTGGGCTCGATGTCGATGCTAACGCTCCCTACATTTACGCTGGATCCTGGAGGTGGCCCGCGCCGAGGTCCGTAAAAACACAGAGCCTCGGACTTATTCAGTGCCACGTCCAGTCCCAGCCGCCGTATCCAACCCACGACATAAGCAACCCCAGTCGTGACCTTGAGTGTTGCCTCCTCTGGTGCGTTGCTCCCCGCGCCGTGACGAGGGTATCGTCGGAGTAGCAAGTTACGCTGACGCCCTCTGGCAATAAACTGCAACATAGCAGCGTGTGAGGGGGGAGGGGCGGGAGAGTGATTGATGTTGTATTACCAGGATATAGCCCCCAGACCAACTCATAGAACCTAGATGTGTAGGGGAACATTGAAACGAATAGAACATTTTTGGGAATTGGGATTTTTTTTATGGGAAGAGATCATGTTTTATTACTTGCGAGGGATTCAAGGGGGATCCGAAAATGAAGTCAAAATTGACCTAGGATGCTTAGTTTACGAGATATCGGGTACTGGGAATCTTGGGTATTTTTGTGGGATGGGAATTCCCAAGATTTTTTTTTGCAGGCGAATAGAATACGTCTCTGCCGAGGTGCAGGGGAACAAAAATTTGCTCAGAATTGAGCTGGGAAGCTCGGTTACCGGGATATAGGGACTTCTAGTTTTGTGGGATGATAATTGGGAAGAAAATTTTTGCGGGATGATGGCGTTCAAATATTTACATGGGCCGGAAAAATGAGGCTAAAATTTACCTGGGATGCTTAGTTTCCGAGATTTGGGGTACTGGGAATCTTGGGAATTTTTGCGGGATGAGAATTCCTGGGATTTTTTTTGCAGGCGAATGGAACTTGTGATGGGAGGTATTGCAGGGGGAACAAAAATTTGCCCAGCATTTAGGTGGAAAGCTCAGTTCCCGGGATATAGAGGCTGGGAAGTTGGTAATGTCGGGAGTAACTAAATCCAATTTAACCTAATGATGATGAAATACTCTTCAGTCATTCGGTTTGATGCCTTTCTGGCGCCATCCTGGCGCGTTGCTTGTGAGTTTAGCAGGCTACCAATTTTTTGACCAATTGCAGTTGCAACGTAGTAGTATAGCAGTAGCATGGCGTTTTACGTTCATTACGCGACTTAGGCCCCAGGAAGTCTGTGTTCCCACCTGCAGCTCGGGGCACTTGGCCTTCATATGAAGGCTGCCGCAGTGGCTGCACGTGGGCTCGGTACTCTTGCAGTACTTCCTGCTGTGCCCATAACCTAGGCATAGGGAGACCATGCACCAATGGAGATTAATATTAGCTTTAAAACTTTTCTCAAATTATCCTACATGTCAAAAGACCAACATTCGTGTTACATCAAGAACACCAAAATTAGATTAACAGGCAACAACATTGAAAATATGATTTGTTAATCTACTTATGATGTTAATGATGTTCAGCTACTTTTGGAATACTAGTGTTCAGCTACTTTTGGAATACTAGTGCTCAGCTTTTTATGGACCTTTTGTATGTTGAGTTTATTTTGTTCTCTTGTTGCGTCACTGACTTATGACATTTTTAGTGTCCAGATGTTTTGGAAGTTTGAATGTGTCCAGCGACTTTTGGGGCCGACTGTACCTCTGTTGGTGCGCATGGAAAGTCAGCCACTTATTATAAAAGCGTATACCTTCCCCCTTGAAAGAATGACTAACTTTGCTAAGCCGATAACACGGAGGGAGTAGTTTATTTTTATTACGTAGATTTCTGTCTGTAACGTCACTTACTTTAGTATAGCTAGATATATTTTTCCTGACATACAGTATGTTATCCAATATATATTGGGAAGCTACAGTTAAAACATTAATATCTTTAAGTCACTCCCTAAGAGAACCACTAAATGGCACGGACTGCCCTCTTTTGTAATATAAAAATTGTTTCTATATCTGCTGCATTTCCCCAAAGTACTATTCCATAGGACATGGAAGTAATGAAAAACAAACAGTACAGTAAAAAAAACTATGGAAGTAACCAAAGTAAACTAGCCTAGCAGTAGCTACATCTGTCAACTGCCTAATCCGTCTCACAGCATATGCAGCAGAGCTAAGCTTATTAGCTAAAATGGTGATATGGTCACCCCATTGTAATTTAGAATCTATTGTTATTCCTAAAAAGGTAGTGTTACGAGGGTGGATTGAAAAGTAGTCGGCCTAACACTGATCCATTTAGTTCTAAAAATCAAATCTACCAACATTATTTAGTTCAGTTCAGACCTGTTAATTGTGTGAAGTTTGAAACGTGTGCGATAATTAGTTTTAATTTTATAAATTTATTAACAAAGCAATCTGACATCATTTCCGCAAATGGAGCAAATCGAGCAGCGTGCCGTCATTAAGTACCTCCATAAGAAGGGGCTGTCATCAAAAGCCATCCATGATGATATGGTCAGTACATTAGGGGATTGCGCTCTTTCATAATCATCCGTCAAAAAATGGATAGCAGAATTCAAGCGTGGTAGAGAGAGTGTGAAAGACGAACCCCGCTCGGAAGGCCTTCGACGTCCACTACTGACGAAAATGTTAAAAAAATACTCGACTTAATTATGGGAGACCGCAGATTGAAAATTAGAGAGATAGCCGAGATTATAGGCATCTCTTATGAATGTACTCAAAACATAATAGTCAACGAGTTGGGTTTCCACAAGGTGTCTGCGAGGTGGGTTCCGCGACTGCAAAGTTGTTGAGCAAAAAAGGATGCGATTGACTATTGCACGCGACTGTTTGGAGTTATTTGAAGCTGATCAATGTGATTTTTTGAATCGTTTTGTTACTATGGACGAAACATGGGTTCATTACTGTACATCGGAAACAAAACAACAATCAAAACAGTGGAAAAGACCTGGTTCACCACCCCCCAAAAAGGCTAAGTCGATTTTGTCGGCAAGTAAGGTGATGGCTTCAGTATTCTGGGACTCGAAGGGTGTGATTATGGTTGATTATCTTGAAAGGGGTCAACTATACACTCTGATTATTACTGCACCTTACTACGTCGTTTACGAGAGGAGATAAAAGAAAAACGTCCAGGAATGATCAGAATAAAAGTCCTGTTTCATCAAGATAACGCTCGTGTTCACACGTCTGTCCAATCAACGGCAGAAATTCACAACTGTGGCTTTGAAAACTGTTATCGCATCCACCTTATTCAACTGATCTGGCACCGTCAGACTTGTTTCTGTTCCCTAACCTAAAAAAGCACTTGGGAGGTCTAAGATTTTTGACAAATGTCGAGGTCAAAGCAGCAGTAGACGCATAGTTTGACTCCAAGGAAGAATCATATTTTTTTCAACGTGCTAAATGCTTGGAAGGGAAGATGGCAAAAGTGCATTGAACTTGATGGTGATTACGTTGAAAAATTAAAATATATTTCATTTATTATGTATTTATTTTCTTGGTTAGGCCGACTACTTTTCAATCCGCCCTCGTATTTAAAAATTCTAACCTTTGGCTACCCAGCACGACATGGACGTTTGCTTGTCTGACATTAGGCATTGTAAATTTAACGCATTTGGTATTTTCTGCATTCAACATTCAATTGTTTGTAGAAAACCAATTTGAAATATCATTAAAAATATTATTAACATTATTCGCATCTGTACTGCAAGTCATTAACATAAACCAAGAAGAGAAAAGGTCCTAGAATTGATCCCTGAGGTACGCCTACTTTGACGTTAGTTCCGTTTGACTTAACGTTGTTCACATGAACAGTCTGCAGCCTATCTGTCAGGTAAGATCCTAATAGTTCTAAGGATTTTTTGTCAAAACCATACCGACGTAACTTTAGCAAAAGTGTCTGATCAAATGCTTTAGACAGATCACAGAATATCCCAATGGCATCCTGCGATCCCTCCCATGCGTCTTAAATCAAGCTAACAAGGGTTACTCCCGCATCGGTGGTAGATTTTCCGCGAGTAAGCCAAATTGTTGGCTGTGGAAAAGATTGTTGGTCGTGAAGTAGACTTGCATTTGATTTAGCATCACTCCCTCAGACACCTTACTCAGAACTGGCAAAATAGAAATGGGGCGGTAGTTACCAAGTTCTGACTTAGATCCCTTCTTAAATAATGGTATTAGTCTACTATTTTTCATTAGGTTAGAGAATATGCCTTCATCTACACATTCATTAAAAATTTGTGCCAAGTCAGGTGCAATGATATCAATTACATTACTGATTAAGCTAACTGATATGCCCCAGTGATCTTCCGACTTTTTAATTTTGAAATTTTTAAATGCTTTCAAGATGTCACTGACACATGTTTGAAGTTAAATTTAGATAAAGAACCAATATTACTTTCAAGAAGGGCCACCGCACTGTGGGCACATGAATTAACAGAAGAAGTGACTTTAAATGGAATGTTGGTAAAATAATCTTCAAATGCATTTACAATATCTTTCGGAGAGGCTATATTCTTGTTTTCTAATTTAATTTTAGTAACAGTATCCCTCATATATTTTTGTATTTCAAAGCAATGAGTTTGCTTAAACTATTCTTAAAATATTAAGAAAGAAATTATAAATAGACCACAAAAACTCATGTCATCGGTGGACTTCGAACCCACGGCCTTTCCCTTGTCCCTTGGGAAAGGCAGTGGGTTCGAATCCCGCCGATGACATCAGTTTGTGTGATCTATTTATAATTTCTTTCTTAGTATCCCTCATTTTACATTTACCTGACTCCTTGTTTATAACTTTCCATGTTTCTTTTATTTTGTTAGGAGCCTCAATTATTTTTCTTTTGATGTGAATGGATTAAGCTTGTCTACATATTTTTTTGAATACCTTGGAGTAATCCTAACATATTCAGTGAAACTATTATCAAATCTGTATCGTTTTTGTGCGTATAGATCAAACAGCGTTCGTCTACTTTTATAAATACCTGCTGTTGCCCACTCACAGAATTTCGTTTTAACACTACGATTTTGGCATTTTTGTTTGAATGTGTCTGAAAAAGCATCAGATACTGTACTAAATAAACTATTATAATGGACCTCAGGATTATTACCTATATAAACTAGAATTAAGCTTTTTCTCGAAAACAAGTTTTTGAATTCTTTAATTATATTAGAGGTTATGGGCCTACACATAATTTTCTCATTATACTGACTGTTATTACTCTTTTGAAAGGATACTATTTGACCACAGTGATCTGATGGCAATTAACTAATTACAGACTTGCTTAAGCACTCACAATCCGTAAAAAAATTATCAAGGCAATTGGCTGCCGTTCCTGTGACTCTAGTCAGCCACAGACTGTAAGTGTCGATCACGGCCACACGTGGCTGTCGGCTGTCGCGCACTTCAACTAGCTTCTCATAGTGGAGGTTCCCGTCGCGTGCGGCCCCGTCTGACGCAACACTAATCTGCATATCTTATTGTTATGAATTTTGGTTTACGTTAACGTGCAAATAAAATTAAAAGATTGACATTAATGTGCTTCTCTCGTCTTTTTGTTGTTCGTCTCAAAAAGTCTTGGGCTGGACTTAATCAGCGACTGTTCCCTTTCCAAGAGGAACCTTCTATCAACTGACCAAGACACCAATAGCCCAAGAACTCTGATATTACGATCACTATATTGTATCATTAATATCACGACTTACGGTGCGTCGCCAGTGTCTTCTTTTTGAGTTAATGTACTTTTAATTTCTTTTAGATATCTATTTGATGGGATGGTGCTTTACACTACTAAGAAACTGCACCCGGATCCAATGGAATTGTATTCTGATCGCACAACAGATAATGCTCGTATGCGTATATTGATCAAAGTGAGTACCTTTTCATTAAACACTGAAAATACGGCTTATATTATGCAAATCAAAAATATTATTTACGAAATATGACTAAACTTTACCCTAAACTTTCTAATCACTTCATTTCACACTTTCTTTTTATTTGCAGTTAACTTGTGACGTCAGTCCCGGCGACTATCACTACATCCAAGTCTTCAATATAATTATTAGGAAGTGCTTTAACTTGCTGCGTTTGCAACTAATGGGCCGCGATTATTTCGATCCTGCTGCAAAGGTATGAGGTTTTAAAATGACATGTAATAACATAATTCTTAATTTAATTGCATTGATAATGAAATAATTGTATTTTTTAGATTGATGTACAAGAATACAAACTTCAAATATGGCCGGGATACAAAACGACAATAAATCAGTATGAAGACCGTCTTTTGATGGTGACTGAAATTACGCACAAGGTAAGCAAGCACTTTAGTCAGATAAGATAATTGTTCACTCGCCTCTGCAAGGCACGGCTTCCTCCACCATGGAACAGACTGCCTTATAAGACATCTTGTAATGGTCGCACAGTATAACTTGTACTTTGATTATTATTATAAGTTATATGTGTATCGCAGTGCTTCTCATTGTCTTATGTCCTCAGATATAAATAATTGCTAAATAATTTGACAGATATGTTATTGACAATTTGAAACTTTGCAGGTGTTGCGTATGGATACAGTGCTCCAAATGTTGAATGAATATGCCAGTACCAAAGGCACTAACTATAAGAAAATATTCTTTGAAGATATTGCTGGTAAGCTTTAAAATCTTCACTGAATTTATTGTTTAGAATGATTCAAATGTACTATTATTGGTTAGTGGTGCACTACAGATGCTAATACAGTACTAAAACACTTTTATTTTCATATCATTTATGTTATGCAATTGTATTTATTTTACAGGAAAGATAGTCATGACCGATTATAACAAAAAGACGTACCGTGTCGATGATATAGCTTGGACCACCACACCGTCGCAAACTTTCATGATGAAGGGTGAAAGTGTTTCGTACATTGATTATTACATGAAGGTATGTTCATCACGCATTGGTAGTTTGTTTATCTAAACCAAAAGGAGCATTATATAATATTGGGATTTGCCGAACTTTACATGACTTTTTATTAGTAATTTTTATCATTTGTTATTTTAAACGATTATTACGTGTAGGGTTGGACTGAGTTCCAGAACACCGGCTCTCATATACTTTTACAATATAAATCACAAAAACTATAGTTTTGGGCTGGACTCGAGCCAGTGACTGTGGTGTCTTGGTCAGTTGGTAGAACATTCCTCTTGGAAAGTGAACAGTGGCTGGTTCGAGTCCAGCCCAGCAGCCTTACTCTTGATATAAATTCCTATCTAATACGATTCCAATACAGTTCCAATTCCAATATCGATCCTGGTAAAGTTGGTACTCTGGAACGAAAACTGGATTGGAATCGAAATCGAGTGCACGATCGACTAATCTGAGTGACGTATGATTGCCATATAAAATAAAACTTAAACTACCAAAAATAAAACTAATAAAATCTAACAAAATCTTCACTTATTTACACTTTTTCAAAACTTTTGATGTACATAATCATCAACAGTATTCTTTCCATTTGTGTAACATGGTCATAAACATACTTTTGTGAGAGCAATGAAATAATGATCGCTGATTAAATTTGGCGTAGGCCACACTTTGACACTTTCCCGTCCCGCCATTGAAAGCGCGCGAATTACCTGTCACTTTTAAAGTACGTAAACAAATAAATTTGTCTAAGTTATGTTAGAGATAAACCTCCACTTAACGGAGTGGTATTTCAAGTGTTCGGTTTAAAGTTTTTGCTGATATGGCATTGTATTTTTAACTTCGTATTGGGAATGGAAGTTATTCGATCGCTGAAGCTATTCATTTACGGACTCCTTGTATTATTTTGAAGACAAAGTAAGTCAACATTTATTAATTACTCTTTTCTCAACTGTAATCGATTTTCTTTACACTTTATAACACCAAATAATATAATTTCAGCAAAATGAGCAGACCATCATACCAACAGCAGGAGGCTCTTGCAGATTTTTTGATGGAGAACCCAGGAGTTGCAAGGGGCCTCTTGCGCACAGCACATGCGAAGCAAGAGACTAGAAGAAAATGGGACTGTATAGCTACATCTTTGAATGCTCTAGGAGGTGCACAAAAGGATGGAAAAGGCTGGGCAAAGGTACCTAATTTTTTTCAGAATTTACCGTTTGATTTTAAAATAAAATTATTGTTTGCAAATAAGTTACACTAATTGAATTTCTCTTCTAGTATTGGGCAGACAAAAAGTGTGCATTAAAAAAACTTTGTGTGGTGCAAGCACAGTCTCTGAGACGAACAGGGGGTGGGACTGGTGATAATATATCTGACCTAAGCCCACTCGATCAGAGATTTGTAGCTGTAATGGGAGGTCCACAATTCGCCATAGGGGATAGGCACCTTGCTGTCAATCCATTTCCATCCACAGTAAGTACAAGAAGTATTTAATAGGTACAATCCCTACCCCTCACGAGGTCTAAGATACATTTTAATTAATTATTTGCAGAGCCAAAGCGTCCCAGATATGCCTGTAATAGGAGGTTCCCAATTGCATCATACTGTCAATACACTTCCATCCACAGTAAGTACTAGAAGTAATGGGAAGTAATGGTATACCCCTCATAAGATCTAATATATATTTATTAAATATTCGCAGAGCCAAAGCGTCCCAGATATGCCAATGCATGACATCAACATAAACACGTCTGAGGTAGTTGAGCCCACACTTGAGTTGCACTCTTCTGCAAGAAATGTGGTGACTGTGAGAGGTTAGTATTCCTATATTGATAACAATACCCAGTTTTCACGATTGGTATTATATTATGTATGAAACTTAATTTATGTATGAAACTTAATTCTTAACTTTACAGATACCGCACCTAATACCTCTACATCACAACCACAACCCAGTCAAAGGCGGCCCCAAGCAAGTCGGTCAAGGCGTAGTGTCTTAGAAAGACAACAGCAAGCATTTGAAGATATTGAGCGGCACAGGGTTGAGGCAGAAGCGACTACAGCTGCATCTTTCTCCAGCCTCGTAGAACAGCTATCATCCTTCCAAAGGTCTTTAGATAATATGGCTGCAGCTACGAGAGAGAGTGGTCTAAACATCGAAAGTGGCCTTAAGAGTCCTTCTATTAAATTTTACCGTTTTCGCTGATTTTACAGACGTGTTTTTACACTGAAAATACTGTATTTTTATAAGTTTTAATGCACAACATGAAATATCATTTCAATAATGATCTAATAAGTGAGCTACTTTCTTATTTTTGTCATTAAATTATGATTAATCGACCTCAAACAATCGGTAGTTTTTCGTATCTTTTGCTGGAAGAGGTCTAGAATATCACAAATTCACTAATCGTTTTGACGTCTAAAAAATATTACAAAAATACAGTGTATTCTTGTAAAAGTCATCTATCAAATGTATGGATTACTTTTTATCACTTTCATAAAAAAAAATTGAGTAAACAAATATTTAAGTTAGTCAAATTTTAGAGAAAATGGGCAATGAATTGGTTCTTATTTCGGCTACATAAAACTCTCGTTCATAAAATTAAAACAACATAAATAAACCTTGGTTCAAAATCAATCCATTTCCAAAAAAAAAGAAAGCTAAATAATAAAAAATAGGCTGTAAATAATCTTTTAAAAACACCTAAATTTCGCTTTATAATACTCGACCCATGACTCAAGTAAGCAGTCCGCGCCAAGCGCTTACAGGGAGAGGACGTGTCGCTCTGCGCGCCAAAATTCGACGCCGTCTACAGACGAATATAGTGTGGCGTGAGATTTTGATACTTTGGTAATATTAGTTATTATTTTGTGATGATTAGGCTTCTTTTTAAATACAACAAGTGATTATGTAGAATGTATTTATCATTGTTTTTGTTAAAAAAAGCTGTTATATTTTATAAAGCTGGATTACTCACTCACTCACTGACACAATTTTATTGTTCTCCTTGATGGTGGAGGGGAAGGTACCTATGTTTTTTTTGCAGAAATGTAAAGGGGGTTCGGGGACCTAGGGAAAATTCCGAGTTTTTGAGATTTGCCCTCCAGTCCCCCAAGGGGGGCTCCCGAGTAGAGTCAAAATGAGCAATAATTTTATAGAGGTAGTTTTTTATTTTATTTTTTTGTATTGGGTTCGCCAATTTGACGCCTCCCGCCTGGTAGCAAGTCGTGACGACGTCAAGCGATTGTGGGTCACTCACAGCACACTATACTATAGAGAGTGGCCCTCAACTTGACGACCTACTGAACCCAGGATTATATGTGGGAGGAAACACGTGCACAGGCAGGGCGTTCCAGGCCAGTATCGTTCGGCACAGAAACGAACGTTTAAAACGTTCGGTTCTCGCGAACATGTACCTACTGTGTGGGAGTGGCATCTCTGCCCGGCACGCGTTGTTCGGGATCGGAAGGAAGATGGGATCAGATTGAAGAGCTCTTCAGAATGCTCGCCGTGGTAAATACGGTAGAATGCGGCCAAGGAAGCTATTGTTCGGCGCTGAACTAGCGGCTCAAAGCTTCCCGTTACCTCCGGACAATCTATAATACGGATAGCTCGACGCTGCATAGCGTCGAGAGCGTCCAGCAAATACTTCGCGGAGCCGTCCCGGAAGTGAGAGCAGTATTCGACGCAGGGTCCAATCTGCGTCTTGTACAGCAGACACCTCTGATGCAGTGTAAAGAATCGCTTTACCTTATTCAGTATTCCTAGTTTCCACGAAGCTAGCCCTATACATCTTTCGATGTAGTTTTTATTATTGAGCTCTTGACGAACGTCTATGTCAAGGATCTCAAGGTTGCCCTTCATTGGTAATAATGCATTCTGGAAGGAAAGGGGATTTCTTCGCTGTAAATGCACACGCCTGCAATGTGCTGTCATCTGCATAACAATGAATGTTCCCGAGGGATAGCATATCATTGATTTGCAGAAGGAAGAGTTGGTGACAGCACGGACCCCTGCGGCGCCCCGGTATTGTTCCTCGATACATATATACATAACCGGGGCAACACAGGTAAGGCGTGTTGTCAGGGCGGCGTATTTGTGTCTCCGTGAGGAACGTCACAGCGGGCCGAGCCGTCTCAAGGTATGGTGGACGGCATCGAGGTTCGCATGGAGTCCACGGATGTTGGTGAACTCCACCTCGGAAAGTGAAGCTGTGGGGTTTCCTGGGGCCGCTGTGGAACGTTTACTTATTTCTGTTGCACTGCCATTATAAATTTGAAGAAGAAGCGTGAAGACAGGGCGACATTTGGTGCAGCAGTAATAAGTGACAGTGAAAGCGCAGGGGCTAACTTCGTCTGGAACCCTGTGGTTAGGTTGGAGCCGACCCGCCGGACGGAAGGGCTACCAAACCCCCCTGGTGCAAGACCGCCGCTATCCCACACCGGTTACCACCCGGAGCGGCGATCCCACATCAGGATTATGCGCGAGAACATGTGGGGCAGCCTCCTGGTGTGGTTGGTCCCAGGCGGGCCCCATGACTGTGTTGCGGGCGGCCGCGGCAACGCCGTTGCTAAGGGTCTCCCTGGCCAGCGAATCGACCCACACCACCCACACTAGACTCCGCTTTGCCCCCACTGGTTCCATGCCTGCTGCACCATACATGGCCCCGGGCCCGGCGGTGCAGCTGTTGAACCCCTTACGCAACCAGCCTGGGCTGGGTTACTTGTGGGGCTTTAGCACAGTTGCACGGTGGCACCCCCCGGACCAACACCCGGTACCCACGTAGGGACCGAAGCCACTTCATAGGTACCGTAAATTAACGAGCCTCGTCCGTTGATCAGCAGGTGCTCCACTAGCAGATGAGTTCGCTGGGGCCCTAAATATGTTGGTAGAGCCCCTTTGTATAGAGGAGGTCAAATGATTTTGATTAGGAAAAAAAATTAGCCCTCGCCCCCCCTTTGAGAGTGCAACGACAGAGGAAAGGTAGAGGAGTTTTGATTACGGGATCATACGAGTATAGAGGGTCTTTTCTTGAATTTAAGGAGAGAAAAGAAACACCCCCCCTCCTAGCCCTCTTTTCACCTCCCCCACACAAGACACTATTATTATAAAATGAAAAAAAAAAGATCAAAACCATGTAATCGCCGTACCTACTGGCTGACCACCATCGGTAACTCCGGACTCACGCACAAAATGTGTCAAATACCTAATTCCGCCCGTTTCGATTCTGCATACGGACTCTTAATAATGTCGCAAGTGCTCTTAATAGCATTGCAAATGCTTTGCAACATAGACCTAATAATTAGATAAAATATGGTAGTAGGTATAAGTTGTATTATTATTGTATTAATTATAGGTATTTAAAAGAATGATTTACTAAAAACTGTGATACGTGATTTATTTAATTTTAGAACCTTACTATTACATAAAGTGTATTTATATCATATTGATTTTTTTATTAAAATACCAAAGTAGAGTTCACCAAGTCCTAAATACAATTCAAAAATCCTATTTTTAACATTTGCAATATTTGTGTTGAGTAATTGTGTCCAATAAAACATATTGAACTTGAATTATTAAAGCATACTTGATACCTACCTATATCATCTAATCCAATAGATCAATTTAATTACTAAACCACAGTCCTCATAAAAGGTAACTAAAACAGGAATTTATAATGGTTTATAACACTATCAAAGTCAAAGTCTAAGTAAAAAATCATTTATTCTGTATAGACCATTAAAACGCGATAAGAATCAAAACTAAGAATCAAATATCAAAACTAAGAAAGTGTACTTGTATAGTTTGATTATAATAGCAGACATTCTAAGGCTACAAACATGACTAACTTATAACTTCACTTCTAAATAACACAATGAAAGATAAACGATAATAATAACTATCAGTAAAATCAATATGAACTAAATAACAATCTGTGCTAATTGCTCCTTGTTGCCCACAATTCTTGAACAAGCTGTGCACGAGCCTGGACACCCCTTCGTAAGTCATCAATAACCTGTGTTCCCTCCTCTTGTATCGTTGTTACATCATCCACAGGTGGAAAGGCAATGTCATTACCATCCTCATCCAGTCGTGCCTGATTACAAATGTTGTGTAGGACACAGCAAGCATTTATAATTTTTGAGACTTTATCAGGATGGTAATGAAGAACTCTATGGCCTAAAAGACATCTCCATCTATTTTTTAAAACTCCAATTGTATGTTCGACTGTATTCCTGGCCACACAATGGAGATTTGTCTAATGTTCTTCAGCCGATCCTGGTGATGCATTTAATATTGGAGTCATTAAATACTCCCTTTGGGCATAGCCCGAATCACCTGAAAGTGAAATTATTTTAAATGATAAGTCGCACATTAATATTACATAAAAGCCCAAGAGTATTATTTTATATATTATCTTACCAAGTAAAAAAACTCTTTCTCTTGCATTTATTAAATTTGACATATGCATCTTAATGGGGTGTCCATTCCATACAAAACTATCATGAGTTGCGCCTCCATATGTAGCATCTACACTCATAATATTTAGGTCAGCATCACAAATCTGTAAAAATGACATGAGATAGACTTACTAGATTGAAATGATAAATACAACAAATCAAAATATATGTATGTAACTCACAATTAAAACATTCCTAGAATGATAGCCTTTCCTATTGTAAAAGCGTTCTTCATGCTGCGATGGTTTTATTAATGCCACATGAGTGCCATCAATGCATCCTACAACGCAGGGAATTTAGAATTTTTCATAAAATCTGAAATTATAATTTGATTAGTATCAAAACTAAGAAAGTGTACTTGTTATGTAGTTTGATTACAATAGAGCTGACTGGCTGATTCATCACAGTAGAGCTTTTAAGGCTACAAACAAACATGAAATTTTGAACATTCAATTCAACACTCACACAAATTCTCTATTAAGTATATTACTACTGTTTTTTTAATAACTAAGATAGGTATATTACAATCAAAGATTTGAAAGTGTCAATTATGATGACAGTATTCACTGCTAAAAAAATACCTTCTCTTTATTACATCTCGTTCCTGGCGAGTTTGTGGGAACTGTAGCCACTTGTTCAAGACAACACTAGAATTAAGAGCATCTGTGACTTCTGTTATTGCCTTTGAAACAGATTGCTGAGACATCATTGTTCCTTGTGTTCCACTCACTAACCGTTGATAGCTGCCCGTGGCATAGAACGAAAGTGCCACTAAAATCTAAAATTATGAAGCTTACATGAAAAAACAAGACGACGCGCATAAAAAATACTTTGATTCTTGTTCTAGATAGACTAATGTATTGATAAAATGTAATTTTTGTGTACTTCAAGTATTAAATAAATAAAACGATACAAACCTTGTATTTTGCCGAAATATCACTGCGCCGAGTAGGACGAGGCATTAGAGATTCTAATTCGTGTAATAAAGCGTCGAAAAGTTCTTTAGTCACTCTATAATTCTGCCTGAACTCATCGTCGCCCATGGCAAATGCATTGTCGGCATATCGCGCCATTCTTCGCAAATTTCGCCTTCGTCTTACATCTAACGAATGAGCACTATCCAAAACACTATAAATAAGTCCCAAACGAACCATATTTAACTTTAAAAACAATTATAAAACTGAAGACGATTCTCAGAAAGTTATACTTTTGTAACCGGGAAATTTCGATCTCTAACACGATACGGAACTCGATATGTCAATGTCAAAATCACGTCAAGAGTACCAAAAAAGTGCATTCATTCTACATTTCTCGATTTCATTTAGTTCTAAAAGTTGCCACCCGAATCCAATCCAGTTCTGCGCTGGTGTCGCAGTCCAGAGTACCAAATGGCAAAATTCGATTCCAATTTCATGAGATCGAGTGTCGAGAGTAAGCTAGCAGGTTATTGTGATTTATATTGTAAAATTATATGAAAATAAGTTAGTTACTTCATTGCTTATAAAATACATTCAATTGTTTTATTGGCAGTGTAGTAATTTATTTGCTGTAAAACATTTATCTGGTGCTTATAAATTGAGGGGTGACGTTGACCGGGACAGCTAGTGTCAGATAAATACCAAAATGTGTGTTGCAGAAATACAACATCCGCATCCACGACATCGGGCAGCCGATGCTGGTCTCCCGCTCCAAGCCTCGCGACATCCGCGCCGGCATGCCCGAGCTGGTGTACCTGGTGCCGGAGCTGTGTCGCCAGACCGGCCTGTCGGACGAGATGCGCGCCAACTTCAAGCTCATGCGCGCGCTCGACCAGCACACCAAGATCGCGCCCGACCGCCGCATACAGAAGCTCATGACCTTCAACCAGCGCTTCACCAGGACTCCTGAAGTTGTCAAGGTACCTGCATTCTTACCCTTTAGCGACCATATAAGATTGGCGGCCATGTTGGTGACCTACGATACTATTTTGGTGTCCGTACTTTCTGCGGTTGTTGACGTCACGGACCTGTTATTGTGACAAGATTCTACCCCACTCACATCGTGCGCGGCTTATACTCGACGAGTGGCGAGAGACCTAGTGTGGCTGATACTCATCTTGCCGCTAGTCCTGCCCGGCGAGTGAAATACTGTAGCCCTAATATTGGGGGCATTATACACGACTCGACCTCATGAGTGTCATTGACGTGATGTTTCAGTATTTAGTTTTTACGTTGGTAACTTTGAGATAATTTGTTTGTTAGTTTGTTCGAGCCAATTGCGGTTCTTGGGACACTTGCTTGAGGTATATATTTGCTGAAGCCTCCCATCTGTCTGCAGGTTATCAGGACTTAGATAGGCCCTGGTGATATTGTTCCCTTAGCTCCCTGGCATACATAAAACGTGTGCAATTTTACATTTAAATGTACCTATTCATTTTTGCAACTTTATGGTACCTTCACTAATAAAATAACTGTTTGTTACAGGAACTGGGAAGTTGGCAATTAAAATTAGCCACTGACCTAGTTAGATTCAAGGGACGTCAGTTACCACCTGAAAATATCGTTCAAGGAGGTAATGCTAAGTATCCCGCTGGAGATACTACTGAAGGCTGGACTAGGGAAATGCGGTCAGTGAATCATTATCTTTACTACATACATACATATTACTTGGTGCTTTTGAAATTTTTCATATCTAGGTGTCATAGCTATCACTAGTTTTGTTTGCAGGCTATAGGTTTATTATCAATAAAATGTTGTATCACCTGTCCTATTAGATCGAAGCAATTGCTGACAATAGCTCAACTCCCATCATGGGTGGTCATAATACCGGAGAGGCTGCGTCGTGACGCTGAAGGCTTCATGGATATGATCATAAAGACTGGCGCCGGTGTTGGGTTCAGAATGCCCAAGCCGGAGATAGGTTAGTTACGTCTACATACTAGCTTTTCTCTTTACTCAACTTCAAAGGAGGTTGGAGGCTCTCAATTCAACTGTTTGTCACCTCAGAAGACTGGGTACGGGAGTTTTAAGGGTTCCGTTGTAAAATTCTCGGAACCCTTACAGTTTCGTCATGTCCGTCTGTCCGTCGTCGGCTTTGCTCCTAAACGGTTAGTGCTAGAAACATGAAACTTTGCATGGCTATGTATATTTACTACGCCAACAAATACTGAAACCTGAAAAAATTCTTGATGGTAGTCCATGTACTGAACTTTGAAAGAAAACTATAGCGGATTAGATAGCTCCATTAGTTCAGAAGTTGTAAGAGGCTATTATGGGTGACTACGGAACCCTATTCTATGCGTGGTCCGACACGACACTTGATTTTTTGATGATGATAATATTTGTGAAACTTAACGCAACGGTACGGAAGATCACTACCGCACTGAGCACGGCTAAGCGCGTGCAGCTATAACGTGACGTCACGCGCACCAACCCGGCCGGCCGGTCGTGCGCGTACTTTAAAACTCAATTCCTGGGAAACTAAAGGACGTATCAAAATAATTCTTTCATATGATTTTTTTATTTTCAACAAAGCCAAAATTCAATATTAGTGAACATTCTTCATTCAGCAAAATCTTAAATTGTAAAGTTACAAATTGGTGCTTCTGTAGGTATATTATATTTTTATGATTTGTCAATATGCATATTATTTCAGTGACTCTCCGTCATGATGGCCCAATGGAATATGCTAATACTTGTGAGCAAGTCATAGCTAGAAAGAACCCAGCTATGATTTTATGTGTTCTGCAACGGAACGCTCCTGACCGGTAAGTATATCGTTACCTTCCTTTGATGGTACTATTTGTAGGTTTACATTTTGTAGAATTATCAATGTTGAAATACGTTTTTAAAATTCCATTCTTTCTTTTCTTCTATGTTATTAATGTCTGATTTTGAAATAAAAATAAATAATAAATAATCTGTTTATTATGAGGTTCTAAAGATCTCAGAATTGAAAAGTTGGTTAATTGTTTGCCAACATATCAGAAGATGTTTAGATAGATCTGTAATAATACTTTATATTTCAATCTAGTTCATGTATGTATCATAACTAATAAAATTATGTACAGAGTAGAATACTTTAAATGAATAAAAAATAATTCTTAAATAGATATGAAGCCATAAAGAAGAAGTGCACCGTGGACCGAGCCGTGCCGACGCAAGTGGTTTGTGCTCGAAACATGTCCGCCAAGTCGGCCATGTCCATCGCAACAAAGATTGCGATTCAGATCAACTGCAAAGTAAGTATTATTTCAACAGCAATAATGTCTTATATATTTTATTCATACAGATCAAAAGTTCATTTTCGCACATTAATTCAAGCCACTTTATCAATTTCTATTATAGGAAGGTCATGGATTTTATTAAATGTCTGGTGATACCAATAGGCTCTATTATGTAATAGCACAACCAACACAAATACAATGATCAACAAAATTATTGGCAAAGTGTGTGTCTGTGTGACACCCACACAGTCACCCACAAGTGTCTGTGTGACACCCACACAGTCACCCACAAGTGTGTCTGTGTGACACCCACACAGTCACCCACAAGTGTGTCTGTGTGACACCCACACAGTCACCCACAAGTGTGTCTGTGTGACACCCACACAGTCACCCACAAGTGTGTCTGTGTGACACCCACACAGTCACCCACAAGTGTCTGTGTGACACCCACACAGTCACCCACAAGTGTGTCTGTGTGACACCCACACAGTCACCCACAAGTGTGTCTGTGTGACACCCACACAGTCACCCACAAGTGTCTGTGTGACACCCACACAGTCACCCACAAGTGTGTCTGTGTGACACCCACACAGGGGTAGTCTTTCGGGGATATAGGCGTGATGTATTTCTGTTGCCTCTATAACAACGAGTACTAAAAAATCGTTAGTTTTCCCGTTTTGGTACGAAACCCTTTATGCTCGAGTCCGACACGCACTTGGCACAAAGCTAATCTCGTAATATACTAAGTTAGGGAGTGATTTTGATATTATTATGTATGATGTGTACAGCTCGGCGGCAGTCCCTGGCGAGTGGAGATCCCCCTCGGCGGGCTCATGGTGATCGGCTACGACGTGTGTCACGACACGCGCTCCAAGGAGAAGAGCTTCGGGGCCTTCGTGGCCACCACCGACCGCCACATGACCGAGTACTACTCCGTGGTCAACGCGCACACGTCCGGCGAGGAGCTCAGCTCACACATGAGCTTCAACATGGGGTCGGCTTTGAAGAAATACCAGGAGAAAAATGGTCAGTTTATGTTACAAAAAAGGACACGACAAATTATATACACAAGAACTTTCCTCGAAAACCACTCTATCCATTGGTGAAAACCGCATCAAAATCCGTAGCGTAGTTTTAAAGATCTAAGCACACATAAGGACAGAAGCTACTTTGTTTTATAATATATAGTGATGATAGTGATACATGAAATTACACGAAACATTTGAAGCCTCTGATGTGACGGAAGAGATCGAAAGCAAGATAAAAACATCTTAACACTATAATGGTAGTGTTCCTACATTATAACGACAAAGAATAATAATTTGCGAATGCGAGGCAAATGAACAGGTCACCAATAATGCACCAATTGCAGAAACACTAGTGAGAAAACCTTGGGATCTGGTAACCTTGGTGAGGCCCAAAAGTGTAATAAATTTATTGTTGTTTCAGGTGCTCTTCCTCAACGCATTTTTATATACCGCGACGGTGTTGGTGACGGTCAAATTCCATACGTTCACAGCCAAGAGGTAAGACGTGTGATCAACCAATATTTAAATATTCTCCCAAATCAATAATTAAATAAGACATTTTGGTGAATTAAGATTATGAGACTGTTTAATATTTCTTTTAGGTTGGGGAAATTAAGAAGAAATTGGCGGAGGTTTATGGTAGTACAGAGTTTAAGCTGGCATTTATAATAGTGTCGAAACGTATAAATACTCGTATATTCCTGGACCGCGGCCGTGGAGGCGGAGAGAACCCGCGTCCCGGGACTGTCGTAGACGATGTCGTCACGCTGCCAGAACGGTCAGTATAATAATCATTATGTTCACTAGAAGAGGATAGAAATATTCCAAAATGAGTAGACCGAGGTGCGATTTGTCCGTGCAAGCTTTTTGTCTGAACTCATTTCCATCAGCCAGAACCAATGTTTCATATCTACACGTCTGCTTTTTAGTAATAAGACTGCCATTTGTATATATGCAAATCTGGCTGTTGTTAAATTTTGTATATAATGTTGTTTATTTTATGCTATTCTACATAAACAAGTAATTTATGTATTGTTTGGGTTACAGGTACGATTTCTACCTGGTGTCTCAGAACGTACGCGAAGGTACAATTTCACCGACGGCGTACAACATTATTGAAGACACTTCTGGCTTGTCGCCCGATCGGGTAAGGAGCACATTTGTGTTGAGACGTCATTCATACAGATGAATTACATTGAAGTTTATGTTTGTAGTTCCAAATTAACAGCTTAAATCTAAATGCATAAGAAAGTACCTCTGTTTTTCAGTTGACGGAATACTCCTACTGAACGGCTGAACCGATCTTCCTCAAACTCTGCATTGTGGCAGTGACCATCCTCGTGAGTGCATATATCTGAAATCAGAAACATCGAAGTGACCACGGAGGAATAATCACCGAAAAACCTTTTCCGACTTAAACAGTTATACCGAGAGAATTACACATAATGCGCGCGCCATACATATGACCTTAAAAGAGGTCAAATAGACCATCAGTTCAAATAAAAGAAATCCCAAATAAAAAAGAAAAGAAAATTCAGAAATCGAAAATGATTATTGAGCAGAAGCGAGACTTTCTATCGCGATAGAAAGTCTCGCTTCAGCTCAATAATCATATTGCACCGCGACCCGCCGTGCACACCTAGTTAATTTGTATGTCTGTCTGTTCTGGCTAATCCTAGAGTGACCTGTATTCTCGTGTTTGTTACAGATTCAGTGGCTGACCTACAAGCTGACGCACTTGTATTTCAACTGCTCAGCGCAAGTGCGTGTGCCGTCCGTGTGTCAGTACGCACACAAGCTGGCGTTCTTGGCGGGCAACAGCCTACATAACCAACCGCATTATTCACTGTCTGATACTTTGTATTTCTTGTAAATACTATCATAAAATGTATTGGTAAAGGAGCCGTAGTACTGAAAAATTATTGATTGTCAACTTACTTACCTTATTTTTTATTTAACCTTACTAGAGCGATAGTGGGCTTCAGTACTATATATCAGACAGTCACTTAATACATTGGTACAGAAAACATACTTGTGTATCTATTTCACTTTTTATACGAGCGCACTTAGTATGTACATTCTCTTCTGTGCTTATGTATTTGGTGGTATCCTTACTAAATGTATGAATAGCATGTCTAAAGACGTGTGCGTTCGCGCAGCGGAATGTTGTTGAATTTAAAGATTTTAATGATGCAGATATTTAGTGTATGACGTAATGTAATTGAGTATGGTAAAAAAAAATTGTGCATGCAGCCATTGTGGAGAAATTCGCCAAAACCTGATTCCGCTGGGCGAACGTTGTCCTGGCGGAACTTTTTTTAATAAATTTGTGTGCAATTGTGATGAATAAAATTTGTGCATTTGCATGCACAAATTTTATAATAATTAAAATTATATAAAATAAACCCTAGGATTTTTTCTAAATCAATTTTTTAAACAAATATAAACTAATTCAAAACAACGTATGTAAAAATCTACAGCTCTCTATATAAGCGCTTTATATGAAAACTAGCAAATGGCCAAACGTTCGCGTAGCGGAAACTTGAATTTCTCCGAAGTTTATACATACACAAATTTTATTCATACATACACAATTACACACAAATACACACTAATTTTTGGACACATTTTTTTTTCTTCTAAGTCCATGGATTAAAAAAAGTTCCGCCAGGACAACGTTCGCCCAGCGGAATCAGTTTTTGGCGAATTTCTCAATGACTGCATACACAATTTTTTTTTACCATACACAATTACACGACGTCATACACTAAATATCTGCATAATTAAAATCTTTAAATTCAACAACATTCCGCTGCGCGAACGCACACTCTAAAGAGGTGTATACCGTTAAAAAGAAGTACACATACACAAACTTTATTTCAGTAAAATATTTTCATAATTATTTTGTTAAGTACAAAGTATCAATTAAGTAAGTACCTATACCAAGACTAGTTACACAAGTTACTACGACGGCGACGGGAGATACACATTATTTCGCTATTGACTGATTTAAATTAAATTAACTATGTAACGTAATAGTAAGTATGTTTGTGGTGTGTGTGCGTATATAACTTGCACTAAATGTGGTGCCGGTGTTGTACCAACACAGTGTTGATATTAAACATTTTGTTGATTAGTTGATTAATTTTGAAATATGTATAGGCTTAAGGATGAGCAGCATTTTTTATTCGGTGGCGTTTGTTGTACGTGATTCCCACCGTAAAAATATTTTAGTTTATATGAAAGTGATTAAACATTATATTTTAAGTGAGTGCCAAAGAGACACTGGACACTATAAATCGTTACGAGATAAGTATGCCTATTTTATAAGCGCCTTTGATTACCTGTAAATTTGTTGACTTATTTGTGATTTTGGACAACATCAAAATTCCCTCCGGATCAGATACAGGTTCAGAGGTTATATTTTGTAATTTGGGACCACTAAAAGTATTTCCCCTGAAATACATTGAATCTCTAGTATTCTGTAAGTTGGTTTCGTTAATTTGTATTACATCATAGTTTTTTGTAAGTATTTTTCTTAATACATTTTCATTTTTTTACAAAATATTGTTTTATTTTGTCATCCATTGGCAAGCCACCGTTTAGCGAGTGCTGGCACACATTTCGTGCTTGAAGTAATCTGAAAGTTACTTAAGATTGCTCTCCTATAATATCCTAACTCAACAGCGCATACTTGGCTGTAGGCAGGAGGGTAGAGGTTCTTTTAAGCAAAGTAAGATAATTAAGATTACTTGCTGTATATATAGGGCGTTCACATAACGTTATAATATCGTAAGCGTATACTAGCTCACCGAACTGAAGTAGTTGTATAATAGCTATTTCTGAGATTTTGCATATCGTGACTATTGTTTGGAACCTAAACCAATTCGATAGACTTTACCGTTTTCTTGTACCAGAAATGAGGATTACAGCTTGACGTTCAAGCTATAATCCTCACTAACTTATAGCTATAACGCCGAAACTGTAATGCGACTATTTTTTTACATGTATGACTATTTCATGACTAATTTTAAGCGTTGTCAAAATTAGATTTCATGGAGATTTCAAATATGAGGATTACAGCTTGAAACACACAGGTTTTTGATCAAACGCCAGAGGATGAAAATGTTAACTTGATTTTATCATAAACCTAAAAAATCCAGGCTTTGATCAAAAATCTAATCTAGCCCCGTTGTACTGTATGCACCATTGACCTGCACCATCAATGGTGCAGATGAGACTTAATTAGTTTCATTTGGACCATTATTATTGATACTACTACTTCACCATACTTTCCTTGTCCCTGTATTTTATGACTATATTATGGTCAGTCTCTATTCTTGAAGTTAATACTATCAGGCGTTACTTTTCGGAAGTCCATAGTTAAATAAAATAAATCTAACTACTTTGCAATATTCCGCCACATGCAAATTACCCAACTCTCGTATTTATTCATGCACAAGTCCGCCCTCCAATCCCACTTAGGCCGAAAGAATGGAGAAATAATTTTGAAAATAGAATAAATATGAGAGTTGTGTTATCGTGCAAAAAATAATAAAAACCTCGACACGTGTTTCGCCCCCAACCAGGGGCATCATCAGGAGATGTCGATGGCTCGGCGCACGTCGACCGATTTTTTTGCACGATAACACAACTCTCATATTTATTCTATTTTCAAAATTATTTCTCTATTCTTTCGGCCTAAGTGGGATTGGAGGGCGGACTTGTGCATGAATAAATACGAGAGTTGGGTAATTTGCATGTGGCGGAATATTGCAAAGTAGTTAGATTTATTTTATTTAACTTTTCTTGAAGGCTCTTATGTTATGTATTCCTGGTACATTTGAGGTTTGTGTCTTTTGTAATGGAAATCCATATTCATAACCAGTTATGAAATCTTGGTTATGAACGTGGACGAAGAGATTGATCCTATAGTGTCATCTCAATGGTGCAGATCAGACCATACCCAATCTGCGGTTTCGTTTGCACCATTGATGGTACATACGGTCGCCGGGCGCCACTGGAAATACGTTCTGCTTGTAACCAGAGACGCCCGGCTACGGAAGTTAGAGCGGCCGCGTCCTAGGGCCGCGGAATTATAAAAAAAAAAGTGCATACGGTACAACGGGAATCTAGCAGGTTAATGATAAAATATGAACTCGCAACTAGATCGACTGA
This sequence comes from Nudaria mundana, assembly GCA_963556515.1. Taxonomy (NCBI): domain Eukaryota; kingdom Metazoa; phylum Arthropoda; class Insecta; order Lepidoptera; family Erebidae; genus Nudaria; species Nudaria mundana. The sequence continues at coordinate 13,239,072 of OY748293.1, forward strand.
TAGATTTACTTGAAAAATTAATATGGCAATAGACCTGCTAGTCTGTCTGGGAAAATTTAGAAAATCGGGGGAAATAGTTCGTGCAGTTTTGTAAATTGGGACCTACCTACAGTTACTATAGGTACCTTGAAGTATGCAGAAAAAAATCGCATCTGGCGCTGCAGACTCATCTACACAAAGGACCATCGACCTCCATGATCGGGGTCTGCGGACGGCGGTATAGCCACTTTGCCGTCCTTACAGAAGCAGGCGGGATAAAACTCGACCAAACCCCCGAAAAGGTCACACAGGTGGCCAAAGTCCGCTGAGTGTCACTGGAAATTCCCTGTGTGCTCACCAGATGCACGCGCCATGGACGTGTGAGCGGCCGCGGTCTTGGGCCTTTGAAATTAAAAAAAAGCCTATGCCTCGATAAGTGCCATGATAATAATCTCTAATACTAGTGGTTCTGTGAACCGTAGACTTCGGGAGCGGCTTTGTTTAATTTCTTCTTAAATTTTCTTTATTACTCTTTCATTTGTCATCCAATGCAAAAAATACAATTCAAATGTTATTCATTGTAAGCAAGGAGCGTGTGTGTAAAGTTTCATGCAAATCGGTTGATAAATACGGCCTCAAACATGATCTGACAGAACCCGTAGATGGGTACAGACGAAAGAAATTCTCCCCAGTCTGCAAGTTGAAACGGAGCTTCGGTCGCTTCGCTCCCTCAGTCAATTATCTACCTCATAAGTAGGTACTGCATACTGCATACTGGCAGGTAGGTTAGTAGAAGTGCTACTTACCTACCTAAAGAAAGACGTTTTACGGTACGTTGTTAACCAAAACACAAATCGATTTCTGTGTTTACATCGTGAGGATTCATAGCAACGGATGGATTATTGAAATCTGTTGCCGCGTTTTATAAGTACGTACATATGTAAATGGTAATATTTTCGTTCCTAACGTGTCATAGATACAGAAGACCGTAATGGAAGAGGAAAAAGCTGTCGAAGAAGCTGAAAATTGGAAAATTTACGAAGTATTGTGTAGCAAGAGTCCCACCGAGGTATGTAAACAAAATCATTATTATGTCATTTTATAAAATTATGCTAGGGCACGTGAAGTTTTCCTTATCAAAATTAGTGGAAGGAAGGAAGGAAATTGCTTTGATAATGTCAAGCAGATTTTGATAAACCAATGTTTCGACTGGACTTCATTTTAAATTTTAGATCAAACATTTGTCAGGTTGTTAATTTTAATGATTAAAGAGACCGTCGTAAATATTTTTCTTCGGGTTTCGAAGATCACCTCAACTGTGTCAATTTGAGACATTTAAATTCAGGTAGATTATAGGTGGTTATAGAGGAATTTGACCTAGTCTGAGCCCTGGGCGAGTTTTATTGAGACTTGATAGTGTATAGAGTAGTGAATAAAACAGGCACAACATTTACCTACTTTCTCAGGTCTTCCCTGCATAGGCTGCATATTATTTCGACCGTTTGTAAAGAATATTGTTTGGTATAGCGTATTTTAATTAACGATTAAAAAGGGTAAAAGTATTCTATAAATCAGCCCAGGAAATTGGAAAAGAATAGGTATTCATTACTGGGTTAATGGTGGCGTGTTTTGTCTCGTACCTTGCACGAATCTCCCGCTAAGTAGTTATACTTAGATACCTACACATTTGCGTGTAAGGAATGTGACCCAGGTTGAGGCCGAGGGGCCGAGTTTGGTATGATGAAGTAACAAATGACATGGGCCCTGACGTATAAATGTCTTAAAAGGTTTTAACTTACTTTTTCTCCGAACACTTCGTGCCAGCTTAATTTTTGCTTTGTTTCTCTTTTTATTTTATTTTTTTATCTATTTGCAGTTTTTAGTTGTAACCGACGAAATAAACTAAACTCGCAAAGGTGCAACTCGAACTAGTAGGTATTTTTTAAGATTCAACCACACCACCCGCATGTTTTTTAAGAAGATTTTATTTTCCTTTCTCGCATTTTTCCCCAATCCTAAAAAGGTCATGGCGAAAAACCTAGGTAGGTACCTACACTTGAGCCAAGCTTCGTGTAGATCGTATAAAAACTGTGGCTGCTTGCCCGGAACACATACCGAGCCGACACACAGACGGACGAAAGCAAAAGTTTGTGCTTCGCTAGCTCGGTCAATAAAGTTGTTTATTTCGATTCATAACGCAAGAAGTTTGACTGAAAATTTGTCGAAAATCATAGGGTACGTCCTATGACAACCCTCTCACTGGAGACCATCTTCAAGCCATAGTCGCCAGGCTAGAAGGGTTGCCGATTCACTTACTGACGCGGGATAAAACCCGACTCTAAAGATGAGGGACATAGGCCACGTAGGTTGCCAAAATCCGCGGGCGCCACAGGGAATAATTCCGAGGGTGCACCTGAGGCGCCCAGCATTGGAGTTAGGGGCGGACGCGGCCTTCGGCCGCGATCTTAAGAACAAAGACCCTATGACACTCAGGAGAAGTAACTATCTATAGATAGACCGTGTGAGGTCGGCACAATAATCAAGGCATGTAAAGAGAACAAAGAAAACTACATCATCAGCCTTTTCCCAAGTTTTTCAGTCCAACTGCGATGCGACTGAAAATCGATGTTTTCAGTGAAGCGATTGCCATCTGACTGACCTCCACAACCCATTGGCGATATCGACAAAAAACGACCCTAAAAATCCAATCTACAGAACTGCAGTACAGAACGATCGTCGTGTCGATACGGGTATCGACTGCCATAGAGGTTTGTATGGCAACCGGGTCCGATGGCTTAGAGTCATTGGCGTGTTCTCAGTGGCACTTAGGGTCTCAGTGTGTTAAGAAATAACCCATCATAAGACAGACCTGACTATTATGTGCTTAACCTTTGCAATGTGTTAACCTAACCGGTAGACCCTCGCCCCTCACTCCAAACAAAGAAAACTACATATGCGCCTTAAACATAACCCTCACTGGCGCATTCGGGCAATAATGTAATCACCTAAACACCCAATCTAAATTAAGAATGACTTCTACATTTTCGTTGGGTAATTTAACATTTCATTGACAAAGTTGATGTCATCTTGGATTTATACCCCAAATCCACAATTCAATGGACTGCAAGAATGACATAGCAAGATAATAACAATGTAGCCGATTATTGTGACTATAAAAATGAAGTTTGGGGTTGGCTTATTTATACTGCTGGTAGTCGTACCTAAGTCATAACAGTCCCTTGACGTATGTAAATTTCAAAGCTACGGTATAAGTTTGCGAGAAAGATGTCGTGACTCTGGGTCGGTAACTCGGTATCATGATGCGCCGTATCACGCTAACAGTCCCAAACTGTAAGTACCTACACCTGCTTCACTAGTCGTGTTATGTGCTTCGAGAGTAACTGTCTCTTCGATATTTATTTAATAAACAATTGTAAATTTAATTGTTTTGACATTTTGTAAGCTTTTTTCCTACTATTTGCTACTTATTTTAAACAAATAACACATAATTAAGTATAAACGTTTAGGTAACAATTTTGTTTGTATAATTTGGCGGTTATTTCTGCAGATGGAAGCTGATGTTGGAAACGATGTTATAACTAGCCTAAGAAGTGATTTAGCAGCTCTTCAGTATAAACGCGATAAATTATTTTCTGAAGTAAGTGCTGATCAAAAATAGAAAATTTATTTTCTAAAATATTTTTATATAGCTTCAAGTTATTTGATCCGTTAATTTCAGAACAGTGACCTAAAAAACCAAATGCTAGCTCGAGACCAACGAATTTTAGAGCAGCAAGTGGAGATTGATCATCTTCGCGAACAAAATGCTAGACAAAATGCGGTTATATCGTCTCTCAAAAAGAAAATTCAGGATCTTGAAGAAATACAGAGAAATCTGCAAACATCAAACGGAAGGTGCGAAATCACTGTTCAAACTTTACAACGAGATAACAGGTACTGCGAGGAAAAGATAAAAGATTTGGAAAAGAAATTACGATCTCTTGAATTGGAATGCCATAATGAAGAACAGCAAAAAGAAAACGCCCGTTGTCAATTTCACGATTTGATTCGACGTATGTCCGCAGCTCTCGAAGCTGACTTCTGTGATACAGCACATACGCATTCTTCTGAAAGTCTAATCATTAAAGCAGCTGAACTAGTCCAAGAGATAACCAGACTGAAAAACAAATGTATGAATACCACAGAAAACTTATCTACAACAGAGCAAGAATTTAGAAGTTGCAGAGATGCCTTCGAAAGATGTAATGCTGACAAAGAGATGTTACAAAGACAATTATCTCAACAACTACTAGATATCGAAAGACTTAAACAGGAAAAAGAGTCTCTTAATGTTCAAAATAGAGTAATAGAGAGAGAATTACATGATGCAAGAGAAAAGTTGTCCCATTGTGCTAAAAACTTAAATGTTGTTACTGATAATGTCAATCAGAATGAATCTATTATAATACAGATGAAAGGTATGTTCAACTTGATAATTAATATTACTATACATATTTTTAATTTAGTGCAGTTGTAAAAGACTTGATTCTTTTCTGTAGAGGATCTGAGACATCGCGATGAGAAATTTCAACGGATTCACGCTGAATTCCGTAACACAATGGAATCTTTAGCAATTCTACTTAGCTTACCAACACGCTTTGTTGAGGCACATGAAAGTACCATCAAAGATAGAATACGAGAAATTTTGAGCGAAAATAAGGATAAATCGGTGGCAAGTATTCATAAGTCTTTCTTTTTTTCAGCTTGAGTTCGAAAGTTTTTGTTTACCATGACGATTTTTTTAAATATACCTACCTATACAATTTGTTCTACTTTTTGCAGCAAATAGATGCTATGCGTGACAAATTGGGCATGGAATCGCAACAGTTGGGCAGAACCGCACATTTACACGATCAGGCCACAACACGAGTCAGAATACTTGAAGACGAAAGAAACATGTTGGAAGCCAAGGTGCACAAGCTAGAGGCTGAATTTGGCACTCTGGAATTGTCTAGAGAGAATTTGCGCAAAGATAAGGCAAACGTAATTATACTTTTTTATTATTGCACTTATTATTGTGAAATTACTTTTCTTATAGGTAATGTATTTGAACAAAACATACACCGAGGTAATATATCTAATCTACCGAACGGATTTCTAGCTTTCTTTTTTCTAATTATTTTTAAACCACATTTTAATCATACAAATAATTTAAAGATTTACTGTTACAATAGTTTCATAAAGTAGATATTTATTGTTAAGTGTGGTATAGTGTCCACTGCTGGACATAGACCTCTCCAATAACGCGTACGATCTTGGACTAATTGTATCTTTTAATTAATTGTACCCAAAACAGAAAGCCCGCTATCCATTTATGACTTCGGTCCATCAAGTCTCTGGGCGTACCTATTATACGCTACATTTGCTGATTCTTGGTCTCCACCTCACCACTTATTTACCTAGGCTCCTTTTCAACAATTTTCATATAGGTACTATACATATAAATATCTTGTTCAGAATAGGAATTGAAATACATTAATATTTTTTAGATATTTTCACAACGTCATTTAAGCCAAACTAAGCTAATTAAGCTTGTGTTAGGGATCTAGATAACTGGTAAGATATAGATAATATATATTTGTAAATACATACATAATATGATGATAACATACATATTCTACATAGAAAACATCCAAAATCCTAAACAAACATTTATAGATCACACAAGTATTTGATTCGACCCGGGAATTAAACCCGAGCGAGACTCCGGCGTTGAGAGCGAATGCACTACCGACTACGCCACCGACAGTAAAACTCATTTCTTCGCAAACACAATGACGTTGTTAATTACAATATGTTACAGTTTGTGGCATTCCTTGAACGCCTTAGCAGAACTCTAAATATGGATGAGTTAACCCAAGACATCGGTATAGAATTGCATACTGATTCAATTATGCATCGTGCTGAGCAATTGGCGAGGCTTGAGAGCGATAAAATTGTCGACAAGGTCAGTAACACTATAGATAGGGTCACGAGAAATGTTACTTGAAATTTGCTGATTATCGTACCCAGATCAGCAAATTGAATTATAGTATGTGCTAGCTTTATTGGCAAACCAACTGAGAAAAATTACAAATTAGACTTTTGATAGGTTTGCAAAGCTTGATAAAACATATTCACAAATAATACCTACCATATAACATTCATTTGGATAGAAGCCCGAAATTGGTAAATAATTGGGCAATACAGGCACATGACAGAGACAGTTGGAACAAAAATGGGACAGACCTTTGTCCAGCAGCGGAACAACATAGGTTAAATTAAAAAAAAGAAGTAGGTAGGTACCGTACTCATATTTAAAATATTTATGTAAGTAAATAGTCTGTTATTTGATAAAATATTTCAGAATATATTATTGAAGAGTTTGCTGTACAAAGCATTCGGTGTTTTATGTATTATGTGTGTATTTGTGTTAATTTGTGTGTGTGTGTTTGTATAGCTGCTATATTACGGATACTATGGCACTCTTCCGAGACTGCGCAGAGAACGATCTTTCCATGACTTGCCTTACCTTAAGGAAGTAAGATGTACTATTACACATTGGCATGACGACATTACAATTCATTCAATACCTAGTCGGAATTACCGAACGAAATTTTTAGCAACTTTCTTTACGTACCTCTACCTATAGCTAACGAGTTTTAAATAGAGTTCTGTAACTCATTATACAGTGCAGTATCTTTTAAAGTTGATGAGATTCCGTTTGTACAATTTTAGGTCCATACAAAGTTTTCCTGTAAAGAGATCGTTGTTTAATGATAAACGCGACTTTGGACATTTTCACAACACATTTTAAATCTATTTGTATTAGTACAATAACGCTTATTCTATTCTATTTCGTAGAACAGTTTTATGAATTCACACGGGATGGTATTACTGGGAATGCGAGTAGTGTCCAATTTTATATAAATAAATGTATTTTACGGTTTACGCGTTTCATAGGGTAACAGACATGCTTACCAAAGCTTATCCTAAAACACATTGTAGTCATTATATGCATAGTTTTTTTTGCATTCAGCACAACATTTTCATATATTCATGCTCGTATAAATCATTATATTATAGTAAATTAGGTATACACGCATGTTTTATTGGAAAACTAAGTACTTCACTAGGTACTTAGATAACGTATCGTAGACGAATTATTTGACCAATGCCTAATCTAGATAATAAATTCTTCAATACCTTATAACTTAGATAGGTACCTATGTATGTACTTACTTACGTTCAGTAGATTAACCACCCATAGTAAGTTAAATAAGGGCTTGCACGACTTAGCACCTAAATGAAACAGGTTACAGATTTTGCTTGCAGATATTACTTACGAGTATTTATCGATAAAGTTTCTATACATTAGAGATACGTCTAGTTTACATGAACATAACAAGCCACTGTTCTTTTTATTGTACCTAGGTATCCATTGTTAGTGGCCAACCTGGGGATATGGTATTTCAATCAAATGAGCCTCTGTTCACAGACTGCAGTAGTGTATCAGTTGCAACGACGAATTAGAATCCTAAGAGAACAGTTGCAGAGAAAGGACTTGCATCTTGATTTATTGCGACGGAAGCTCAGCGTGCAGGTACGTAGTCAAGATCTATATAGGCACTGTAGTGTGTAAGCTATGTATACATATACTCTTGGTATCATCACTAATATAAACTTGTCTCTTAATAATAAATAGTTAGTTTATATCCAGCAGTCAGAGCGTTTTCATTCTATCTCCAATCCCAACCTTACAGTACCTACGCATAACGATTTTCTCCCCGTTAGTTATTATGTTAGAATCTATTAAAATTTAGTCTTTGTCTGTGGTAGATCTTAACACCGCACCCTTCTCCTTTACCTTTGTATTGTCTATTGTATAAAGAAAATTGATGATTTGTGTTGTGAGTAAGCTTTGTTTTAATTAATAAATCGTCATTCATACTCTGCAAAAGGTTATGGGCCCAGCACGCTTCCACAACGCGATCTCATTTCACCATTCAATCGATTTATCTTACTAATATTAAATACGTGTAAGTTTGGATGGATGGATGTTTGTTCTTTCACGCGAATGCTGCCGAATTTTACACTAGCTCAGACATCTAAATAGCCCATAGAAATATACAACTTTTTAGAGTTCCGTACCTAAAGGGTAAAACGGGAATTCTATTGATGAGACTTCGCTGTCCGTCCGTCCGTTTGTCTTGGGCTATATGACATGAACCGTGATAGTAAGAAGTTGAACTTTTACATAGATGATGTATTTCTGTTGCCGCTATATATCTCCCATACAACAAACGTGATGTTTTTGCCGTTTTGGTGCGGAACCCTTTGTGCGCGACTCCGACTCGCACTTGGCCGGTTTTTTTATCCTTATAATGTTTTCTCGTGAGAATTACAAAAGATAAAACTAAGTATTCCATTAGCAATGGTATGACATAACTTTTGATATCTGATTTAAGTATAGGTCTCGTCTGTCAACTAGAATAGTTTTGGAGCGACCTCTTCTGTTTTGTTCTTATCTTGCTATTTTGTCTCATTGAACTTATAAATAATCTCTAAGGAGGAGAGTTGCCGCGTCCGTGCAGTCCTGCAAGCAGAGCGCGATGAGGCGGTGGCACGGTGTAAGAAACTCGCGCGCCAATGCGACAAAGTCCAAGTGCAGCTCAGCGATGCGCGGGCGCAGTTGCGAGAACTTAACACGCAACTTGCCGACGCTGCAGACTACAAGGTGTGCAGTACTTCAAACTTCAATAGATTCATAAAGAGAAAATTTAAAAAATAATATATAATTAGTTGATACTTAGGTATGACGAATTCACTTTAAGGAAGTACGAGAAACATTAAAAAGCATTAGATAGAGCAGTAGATAAAGCATAGAACTAAAGGCTAACTACAGAGATTCTAAATCTCTGTCACTCTACGGAAAATATCAAAGTTAACAGACTGGTAAGCCTTCCCTATTAAGTTTGAAAAAAGAATACCAAGGCTTTTTAGGATTTTCATATCCAGTTAGGAATCCCTAAATAAAAATACTTACAAAATCTTACAATGTTGAAGATCACCTTATCAACATAGATTTAAATGCTGTATAGTGTAATGCTTTTTCTTTTTAACATCAACACACAAAGTAAACATATTGTGCAGCAAATTACTGGAATATCACTCATTTGCGTACAAGTTTAAAGCTATTTGTTGAATGTAACCATGATCTTATTTGTCATAGTTGATCTTTATACAATATTCACATTTGTTCACGTCATCATGGTTTACCCCACAATGCATCTTTTATTTAAATGACTAGGTACTTATAAAACAATTTTACTGACAGAGTAATTTATCAATCATCCTTCAACCTCCTCTCACTCGGCGACTTTACTGTCTTCACAGATATAAATACTAATTATGTATGTAAACCGGCCTCAAAAACGGAGGTTACCAATAGCTTACCTACGTTGTTTTTTTGAAGCCTGTTTTTATGTGATGTTGTTTTAGTTGGTAGGTATACCTACCAACTAAAACCACTATTACTAAATCTATAGATTATTCAGTCCTCGACAACATAATTAAGTTTGTCTACTTCTTTTATATCGTAGGTACAACTTGTAGGTATCAAGTTACTCGTGTTATATTTAGTTTTTGATCCAGATATACCTAGGTTTTTTTTATTTTTATGCTGCGACGTTGTACAGATAACATCGTTAGAACGCTCTCGTAAGGTGGAAGACCTACAAAAGAAGTTGGAAGAGGCGGAAATGTTGCGGACGCGGTACAATCGCAAGGTGACTCTGCTGAAGGAAACAGTTCGTGCCACTGGCGAGACGTTTGAACACGAGCGTAGTGCTACTGACCATCAGCTTGCGATCCTACGCGATGACCTCGGAAGGGCCAAGGAAGCACTTGCTGAATGTCAACGCAGAGAAGCGCAACTTACTAGCTTTAGGTACTGTTTTACTGTTACTGTAAGCTTGCTAGTAAGTAGATAATCTCAGTAAGCATTTAAAGAGATGCATAGATGTCCTACCAGAATCTTAGCGACCTAAGTCAACCCCACCTGCAAGTGGTAAAAGTTAGTAGTTACCATAAATAGGCATAAAAACCCAACAATGTAACTGGCAGAAATCAGGCGTATGATAAGACTGCCCCTACACTCGAAGTTACAGACTTTGGACTCGAACCGAGGAAGAGAACTGTAGTCTAAAAATATTTAAATATTTTAGTCATAGTTATTGGCTTCAAGACATTTTTCGATCATGTTTTGTGATTTATATTCTAAAATATTTAGGAAAAGTTCAGTATCTGGTATCGGTGCTCATGACTTTGAAAACAAAAAAGTATATTTCAAAACTGAACTAACTCTTTTCGTTTTTTTTTTTCAGAAACTCTATAGCAAAGTTGCTTGGCATTTTGGTACCAGCCTCAGTGTCCGACTTTGAGATGGTGTCTCGTCTCCAAAAGCTAATAGACGCGCATCATGACTTCACAGTGGTGTCACGTCGGTACGACGACCCTGCGTTATTGCGAGCCTCGTCCCGCTCGCCTCCACCCTCGCGATGCAGAACACGTACTCCTGACAGGTAACATCTCAATAAACTACATCAGTCATTTTCCGTGTCATGACACGAGATGGCTACCTACCAACCCTGGCATACAGATGCCCCGTCACTTCCTTCGTGATAAGTACGAAGGAAGTGACGGGGCATCGAAAAATATGTGCTCGCAGTGTAAGCACTGCGAGCACATATTGTTCTACTACGGTTAACTGTGTAGTGGACCTGATGAGGTCAATCCAATTGTGGACCGACCCCGTGGTCGTGCAGTTTCTACGTGCCCTTGCACCACTGACCTGTCCATAGTCTCACATCTTAAGGGCAAATTGATTGCCATTTTCAAGCACCTTGGATAATTTGCATTAGCCTGTTTGTCAGCAAGTGATTCTATTTACACGATGAGTGGATCTCTATTAACAGACATAATTTTAAAATCGTACATAATAACCTAGAGAATGGACCTGGATGACGTGGCGTGTTTTTTTTGCCAGATCCCTGCGCTACGACGACTCTGGGTACGCGGACCCCGCGTTTGACCTCGACGATGAGTTGTACAAACGCGCTGCCTTGTGACACTCCAGGCGACGCGCTCGCCACTAAACTAAAGCGGTACCACGATACGAAACTAAACTACTTCTAAATATTGATTGGGTTCTAAAACCCACACCAGCAAAACATAAGACGCATAAATTGAATGTTAACAGTTAAGGTTTTCGTAACTTAGTGGTTAGTGTCCCCGTAAGGAAAAGGTTGATGGTTCAATCCCAGTCGACATTCGTTTTTCTGTGAGATTATTGTCTTATAATTAAACCTTTTTAATTCTATTATACAACTTTATCCCTGCATGTAAATAAGTCAGGCGAAGTCAAGAACCTACACGTGGTTTATCTGCTGACGAACGGATATGACTCTCGGAAATGATTAATTACTGTAAGTGCACGAAATAGTGGCAAGGGTCGAAACAGACTAATGGCATTTCCACTGCACTTTGGCTACAAATTTGCAAGGCAATTTGGGCAGTTCCAACGAAAGTCAGTGTGTAGTTGTTATATAGCTTACACGCTGACTGCACACTGACAATCGGGATGCGCGGTTGGTTTGTAGTTTACTAACTGCATTCACATTCAAACTGCAAATTTGCAGCCGAAGTGCAGTTGAAATGCCGTCTGTCAAGAGAAAAAATGCGTACCTACTTATATATTTTATAGATACCTATTATTAAATACTCAAAGTGTGTTCATATCCTTATATCTAATATTAAGCTTAGTACATAATAAAAAACAGGCAAATGTCGTGCATCATAATCAAAAACACAATATGGTAATAGAGCAAGTCGACCAAGTTATAATTAAGTATTTTATATACTTTTTAAACTATATGTTATACATTAAGGTAGCTGTCATTTAATTGTGCTAGATGCTAGGAAGTAGTTATTATTTAAGAATGTTATAAGGTTATACGAGTAGACACCTAATCGAACGTCACTGATATTATTCAAAGCACATTCAAAATACTGTTGATATCTTTGGAAACTTGTTAAATTTTAATTTTGATTTAGTGGTCTTCCATTATTTGTAGTACACTTAATTGTTATATTATTTTTAGTGAGTACCTACCTATCTGTGATGAACTGCAGATATTGTAGGCCTAATTATTTATTTATTAACTATTATTACTAAATAACTAGTTCTCATATTACAACCTTTGTTTAGTTTGATACTTATTAGTTGTATTCTGTTGTCTCTAACAGATTTGGGTAGGCAGACTATGGACGCTCTTGGATAGATATTTCTTGCGCTTCGTCAAAAATACGTGTTTTATGCATAGTTTATTATATCTTACTATATTTATTTATTTATTTATAATCACATTTTACAATATCCTTACAGTGTTCACTAATACGAAATTGCAAGTCATCAATTACGCAATATTATTAAACTTGAAAACATCAATTTTAGAATAAATAACATTAATTAAAATTAAATTAAAATCATATTAAAAATGAAACTAATATTAATAAAAAACGGAGAAATAAATAAAAACACGGTGAATGACTCGTTCGAGTTAAACACAAGTTGCTACCATAAATTTTCTACTTGCAACTGATAAGTGATTAGTAAAATCAGTTGCACTCGTACTTAACAAAATGTAGGTAAACCAGTTCATGAATAATTAAGTGTGTGGTTAATATAAAAGTTCCTAGTTACCGAGAATAGGCTTCCTCTATTTCGTGGGACCAACACAGTTACCTACGAGCGACGAGATGTTCCTCTGTCTATCCCTTCACCGAAACAGGCGTTATTATAAGCGTGTTACAATACACTATAATACACATTGCATGTTAGTTAGTAGTTTTTAGCATTTATATGTATAGCTATAATTAATATGACATAAGTTACCTGACCTATACATAGGTACTTAATTATCTGATCTCACTAACTTACCTACTATAATAATTTGTCAAAATAATTGTCAGGAAATAATTACATATAAATTGTTTTATTAGATCAGTTTTGTTAAGCCATGTTGAATGTTATTACTTATTATTCAGTAGTGTATAAATAAACAAATATGTGCATAATTGGAGTAATTGCTTTATTTAACACACACTTGCTACCCTTGTATGAACTAATTAGCATACCTAGCAACTTGTACTTGCTTAGTCTAATAAATAACTTTAAGCTACTGTTGGTTTTTGTATGATTTATGTGCTCATATATTATCTATGATTATATGTTTAGATAAAATTATTACAATGCACTTTAATATCTATATTATCTATGACCAAAGATCAATCAACATTTAATAACTATAACACGAGGTCAAAGAAAATTAATCAGTAGGTACCTAAGTAGTTCATTTATACAATGATTTTTATATTTGTAGGTTAGGATATTAGGATATTATAATATAATACTTATTGAAATTGGTGGTGTAGTTGTAGTCGGTAGTGAATCCTGCGGTGCAGAAATCTGGGGTTCGATGCCTGAGTCGGAAAAAAAAAAATTTTGTACGTACTTAACCGAAGTTGACGGCGGTGGTTCGTTACATATCATAATTATTTAACGTACTTCGACTTAAGTTTAAACGACACGAATATTATAATACTTTCAATTCAACCACCACTCAATAAATTGTATATTTATTGATTTATTATAAAGATCATTGCAAATATGGGTTATATTAGATGTTGAAGCAGTTGGTAATTACAGATTCACCATATTTCACCAAAGTAATAGGCATGCAATTTTAGTAGGTCGGTAGCTCACCCAGGAGCATTAATGCATTAGAGTAGTGTGTAGTCTTATTTCTAAAAATATGTACTTATTTAGATAGTCGTTATTGCCTTATCATTGTTCATTAATATGTTCTAAACTTTAACGTTGTTAGGTAATTAATAACAACTCATCTCTATGCGACAATAAATTATACTAGTTATCCCGACGAACTGTGTACCGCCTCAAATAAAAAATATATATATATATATTTTAATATTTCATGCAAATGTATGTAAATTGAAAAACGCGACGGACAGACAGACAGACAAATTGTCGTATTAAATATATATAATATTTGTAAGTTTCGTAGGTATGCACTTAGCTACCTACATTAACTAATCTTCTTTCTGTAATTAAAATAGTCCCAATAAAGTAAGACATAATATGTCTTTTTCTTCTAACGATTTTTTATCTGAATATATTATATTCAGATAAAAAATCGTTAATACTCTGATTGTTCAATGGAATGCGACAGACAGCAAAATGACTGATCTATAAATAAAATATAAGGAAGATAAAAATAGTGTCCAGTTCAGCTCGAGGAGCATGGCAGCGTCGAATTTAGTTAATGGACATATTCAACCAATGATGTCGTCGAAAATTATGGTCCTTATAGGCAAGTAGTAAGTACTGTCTGCGATATAATTGGTTGAATATGTCGATTGATAAAGCGACACTGGCTGTGCTAGGACAGCAAGTATGTGCAATTTCTTCTTCTTCTTTTAAGTGCGTGACTCCAACGTGTATCGATGATTTTGCCAATGTCAAGGTACGTAATATTTGATAGTCCAGAAGAAATAGTTACTCCGAACTATTTCCATTTTATATTATATTCTAATATCGTCCATAATATATTCTATTAATATATTTAGGCGTGGGACTAGATAAAAAACGTTGTTCGATGTTGCAAGTGAGCGTCTGGAACCCGGTTTTTGCCGAGCGCTAGAGGTAACCTAACAAACCACCAACCATGCGAAGTGTGTCTCTATGTGTGTGACAAGTTTTTATTTACTATTCATTCTTGACACTTGACTGGCAAAGACTAGAATATTTTTATTCGTAAAAACTACCCTCGACGCTGGATTCTTACAGACCAAGCTAAAAGTATAGATACATGGTGGGTAGGCAATTAAAAATAATATAATTCATACTGTTGTTAATTAGGTACCTAACTACCCACATTTACTGATGGTAACTGAAACTAGACAGTAAATCAGTAAAATCAGTCTAAAATGCTGATCAAAATCATTTATTTCTTCCTTTTTGCGCATTGTGGTAAGTCTTTGTTATATTTTGTGTATTAATTAGATGCAAATTTGCTAGAACTTTTAGATTACGACTTACGGATCTTTTTGGTAAATTGTTTAACATACCACGGAAAACGGGAGCAGAATAAGTTTAACCTGTGTATCTGTTTAAGCTGCTGATGAAGAGATTTCACTCACATGTCGGCGGTTTCTAATTTCTAAATTTATCTTCTTACAATATTTTTTTGATTTGATATCAGAATATTTTTCTGAAACAGTTCTAGCCCGACCACGTTTCGCTGACCTTGATGAGGAAGACCAGCATTTATACCGTGCAGCATACGAGACTCCGAACTATGATCACGATGAATACCAGTACCAGGATAATGGGGATCTGCCCGTTGGCAAGCTGGACTTGTTTAAAGACGTTATGTGGGCTATTAAAGCGAAACTGAAAGAAATCAAGGCTGTTAATAAAGCTATGTGTGCTAGTTTGCTATCTACAAAATTTAAAGTGAAAGAACTTCTGGAACATAGTATTGCTCTAAAGAAACATCATCATATTGAGAAACCTATTTATAACTATCAGGTTTGTATGATATTATTATTTTTTATAATAATAAATATCTAACCATAAAGTCATGGGGTCCGAGTGCTCGCCGCCTTTATAAGTAGAGACATGCGCTTAATCGATGCTTCTCAAGACCAGAAGGCTGGCTATTTTCTGGCCCAAAGATTATTCTTTGGGCCAGAAAATAGCCGATAACGATAGGCCGGAACGAATAGGCGATACTTATGTATCGCCATCCAACGTGGCAACACAGCCAGCATTCTGGGAAACTTCCCAGTCGGCAATGACGCGGAGGATTTTTTAAACGATATTTTGTAATGTAGATATTTTTAGTATATAATTATTTATATTGTAATTCTTATTGTAAATGTACACTCGTGACAATAAGTGATGATTGATTTGAAAAAAAAACATAAAGTTGTGTTTACACTTTGCGAAGTGCAAGTGTGACGTAAGTGATTAGATATTCAATAGTTCGCAACAAAATGTACCTATGTATGTACCTACTTTATAAATTTTGGTTTACAGAAATGTAATGCCCCGTTTACATAAAAAAAAGTATTAAGTAGATATATTATCTAAGTACCTAATAAAAAGTAGATATAAACACAACTAAGCATACACCTTTAGAATATTCGAGGTGTAAAAGAAGTGTCCTATAACATTTTCTTCGTCTTTGGAAAAATGTACGCGTCATTTATATAACCCTTAAATTCCTACCATTGTACTTAGATGCAACAGTAACAGCATAACTTCACTGATCTTTATTTAAGTTAATAAGCAACTAGGTAAGTAAATATATTGAAACGTAGATAACTTTTTTTTTTAGTTCCGCGGCCTAGGGCTGCGGCCGCTCTAACGTCCGTTGCCGGGCGTCTCTGGTTACAAGCAGAACGTAGTTCCAGTGGCGCCCGTAGATAACCTAGCCTAACCTATACCTATTATATTTGTACTTTTGTTTAGAATCTTATATAAAAACAAATTCGTTCTGACAGTAAATTATAAAATCAGTCTAGGTACTTAGGTAGGTAGGTACCTCTTACGACAGATTTTACAGTTTAATGTATTCAAATCGTTCGCAGAAATTAAGATAGACTTGTACCTAATAGACACCAAATAAAATGATACATGTATGTCTATGCAGGTATGTCTTCCGTGCTTTGACATGCAAATACTTAAAAATAACTATAAACATTTTATTTATGATATACATATTATTGTAAAATGCCGGAATCAAATAACAAATTTAATAAATACGTGTTGAAAAACGTGACTGTTATTGTATAGGTTTGTTACCTATATAACCTTATAATTAATTAAAATAAACTTTTCAAATATTATTTTCTTCATACAAACTTACAAACTAATTCCTCTTTATAATACCTAAAGGCTTCGAGCAATTATTTCTATAGCATATTTGATCGAACCTACTTACATACTATTCCCTATTCTGTGCCCATTATATTAATTAGGTTATTGTAACCATGCTATGTGTCCGGCAATGGATGGCATGGTTTCTAACTAAAATCATTCCAAAGAAAATATCAAAAAAGTAAGCTTTATGTTATAACTAATTAGACCTGAATACTGTTTTACATCTTTACCTACCTATCAACGCAAGTAACCACGACCGCAACTTAATACTCCTTGATCGTTCTTACCGGTGTTGGAGAGATACTCTGAGAAAGATTCAGCTTTAACAAAATGTCGCATGTCTGGCAGTCGCTGGCTCTTGGTATATAAATATAACTCCACAGAGGAGTTATTTCTATGCAAACAAAAATGACAATGAAATATGGGTACAAGCGAGAGAGATTGATAAATGTATAGTGAAACGGCTACAGGCAATGAAAATCTCTGACACTTCTAGTTTTAGGGAATCCAAGCCAGGTTGATGATTTCTAATACCGACTATTATAACCTGTCGCATTTTGTTCCAGGCACCTGCATACTCACCTGCGCCAGTATACAGTCACCAAGCTCCACCGTATCCTGCGTACATCCCGCAGGCACCAACGTACACCCAATTCAACCCACTACCACTACACGGACCGGAGTACGCAGAACCACATTTTGCGCCCCCTCAGTATACTCACGACCCTTATTATGGCCAGTAATTTAATTTATTTATGAATCTCTCTCCAATCTTTTGTTCAAAAGATATAGAGTTGATCTGAATTTATTTTATATAAATGCTTTATTATTTCTCAGCTATTGTTTAATTAAACCCTGTCCACAAGATTAACTCCTTGGTTTACCCGTTCCCGGAATAAAGTATGGATTATACATATTCAAAACTGTTTCCAGAAATCTTCAAAGAATTTTTTTTTTTTTTTTAGTTCCGCGACCAAGGCCGCGGCCGCTCAACGTCCGTTGCCGGGCGTCTCTGGTTACAAGCAGAACGTATTTCCAGTGGCGCCCGGCGGACTTTGACCACCTCTGTGGTCTCTGCGGGGGTTGGGTCGGGATGAGAATCCCGCGTCGTTGGGGTAGGGTTTTATCCCGCGTCAATGAGTGAATCTGGTTGCGTGCTATGGGGCAAAGGCCCTGCAGCACGCAACCCTTCTAGCCTGCTTCTGTAAGGACGACGGGTGGCGATCCCGCCGTCCTCAGGCCCCGATCATGGAGGTCGATGGTCTTGGGCGTAGATGAGTCTGCGGCGGCCTCGCCGCTGACTACGGAACTCGGCGGGGAGGGCACGCTCCCTCTCCCTCTCGGCCGCCTCCTTCGCGAGCACGACTTGCTCGCAGAAGGACACGGCCGCGTTCCACCTACTCCC
Organism: Nudaria mundana; assembly: GCA_963556515.1. Lineage (NCBI taxonomy): Eukaryota > Metazoa > Arthropoda > Insecta > Lepidoptera > Erebidae > Nudaria > Nudaria mundana. Next base: position 13,257,521 of record OY748293.1, read on the forward strand.
GCTGGAGACCATGGCTTGAAGCATGGATTCCAGCGAGAGGGTATCCACGCCCAGACCCACTACGAGGTCCCGGCGCTGACTCGCCCACGCTGAGCACTCCACCAACGTGTGGAGTGCGGTGTCGTCGTCGGAAACCTCGCAGTCGTCCATGATCGGTCTCACCGCCGCGATGATGGTGGCACCCCACTTGGGTTGCTCAAGTCTTACCCTCCATGACTACATGAGATCCTGGCGGAGTTGGGACCGCCGGTCATCGATTTCTCGAGACGCAGGCCTGTGGTCCCGCTCCAGCGCCTCCTTGCGCCATTGGAACAATGACGCAAGGGCTCTCGCTTCCAGGTCCCATGGAGGGGTCCCGGCTAGGAGACATGCAGCCTCTCCGGAGATCGTGCGGTAGCCCCTTATTGTTTTGACGGCCAAGGTCCTCAACGGTCTGTTAAGGAGCGTTGAGTTGTTGGCCGTCAACCGCGCCGCCCATACGGGAGCCCCGTATAGGGCCATACTCCGCACGATCCCCAGGTACAGTCTCCTGCAGGAAGCGTTGGGTCCCTTTAGGTTGGGCATCAGTCGCGAAAGCGCGACCGATGCCTGTGTCACCTTGGGGACCAAACTTCGGAAATGTGGTCCGAAGTTCCATCGGCTATCAAGTACGATCCCTAGATACTTCATCGAGGGCTTGATGCCGATGCTAACGCCTCCCACATTTATGCTGGAACCTTCAGGTGGACCGTTCCGAGGTCTGTGAAAACACAGAACCTCGGACTTGTGCAAGGCCACCTCCAGTCCCAGCCGCCGTATCCGACCCACGACTTGAGCAACACCCGTCGTGACCTTGAGTGCTGCCTCCTGGTACGTTGCACCCCGCGCCGTGACGAGGGTATCGTCGGCGTAGCACGTTACGCCGACGCCCTCAGGCAACGCACCCCGCAGCACCCAGTCGTAGCCGATGTTCCACAGAAGCGGCCCCAGGACCGACCCCTGCGGAACACCGCACGACACATCTCGCCGAGCTGGCCCGAGCCAGCTGGGGAAAGCTATGGCCCTCTCCGAGAGATAGGCCCCGACAATACGACGGAGGTAGAGAGGCGTTTCGTGATACACGAGCGCCTCCCTAACGCAGCTCCATGGCAAGGTGTTGAACGCGTTGGCGATGTCAAGAGACACCGCCACCACCACCTTGCCCTGTGAGACTGCTTCCTCCGTCAGGCTCTTGACGCGCATGATCGCGCTCACGGTGGAGCGTCCCCGACGGAAACCGTACTGGTTGTCCGCCAGGTCTGGCCCCACCGTCGAGAGATGCTCGACGAGGCGTTCCGCGATAATTCGCTCAAAGAGCTTACACACCTCGTCGAGCAACACGATCGGCCGGTATCCGGACGGTGAGTCCACCGGCCGCCCCGCCTCACGAATCAGGACCAGTTTCTCCGTCCTCCACACCTTGGGAAACTGGCCCCTTTCGAGGCATGCGCTAAAGAGCCCCATCAGTCGAGGCCCGAGTTCTTCGAGGGCCAGGACCCATGCACGGCCAGGAATGCCGTCGGGTCCGGGGGCAGTGGTTTTCCGGCGTTTAAGCCGGAGTACTGCCGCACCTAGCTCCCCCACCCTGACTTCGGGTACGTCGTCCTCACTGATGCTATCCGCGTCGGGCAGAGACGGAGCCATGCGCGGAGGGACGTGCTCCTCCGCGCTCGTCGGAAACAGGGAGCCCATGACCCGCTCCAGCTGCTGCGGCTGGAGACTCTGGGTCAGTGGGGGCGCCCTAGGTTGGAGTTTCTCCCTGACCTGTAGGTACGGGCGCCCCCATGGGTTCTGCTGCAGGGTCTCCAGGAGCTCCTCGCGGGCCGCCGTCTTGGCCCGCTTTATTGTCTCCTGGAGATTACCTTTAGCCTCCCTGTAAGCCTGATAAAGCTCCGCCTCTCGGGTTGCCGCGTCGTCTGGGCGGCGATGCCTCCGGCGAAACCTGGTGTACTGGCGGCGGGCGGAGATGCATGCTGCGCGCAGCTGTGCAATCTCCGGCGACCACCAGTACACCTGCTTCCTTGCCGGTCTGGGTGTAACCCTAGGCATCGCCGCATCACAGATTTCTCTTCAAAGAATTGAGTTAACCAGTTCATTGGGGTCGTGAATGGAATCTTTAAGAAAATTCCAGCCAGTGATGATAAGAAGACAGTGGCAACCCTAGTTTTGCTCCCCCAAGTTAGAGCCCGATTTTGCAGATGTACAGTCTCCCCACATGGTGATAACTAGTATGCGACTATTCAGTGTGGTATTATCATTATTATCACCATTATTTCTGTAGTATTGTATACTGTGAGATTCGCCCACAATCGCTAGACGTCGTCGCGACTTACCATCAGGCGGGCGGCGTCAATTTGGCGAAACTAATATAAAAAATAATCTAGTTATGTTGGCTTTTCAGAATTATATCTGCCATGCTGCACGCTCTTGTGTATCTTACACTATTTACTTTCCCTAAGCCAGAGACAAAAAATAATGACAAAACAATAAACAGAGATAAAAATATTTAGATCGCATCATTAAATTATTCTCTTTGTCTCATCATAGAAGTGTATAAATAGTGTTGATAGCAATCAACATATACCTACTAGCCCGTTGTAAGAAAGTGCATTAATAAAATAAATTCTTAATTGTTAAGGTCAAAAGTACTGTCGAGTGGAGTAGTTGATCGCGGCGCGCGCGCAGGGCACTCGTGTAGTAGAAGCGAATCGCTTTTTCGTCCCAAGGACCGAATTTGAGGAACTCGCTTAGTTTACACAGAGTCCAGAAGCCGCCCAAAACTACCGCAAACTCCAATGTGCTCCAGATAAAACAAATTGTTCTATATCGATATCCTCAATAAGATGTTTTTGTTACTAATTCCTGTTAAAGTGGACATGTCATTGTCTATACAGTAAAAACTGTAGCTAGTGTTATAATAATAGGTGCGGCGTTGTCCTGCTACGAAATGTGTTACAATTCAATATGGATTTTTCTTGTGGTATGCTGTATTTTTTATTGTTTACTTTTGATAATTATTACAGTCTGGAGGTACGTTTTACTCGTCATGGATTAACTTCAATAGTTTACAATCCCGCACTATCATTTATTAGTAACTTTTCAGTCGTTTCCCTGTATAAAGAGAAATCCCGATAAAGCGTGTTTCAATACACTTATTAAACTAGGATAAAGGTATAATGAGTTGAACTACATTCTTTTACTTTTCAAAATTACAAACAATTATTATCAGCTGTCGGTCCCGGTTGTCATACAAACATCTATGGCAGTCGTTAGGGGTAGATGGAGCTCTATATCAAAATCCAACCGGTCTAACTACAGAACTTCGATATCGCCCATGGGTTGTGAAGGTCAGATGGCAGTCGCTTTACGAAAAATATTGAAGTTCAGCCGAATCGTAGTTAGACTGGAAAGCCGACCCCAACTGAGTTGGAAAAGGCTCGGTGAATGATGATTCATCGTAAGTAAGTCGTAGTTAGGTATCGTAACTGTATATTTACTTTTGAATTTAACGATCCTTCATTTAACATAAAATTCCAAAAATACTACCACAACAAAATATTTAAAATTTTCGTTTTGATAATTACTGAAAAATTAATTGTTTAACAAGAAGTAATTGTTAGTATAATATGAACCAACTCGCAGTTTTAGAAACATTAGATTAATTAGTCAAAAATGAATATAGTGATTGCAATGTTTTTGATAATGTGAAATTATGAAACAATAGCAATGTTTAGGTATCGCATTGTATAACTGTTGGTACTTACATCATAAAACTACTAAACTGCTCTACTTTCGCCCACATTGATCAATTGATAATAATATGCCCAAGGATAAACTTGACATTCATATTAGGTTGGAAAATGTTTGCCGTTCAGTACCGATATTACTTCCGAGTACCCACTGCGAAATGGACGAATATTATGAAGGCTTCATAACGGAAAACCTTTATTGTCGTAGGATAGGGTATTCACCTTACTCGTATATATTTATACTGTCGATTGACGGCACTTGGTGGAATGTGCTACACATATTGCACTTATATAGCAAAGCTCAAAGTCATAGGTCGGTATATCTCCGATCGGGTACCTGTTAGTGTGTATTGCACACTAACAGGAACAAGCCCACTGTGTTTAACGCCTACAAAGTATAAACTCTGCAGTCGGGGCAAAGTTAAAATTTAACCTGGGGCTACCCTTACGCCCTAGGGTTATTCTTACGAGTCCGTACCCGGGACGACCGGTACTTATCTTCTTCTTCTTTAATCCCATCAATGATTTTAAATACAATGGATTTCGGATCATCGCTCAAAAGTGTCCGAACTAAAAGAGAAACAAAACGCTAAAAGAGAAACAATCGCGCGCCAGTCTTGATTTTGACAACTGAACGACAACACGTTGCACAATGCCGTACTGTATTGTAAAAACGTGTAAAAACTACGAAAAAAAAGCAAATTGAAGACGGTGTATCATATTTTCAGTAAATAAGCTTTTGTTTTATTATTTGCAATTTATTATTTCACTTAAAATACAGTATTTCGTCGATAATAAATTAAAAGACAAAAGTAAATATTGCAATCCAGTCCAATACCGAAGTACCTATCTGTCTCTTTCGAACTCATCCCAAGCTCAGTAAAAAGAAAGAGACCATTTCATTTTCACTGAATAATGTACTAACAAAATGACCATTCAGATTTATTCGGATTACCGATAGCGATAAAACTATTTGGAACAAAGATTATAGTGGAGACGCCTTGGCTCTTTATGATTTTTTTTTCGTTATATGAACCAACATCTATTTCAGTTTTCCTCGGGATCCAGTACACTGTGCACAATGGAAAAATATTATTGCCCTAGCACGGCGAGAAGAATATTTTGATCCAAAAAATAACAATCTTGTTTGTTCGGCTCATTTTATGGACATAACAAAAAGAGGTCCGATCTTTATGAAACTTGTACAAGAATCCCTTGATTGAATGGAGGAGATAAGCCCAAAAATGTTTTTAATTTTCACAGGGTATCATTGTTTTGTCATAAATATAATTACACATGTCATTTTATTTCGTGTATGTACTGTTATTTTCTTTTTATTTGGATTCTCGGTAATGTATTCCCACGGGAATCGGGGCCGAGATAACTATATCTCGCGGACGGAGTCACGGTGATCAGCTAGTAGCCAATAATTTCGTATCCCAAAAATTAACCATAAGATAAAAATAAATTAATGATGCGCAGTTTTAGCAACTAATTCAGTCACTTGAAACACGGCTATCTTGTAGTAGACGTAGCGACATAGCGTTATGAAAATAGTAATGAAAGCGGAAGAACTTTGACACCCGCAAGAAGTTTGGCATTTATAATATTATAATTAGTTAAATTCATTAATTCCCTTTTTGTTATTCATACACTACAGTTACTTATTATGAAACTGACTCGAAAAAAAAAATCTTTGTCAGTCGTTAATTAGTTTTTCAGCTTATTTCGTCTAACATAAACAAGTAATTACAATTTATAAGATTATGGAATTTACTGTAGTCTTACATTAATTATTACGCCTACGTAGGTACATATCATGGAATCCTTAAAAGACTTTAACAAAATAAACCTACTCCATTGTTTCTATGTTCACGTAGTTCAAGTATACGCTGCATAAGGTGAATTAGTCAGGCGGACAGATAGAAGCTACGTAATGCGATAAATTAGTGCAAACAAAAGTGAACACTATTCCGTTGAATCAAGGTTTAAATTTTAATATGAAATTTGTTTATATCTATGTATGCCTATGTATAATGTATAGGTCGACTCGGGACATTATTTTCTTGCGATTTGTTCTAGATCCTATGTCCGTTGTATTATAAGGTCTTTGAATCCCATCGTCAACTTTCTGTCTTCAACTTTAAATCATCTATAAAACGTGATTAGGATGAATTGATGAATGACTAATGCCCATTTAATAACACAAAACGAATCAGAGCTTCCTTCTTTTCGCGTAGTTTTCACTTTTTTATCGTTGCCAAATTTCGCACGAATTTTTAATCGTAAAATATGTTTATTTGTTAACTTCCTCAATCCAATTATCTTTGTTTGAAATGTTAAGTAAATATGAGGTGCTGCTACAATACAGGTTAGTACCTACCTGTAGGGATTATTTATGATCTTCTCAACGTTGGAGGTGATTAACTAATGTATACCTATAGGTACTCTCTTAGATCAATAAACGCAGAAAATAAAATAACTATATAGAAAACCCGGCCAAGTGCTTATCTGCATTAGTGCATCTCACGCATAGAATAGGGTTCCGTAATCATCCATAATAGCCTCTATAATTCCTGAAATGACAGAATGTAAACCGTTGTAGATTTCTTTAAAGTTCATTACATAGGACATATATATACAAACACTTACACTCTGTTCCACTAATTTAATATCCAGGATTTAACCTGACCAGCCATGGTTTGGCTAGAAGATATATTAGACAGTGTAGTAAAATACTTGTTACTTTTGAGCTCAAAGAATAAGCATTGCCATACAACGTGGCAATGTTCCCAGAAGGCTGGCAACATTGCCACGTCGGCGACGAGGCGGAGGAGTTCTTTGACGCCTGTATATAGGGTAGATTTTAATGTGTATAATATAGTTTTTAGTAAGTGTAAATAGTATTTTCATCTACTATTATGTATATTGTAATTGTTGAGTAAATTTTCATATTGGTTTCTTCTTGTTTAATAATTATGTAAAGTGTAACAACAACCTTTGATAATGCTATAATGCTATAAAGCGAAACCGGTCATATTTTCCAAAACTTTATTTTAGCACTTCGTCGGCGTAGTATTATTACCGATCTCTCTCTCTTGATCCGATTATCGATGCAAAGTTTCATCTTTAAAGCACTAGCCGTTTGGGACGAAAGCCGAAGACAAACACACAGCCGACAGACATTACTAAACTACAAGGGTCCTGAGACTAACTACGGAACCCTAAAAATTAATTTCTAGAACTATTGTGTTTAATTTTGAACCTTTGTAGCGATTTAATAAGTAGATAACTAAATCGTGGACAGAAATCAGCTCAAAATGTATGTTCGTACAATCACAGATATAAGAATACTATACTAGGTACAACTTAACTTCAATTAAGCAATGAAGGGATGACTGCTCTAGGTAATAAATTATATCCTTGAACAAAATATGTAGCTAGGTTTTGAATGCGGATTTACGACGTATTTTAAAGTACCTACGAATTTACCTGTTCATGAATCTATAGTTTATTTATACTCGTAGTTCAACGAATTACGAGCACAGTTAAAAGTATTAAGATAACATTTTCGCCTTTAATGTCTCGACTAAAATATAAAAAACCCTAGACCAGGATACGAACCAGTGGTTAGCAACACCGCCCTTTGTAAGTTCAAAGTAAAATATGTATCACATGTGATAAATGTCAGTGTGATCTTTAAACAAACTGGATCGACGCAGGCGCGTACCAATTTCGTTTCAGCTGAGGGCGAAACGGGTCTCGAACACTTCCTCAAGTTTTTTTTATACAAAATGGCAATAAGAAGGCGTACGTATATATTTATGAGCGTAATGATATTATATCTCAGTGTCCTGTTTATAAATTCTTATTAATATCAGTTTAACTTAAGTATCACATGTAGATCGATCATCAATATCCGCTGTATTTAATGGTTATTGGAAAAATTAACAAATTAGTATTCAACTTGACTTTAAATCGTTGATTATGTAGAACGTATGATTGTATAGGAAGCCCAATCGAACTCCGTAATTTATCTTCTGCGGTAATAAATACTACATTTAATGGTTTTGTATACTGTACCACATGGGAATAGTTTAAGTATTTACTTGTTGCGATAATTTTCCGCTGCCTCGTGATTTTCATACCCGTACATCATCCCTAATACATGTGCTACTGATTAATTCACATAAGTAGACGGCAATACCCGTGACTCGAATTGAACGCTTAAACTGGTCAGTATTTAAGCTGGGACCTCAGGACGGCATGCGGCAGTCGGTTACATGACATTGCGCTACCCGAGGCAAGCTGATAATGTGTATCCAAACAAACATACATACAAACTTTCCAGTTTATAATAAATATTAATCATCTGAGATAGCCTATTTAACGCCCACTGCTGGGCATAGGCCTTCCCCATAAAAGGGGGAATTCGGCCTACATATACCACGCTGGCCAGACGGGTTGGTATAGAACAATAAATATTAGTAGGATATCGTAAGGAGTAGGTATAGTTTATTAGTAGTCTGTACTAAAGATTGCGTACTAGATAGGTACATATGCGCGCCCTTGACTTTCCCAATGATTACGAGCGCATACCAACATTGCCGACTGATAGTGTTGACCTTCCCAGGTTACTCAGGCGGGATCCCGGAGTAGCAGAACATATTTAAACTAAATTGCTTGTTTATTTATTACTAATCAATCCAATGGTATCAAGTCTAAGTTTACTCTAGGTATAACTGGTATTTCTAACAAAAGGTTAAGAACAACTTTAAGTTCTTAACGTAAGTTTATTTAGGTAGTTGTGGAAAATCTCCAATTTTTTTAAGGAATTGAAGACATACTATTTAGGGGAAATAGTGACATGAATTACAATGAATTTTAGGACATTATTTTCATTAATATACTTGGTTATATGTCTCTATTGTCTAAACTTAAACATTACTTTACATACCTAACTATATTTAGTTCAGTTAGTAGCAGAAATGTAGTGACCTAATTTTAACACCCGATAATTGACCGCTGAATTATATTTGACCTTATCAGTGCATAATTTTCATGCTTTAGTCATAAATGCAATTATTTTCGTTCACGAACAGTGTGGGAAGCTGTAATTAGAAGAATTACAATTTCACGCTGTTTCTGTTGCATTCTGAACACGTTACAGTTAATTTAATCAAACCCAAACGAAAATGTTGTAAATTAAATTATTTTACTTGCCTAAGTTACCTACCAATAATAATATGGTCGTAAAGCTAGGTAGGTAGGTAGGTACTGTGAAGGTGCCTGCACATTCGCATACGACCTCATTGAGTTTATTGTAAATTTGTATTGGCTGGAAGGAATCAGACAATTTAAATATTAAAAAACATCTATACGGAATCAAACAAATGAAGACAATGGAAGAAAGAAAAATTAATTCGAGCGAGGGCCGTGGCGGGCACCTCAGCTCCGATAGAAGAATTATTAAAGTGTAATATATGTAATAATTATTAAATTATTATTATAATTATTTGAGGGGCTCGTGGTCTAGTGGTAACCGACAATGTTAACACATTGCAAAGGTTAAGCAACATCGAGTCAGGCCAGTCTTAGGATGGGTGACCATTTCTTAAGACACTGAGACCCCTCCGTGCCTCGGAGAGCACGTTAAGCCGTCGGTCCCGATTGTCATACAAACATTTAAGGCAGTCGTTAGGGGTAGTTGGAGCCCTAAATCAAAAATCCGACAGGTCTAACTACAGAACTTCGATGTCACCTATGGGTTGTGGAGGTCAGATGGCAGTCGCTTCACGGAAAATATCGATGTTTAGCTCCTGTTCTGTTATGATCGCCTGGTACTTTTTCAGAATAATGAGTTCAAACATTCAATCGGTTTTCACTGAATTTAAAATCTTGAAGGCTCTTATGTTGTTATGTATTCCTGATACATTTGAGGTGGGCGGTGGAAATTTTATATTTCCCATGTAACACCCAGGTGGTCACAGGTGGCCCGCTGTAAAAAAAAACTTTCCACGGTCCACCCAGGTGGTCTCAGCAGGTGAACGGTGGTAAATAAGCGGCCTGATGCCTGTACAATATATTATCTTGTACAGGTGGACCACGGGAAAAAAAATACCCGTAGTACAACCAGGTGAACTAAGGTGGACTACGGGAAAACATTAATTCCCATGGTACACGCAGTTAAACTGCGGTGGACCACGGGGAAAAAAATTACCCGTGATACAACCAGGTGAATTATGTAGGTGGACCACGGGCAAACAGCGGTTCAGCCGAATCGCAGTTAGACTGGAAAGCCGACCCCAACTTTAGTTGGGAAAAGGCTCGGTGAATGATGATATGTAATAATTATTAAATACAAGAGATATCGGGAAAACCGAACGCTTTTAATTCCAGTAGATAAGATCCCTAGTACTTATACGCAACGTTATTCAAAGTTACAGTACCTTGTTGTATATAAATCATAATAACATAATATAAAACAAAGTAGGTACATATGTAGTTTCCGTTTCTTAAATAAGTTGTTAAGCGGGCGAAGCCGCGGGCGTCCCTTAGTAAATAATATTATGTTACTGTAAGTATTAAAAATAGGACTATTGAACCCAACCCCATTACAAAGTAATCTTAAAATAAGCAGAGCTCTTACGAGTACTATGACTACTATAGGTAGGTAGATAGATAAGTGATAAAACCTACCTACTTTTAGTTACTTAATTACATAGAAAAACACATAAAACTCTGAAACAAATATTTGTCAATCGTTTTTCAGTATATTTATAGGAGACGGGGTCGTTGACCGAACTCGTTCAAGGTCACCAACGCTGATAGCTGGTTGTGTCTTCTTACCGGAGAGCGTGCATGAAAATAGTAATAAAAGTGGAGGTAGCGAGAGAAGAAGTGTGCCAGGATCGTAGCTAGTGGAATTCCACAGTCTCTGCCTACCCCAATGGGAAAGAAGCGTGACGTATATCACTTATGTATGCAGACCAAAAGCAGATCAAGATACAACAGTTCGCATCCATGTCCGCGAATTAGGTACCGTGTTATGTAAATAGGTACCTAAGTAGAAATTAGCTTTGTACAGTTCGCGAGGGATAAGGCCCTGGAGGGCTTTTAGTTTTTACTCTATTTTTCGTGGTCACTCACACAAATGCAAAGCTCCGTTTATCCCTCGCGAACTGTACCTACCTATACGTTGCCGACAAACTTCACTGACTTCCAGCCCGTTGAGCATAGCAGTTTCGATTAAATTCAATAGAATTAGACCCCCGAAGAGGCCTCCCAGGTGGCCAAAGTCCACCTGGCGCCACTGGAAATACCTTCTGGTGTGTACCAGAGACGCCCGCAGCAATGGATATGGGAGCGGCCGCGGTCTCGCGGAATTGAAAAAAAAAAGTCAATAGAAAAGAAGAAAATAGAATAAACTTACTTAGAAATGGCGGTCTCATCACTTAAAAGGGATTTTTATACAGGCTAGCTTTGGATGGACAAGTAGAAGGAACAGAATTTAAGAAAATGGGAAGGTATTGGTAAGAAATCCATACAGATAAATAAAATTGAAATGTCTGTGTGTAATTTCAATTTACCAGGTTTTTACTAAATGCATATGATAGTACCTATACACGATACTGACATAAAAATGCAATTATTTAAATTTGCCCAATGGGACTTCCACTGGCAGACAGCTGATGTAATAAGGTGTTATATAAGCTACTTTTTATCCCGGGAATGTGTTCCCGCGGGAATCGTGAACCATAGAACTATTTCACGCGGGCGAAGCCGCGGTCGTCCACTAGTAAAAAATATAATTCGATCGACTTATTCTACCAATGATAGGATCGCCAAAATGTCGGTCACTGCACTAATTATCATATTTTATGAAACTTTCTGAGATATCATTGGACTGTCGTCGACCCTGGCTTTGCTAGAGTTAGTTATCTTATCATGCAAGTTAAAATAAAATAAATAAAATAATTCTCGAATAATATGGATATTCGTATGGAAAGGACCCCTCACTACCGTCCATTTAAAACTTCCACTCAACATAAGCACTACGCATAAGCATACCATAAAGAACGATATTTATCAAAATTGTAATTTCACAATTTAATCTGAATAATATATGTATTGGTTAATGCAATGATAATCTCGAATAGTAAAATACAATGCGTGCAGATTGGTATGCGCTTGCGCCTTCTTTGTGTTCTCAAGTTCTTTATCACTGCTCAATTTATTTGCATTCAAGTTTAAAATACTGCACGATCTGGTAAATCAGAACTGGTTTACTCGCCCTCGCCTCAACGTCCACGCTTTATCAATACTTCTATACTAATGTTATAAAGAGGAATTTATTGTTTGTTTGTTTGTAAAGTAGGCTCCAAAACTACTGAACCGATATTGAAAATTTTTAGAAACTGCCTCGGATTTGCAGTGGTATAAGTATGCGACTGCCGTCCCTGAGGTCCCAGGCTCGAATCCGAATTTCCGAATCAAATATTTGTGTGATCCACAAATATTTGTTTCGGATTTTGGGTGTCTTCTATGTATAATTATGTATTTAGAAATATATAAGTATGTTTATGTATTGTTAACTTAATTTTGGCTAGATGACGTTGTGTGAGAATGTAGAATGTCCAAAAATATTTATTATTTACGAGTATTATCTTTCATTACACCTAATACTAACCTAAGCTACGTTAGTCTGGAGTGATGGCATGGTGAATTAAAGTTGCTACTCGTATTAAATTGTAAGAATCGGAAACGTGAAAACGAATGTTTTTCTTTAGAATGTGACTTTGAAAATGAACAAGATCATTTAAAGAAACAACAACGATAATTCACTGAATAACCAATTGTTAAACCGAAACAACATGTTCAAGTCATCTGGATGCAAGCGAGGAAGACAGCATTTATCGGGGAAACCCTTCTTCATTGACTGAGGGAGCGAAGCGACCGAAGTCTCCGTTACAATTTGCAGACTGGGGAGAATTTCTTTCGTCTATACCTACCTCTACATCTCTACCTCTACATCTCTACATCTACGGGTTCTGTCAGATCATCTTTGCGGCCGTATTTATCAACCGATTTTCATGAAACTTTACAAACACACTCTTTGCTTACAATTACAAACATGTGAATGATATTTTTGGATTGGATGAAAAATGAAAGAGTAATAAATAAAATCGAAAAATAAATTTTCTAAACAAAGCTCCCGAAGTCTACGGTTCACAGAACCACTAGTTATTAGGTACCACTGTTGAAAACAAAAACTTCAAACGACCTTGACGAAACATTAGTTACAAATTCGATGAACACTTGGAATCCTTTTTTACAAAATGAACGTTTCCTTATCTAACATTTCAAGATTCAATAGATATTAACAATTTAATTTTACTTACCTATCAAGCGCATGTCTGCAGCTAGATAAGGTTTCTAGTCTCGTTACGTTTGCCAACATCAAGATCGATTTCCCACGTCAATATAGGATATCTATGAATTTAGACAATTTCATAGAACAGATCGATGTTTTATTTTTAAACATGACACCCAAAGTATGTCTATCTGCGGTGGCGTGGTCGATAGTGCATCGGCTTTCGACACCGAAGTCCCGGGTTCGATTCCCAGGTCAAATCAAATATTTGTGTGATCAAATATTTGTTTCGGAGTTTGGGTGTTTTCTATGTACAATATTAGAAATATATAAGTATGTTTATTAGATGTCTAGATCCCATAGCACAAGGTTAAAGCTTAATTTGGGCTAGATGACGGTGTGTGGGAATGTCAAAAAATATCTTTATTGATCTTTATACTCGGCAAACAGACAAACAAACATTAAAACTGTCCCTTTGTAATACTAGTATATTTTAACCAACTAGGATATATTACTAGGTATTTGCATCCGAGTGTCTTTGTTGCGTCTAAAATGGCCCATCGTCCAAGGTTTACTTTCTTGCTCTTACTCGTATTTCTACATACCTCGAATAGAATTAACTTAAACTTCATCATATCAAAGTCAGCAAAACTACCGACTCATTTCGGCAAATATCATTTAGTACGTACCTATATACCTATCTACTTCAGAATAAGCTTAAAGGGAAGTCGTGTCCTTGTTCATTGCCATTACCAGCTATCTACTCGTATAATATGTCACTCACAACTCAATAGCATACAATGTCACATACACTCAACATGCAAAACACGGCTAATACGTATAGGTCACACTATAAGTTTTGCGTAACTTAAAAAAACAACATGTTAAAACCAAATATTATGTTCATTCCTTTTCAAAATACTCTCTTTTACATTTTAAACATTTTTCATACGATCGAACCATTTAATAAAACAGGAGGACCACAGATCTGAAGGCATGTTTTCTGCGTGCCGATTGAACGCTATCACTGCCTCTTCGGAGTTGGTAAAAGTGAAACCTCTCATCAAATCTTTGATTTTGGGGAAAATACAGAAATCACAGGGTGCTAGGTCGGGGCTATGCGCAGGATGGTTGACGAGTTGTACTTTTTCGGAAGCTAAAAATTACTTTGTTTTGTTGGCCGTGTGCAAGCGTTGTCATGATGTAGGAGAACGCGGCTTTTGGGTCGTCTTTCGCGAACTTTTTCTAACACCCTGGGTAAACAAATGGTAGAATACCACTCGGCATTAACACTCTTTTGATCTTCAAGTGGAATTGTACAGATGGGACCCGTAGATGAGAAAAAAAAGAATAATTTTTTACCAACGTTTTTCGTCTGCCTCACTTTTGTTGGCTTGTTCTCATTTTCAAACACCCATTCACAAGATTGCTGTTTTTTTTCGGGTTCAAAACAATAAATCCATGTTACGTCTCGTGTGACAATGTCATAAACACAATTAGAATGTCCGTGGTCGTACTTCAGTAGCATCTGTGAGCACCATTCCACGCGAGCCCGCTTCTGCTCCGCTGTCAGTTCATGAGGGATCCAACGACAACAAAGTTTCTGAACTTTCAATTCTTCGTATAAAATTTTCTGGATTTGACTCATACCAATCCCCAATAGTCCTCGAATTGTCTCATAGGTAATCCGCGGGTTTTCTTCAATTAACCGCTTAACAGTAGCCACATTATTTTCGTGGACGGCAGTTGAGGCCGCCCTTCACGAAATTCTTCATGTAAAGAAACTCGACCTCTCTCAAATTCAGCAAACCATTGCTTCACGGCGCTCAAACAAGGTGCTTCTCTCCCAAAAGCATTTTGAAGACGAGCGGCACAGTCTTGCGGAGAGAGAGAACTTTTAAAATCATAAAAAAATCATCGCTCTAAAATCTTTTCGACTTAATTCCATTTTCGTTGCATACGTAGAACTTTGATGTATGATAAAAAACAATTGACAAATGATTTCCCACCAATTGTTTTTTTGGAGTTTACTCCTTAAGAATCGATTTTCATATATAAGGCGCCCGGTATGAGAAAAATCCGAGGGGTAAAACCTACTAACAAATAACGAAAATCGTGTCACGTTTTTGGTGCGCACCTCTAGTGCGCAACTTTCTAATTTGTTATGGTTAGATACTCGTACTTAAACTGTCGAACCACACTCAAACACTTAAAAAAAAAATGGGAGCACTGGCGGGTGGCGGGCGGGTGGTGGGTGGGTGATGACATCGTGACGTTGTCTTACCATCTCGTAGAAAAAAAGGAATATCTCTACAACCAAACCATATTTTACGATTCTGTAAACGGCAATAGGTTTATTGATTTATGTTTGATGATCAAGCCCCAAAAAATGAATAATAATGCAAACAAATTATTTATTATATATTAGTCCAAAATTTGGAAACCAAGAATTTTTTGGAATTCAAGAATTCAAATGAATTTCAAAAATTCAAATGAATTTCAAGAAAATTCAAATGAATTTCAAAGAACAAGGACCTATGCTATCTAATAACGTAAATAATTTGATAAAAGGCCTCAAGGTGTTTATAATAACACCACATAAAACTCGACCCGCCGAAACATAAAATCAACGGGCCAATTTATAACGGTTTTCCACCAAATTTGTCAAGCTATTATTACACTGAAATATATAATTACGTACATTATCGTTCTCAAGATTTACAGAGATAAAAAGTATCTTTATTTATATTTTTTTATACTTTTCACTGTATTCACTGACAAACATCGCAAAAATAACTCGGAAATCGGTAACTTTCTGGGGCTTCATATATTAGATATAACGATGTATTTTTTTGAAACTATTACCTAAATAGAATCATTATAAACCGAATAATCATATTTTCTAATAAGAAAATATTACTTACATGAATAAATTCGAATTTAAGGAGTAAACTCCAGTCGTGCGTCGGAACTGACACACACACTTTTTTTTATTAATAAGAAGGTTGCAACGTTTAAAAAAATATAACATTCGAAATTCAAATAGATCCGATTAGCTAGAAGTGCAAAACTTTTAGTGTGCCCCATGTATGTTGTACTAAAGTACTTGATAAACAAGGGCTTACGAGTTTGGGAAGGCAATTAGTACAATAACGACATTCATTGCAAAATCCAATTACCAAAGATGTTGAGATTTTACACTTGTTGGTTTCATAGTCCGAGACGCCCAGGACTTTAATTGGCTGTGTCATAGCGGCTGGCACGTAAGATTTTGTTGTCTTTCATCAAGATTTCATCGCAAGGCACGGGTTTCAGTTTTTTTTGAAAATTACAATATAGCTGCTACTTTTCAATAAAGTCATTTAGCAGGTTAAAACATAAATAACCCATTATATGTGTGCCCGGTGACGGCAATAGGCTTTCCCCGTATTACGTGGGACCAAAAATACTGGCAAATTGTTGGTGTGTAATGCACCTCTGTCTAACCCTTTTGGGTATATAAGGATCTAGGCGTTATATATGTCTGTCTGTCTGTCTGGTTTCATAAGTTAGTTACTACTAGGTCTATAAAGTATCTATCTACATTATGTTGTCTCCTTTTAGCATTTTTCATATTGCACACAGGGCTGTGAGCCCAAGGTACAACGACTATCCCAGATTATCTATAATTCAACCTACCGGGGGTTAAGAGGTCTTATCAAAACCTTCAGGGCCTAAGTTATCATCATCTGCATGCGGTGGACCTGCTGTCAGGTGGATGAGACTCTAGCAAGTACATTCAGTGCCCCTAAACGGTAATAGGCTCGCACCCTATAACGTTGGACCACAGAATAGGGAATAGTACTTACATACAGAACTTGCACTCCGAAGTTAAATAAAGCACATTCTTTTGTTTAGAGAGAACATAATTCGAACGTTAGGGTTGACAGGAAAGTACTAGCATAATTTGACCAATAATTATGACGTTAATGACTCAATATCAACTCTATGGTCAATGCCGTGTCACAAACAAGAGACAACCCTTACTGACTTACAACTTCAAGTTGTCGCTGACGTCACGTATTTTTTGCAATTGTTAGGCGAGAGACATAGGCCTGGATGGACTAACTGTAACAGTAACTATGACAAGTTGAACCTTGGAACCCTAATTTGGAAAAAGACGTGATTCTGAATCTTTGTGCAAATATACAGCAATCTATTTTGCTATTCAATACCTATGCATAATTTCTTCGTACCCTCAAAATGCAACATTACATTCTCAGCCAAAGTCTCGTGTATCTAAAACAGTATTAAGAGTTATTACAGATATAAAACCAACAAAAACAAGTCGAGCAAATGCTTTGCGTGGTTGGCCTCGGAAGGCTAGACCACACATCCGCTGGCTGATATACGAACGAGTGAGGAAGTTATGTTGCTGGCAGGATGGGTGGCAACCTCTTTGGATGAAAAAACTTCTAATTTACAGCTAGGCTCATAAGTTAACTATTTGTTCATTTGAATAATCTTCATCATCAAAACAATGCTTCCTACACAGATATTGTAATCACACCTTCAAAATTCAAGGCCTAGTCTGTTAGGAAATTAAAAACGAATTTCTGTGGCTATGCTTCAAAAGATACTAATTATTTTTATGTTATTATTTGTATGTACAATTACAAATAAGAATTCGTTACTCGTAGGTGTTGATAAAAATTATAAATGCCAAAAAAGATCAATGGCTATTTTAGATTTATAATCACTTAAGTATTTTTTTAACTATTGCGGGGGTTCTAAAACGCGTTAAATGATCTATAGATAGATACTTTTGTTTTTTGTTTGTGTACATTATACCTACCTATGTTTGTTTGTTATGTGTAATGGTGCTGCCACACTGCTGTTTAAAAATGTTCACAAATATTTTCTAACATAAAAATATTTACTAACAAATGTTAGGAATTGTTACATTCTATTAGGAATTGTTAAATGTTTTAAGTGCTCCTACACTGATGAAAAATGTTTACAAACATTTATAACATTTGAAAAATCGGCTCGCTCGCAGTTTTCGAGCCATTCGGCCGTTCTGGACATAAACCATCATATAAAACCCGTAAAAAATAAAAAAATACTTTCTATAGAGCCCGGTTATAGCAATAGGCTTGCCCCCTGTTACGTGGGACCAAGAAATTACTCGCGAAGAATGGGTGTGTAATGCACCTCTGCCTACCCCTACAAGGATATAGGCGTGATATATGTATGTATGTATGTAAAATACAGACTTACATTTTATATTGTTAAAACGTATCTAAAGTAGGTAAGTGTCCAGCTTTTTCTATCAAAATTGGTTCTATTTTAGGTAAGTAGTAGAGGGGCGGGGCCCCAAGTGATTAGATACTACGTCCTCGCCGTTCGCCCTGGACCCCAACTTGACCACGGTAACGCAGTGGCAAGTTGGGTGACCGAACGTATTTAGTCTGAACTTGGTGCCAATAAAAATTGTGATCATTATGAATAGTGAACCCGACGATACCCCCGGTCCCGATACTGCCCTTTCCCGGGCAGTATCAACCGACGACTTTACGCATCCATCACGGACTCCGATGCAAATTGATTTGGGGGCTCGCGCCGCGCCGCCTAGCTGCAGCGCGATGTCGACGCCCCAAGGAACTGATGTTGCTGGGACTGACGATGGGTCAGCTCCCAGCAGTGTGAAGAAGAAGGGCCGCTCTTCTGCGACGAAGAAGAGGACCCTCGAGGAGAAGGGGGGGCCGCCGCGCGACCGTAGCACCAGCTGCTCCGGGTGGGGGTCCCTCCTCTCCACCGATTCGGAGGAGGAGGTGCCGGTCAAGACGGTGCGTACGCGTCTCGACGCGTACAGAAGGCGGCCGCCAACTCCTCCTCCGTCCTCGGTCCAACTGTCTCAGCGAAGTCGCCGGGAAATCGGTGGGCCGCCCGCGCGGGAGCAGATGAGCGTTTTTGCCCGCATGAACGCGGCCATGCGGGGCAACAGAAACGTGGCGGGGAGGAAGAAGATTGTGGCTTCATTGGTGGATGAAGCCCAATCTTCCCTCAACAAGCTCCTCGCGCGGAGCGTCACTAAGGAGGAGGCGAGGCTCCGGAAGCAGGTGACGAGCCTGGAGGCGGAGCTCGCTGCTTCCAGGAAGCAGATGGATGACCTGTGGCGGGAGGTCGCTGACTTGACCAAGGTGGTCAAGGCGCCTCCCGGTCCCATGCTGCCGCCTCCTCCTCCGACGGCTGGACCAGCGCCGAAGACGGCGCCACCCACGGCGCCCACCACGGCGCCCACCAAGGCGCCCACGACGGCGCCAACCACGGCGTCCAAAAAGGCACCCACCACGGCGCCCACCATGGCGCCCACCACGGTGCCCAACACGGCGCCCGGATCGCCGCCACAGCCTGTGCCGACTATGGTACAGGTCCTGACGGCGATCGAGAGGCGCCTCGCGGTCCTGGAGGACCGGGCGTACCACCCTCCGCTAGCACGTCCCGCGTTCTCATACGCGGCGGCTGTTAGCGGTTCTCCCGCTCCAGGACCAAGCGGCACACCCGCTGTCCGCCACCCCGCTCCGCCCCAGTCCGCTCCAGCGTACCGGTTGCCGGCCGAGACCGCGGCCCAGGCGCGGAAGGCTGCCCTAGCAGCGCAGCTTAGGGACGCGCTGGACGCAGAAGCCGTCCGCGTCACCAGGCCCACCAAATGCGCTGCATTGCGCATCACGGGTCTGGATGACGCGGCCACGACGGAGGGAAACTAGATGTTTCCGGTGCATGGTGGTGGGGCACGTCGGAGTGCAGTGCACAGCGGAAGTCACCGTGGGCGATCGGTGCTTCCGCTGCAGCCGGCCCGGTCACAAGGCAAGTGCCTGTGATGCCCCGCCTCGCTGCTTTAGATGCGAGGCGGAGGGCAAAACTGCGGACCACCGGGTCGGCAGCACAACCTGCGCCGCCTCGAGGCCAAAGCCTCGTCCGTCCGCTGAGAGCGGTGGGGGTGCCGCTACTGCACGGCCAGATGTTTCTCGGCGGGATGCTGATATGGACGTCCATTAATGTCTGACGCCCATATCCGCATCCTGCAAGTGAATTTGAACCGCTGCCGCGCTGCTCAGGATCTTCTGTACCAGAGCATCCGGCAGTGGTCCATAAACTTGGCCGTGGTCGCCGAGCCGTACTACGTCCACCCGGGAAGCCCGGTGGACGAGGACGGCTGGGCCTGTTTTATCTTCGGGGGGTCCGCCGCAGACAACTCGCGCCTTGCTATCATTGCAAGGGGCCGCGGGTGTGTTGCGGCGGAATATGATGGGTTGGCAGTCGTGGCCACCTACATCTCGCCGACACTGGACGAGACTCAGTTTGAGCTATGGCTCACTGAGCTCGACGTCGTCTTCGCTGCGTGCCGTCCTCGCCCTGTCCTGCTCCTGGGAGACTTCAACGCCTGGAGTGAGGCGTGGGGCTCCCGGGAAACCAGGGACAAGGGGAGGCTTCTTGAGGACTGGACCAGAACACGTGGTCTGGAGGTCCTCAACCGGGGGAATGTCGCCACCTTCTGGCGGCGGGGGACCAGCTCGGTCGTGGACGTATCGTTCGCGACCTCTGCCCTCGCCGCCCGTATTACTGGCTGGCACGTGGAGGAGGGTGAGGAGACGCACTCGGACCATCGGTACATCCGATTCGATGTCGTCCCCCCACCTGACCTCCCACAGCCGGTAGAAAATCCCCCGGATCCGCGTTGGGCACTTCACCATCTGGATCGGGAGGCTCTCCTGGAGGCATCCATCGTGCAGGCCTGGATTCCGGCACCGGACCGGCCTGCCGATGTGGATGCCGAGGCGGAGTGGTTCAGGAGAGCCATGTCGCAAATCTGTGATGCGGCGATGCCTAGGGTTACACCCAGACCGGCAAGGAAGCAGGTGTACTGGTGGTCGCCGGAGATTGCACAGCTGCGCGCAGCATGCATCTCCGCCCGCCGCCAGTACACCAGGTTTCGCCGGAGGCGTCGCCGCCCAGACGACGCGGCAACCCGAGAGGCGGAGCTTTATCAGGCTTACAGGGAGGCTAAAGGTAATCTCCAGGAGACAATAAAGCGGGCCAAGACGGCGGCCCGCGAGGAGCTCCTGGAAACCCTGCAGCAGAACCCATGGGGGCGCCCGTACCTACAGGTCAGGGAGAAACTCCGACCTAGGGCGCCCCCACTGACCCAGAGCCGCAGCAGCTGGAGCGGGTCATGGGCTCCCTGTTTCCGACGAGCGCGGAGGAGCACGTCCCTCCGCGCATGGCTCCGTCTCTGCCCGACGCGGATAGCATCAGTGAAGACGACGTACCCGAAGTCAGGGTGGGGGAGCTAGGTGCGGCAGTACTCCGGCTTAAACGCCGGAAAATAACTGCCCCCGGACCCGACGGCATTCCTGGCCGTGCATGGGTCCTGGCCCTCGAAGAACTCGGGCCTCGACTGATGGGGCTCTTTAGCGCATGCCTCGAAAGGGGCCAGTTTCCCAAGGTGTGGAGGACGGGGAAACTGGTCCTGATTCGTAAGGCGGGGCGGCCGGTGGACTCACCGTCCGGATACCAGCCGATCGTGTTGCTCGACGAGGTGTGTAAGCTCTTTGAGCGAATTATCGCCGAACGCCTCGTCGAGCATCTCTCGACGGTGGGGCCAGACCTGGCGGACAACCAGTACGGTTTCCGTCGGGGACGCTCCACCGTGAGCGCGATCATGCGCGTCAAGAGCCTGACGGAGGAAGCAGTCTCACAGGGCAAGGTGGTGGTGGCGGTGTCTCTAGACATCGCCAACGCGTTCAACACCTTGCCATGGAGCTGCGTTAGGGAGGCGCTCGTGTATCACGAAACGCCTCTCTACCTCCGTCGTTTTGTCGGGGCCTATCTCTCGGAGAGGGCCATAGCTTTCCCCAGCTGGCTCGGGCCAGCTCGGCGAGATGTGTCGTGCGGTGTTCCGCAGGGGTCGGTCCTGGGGCCGCTACTGTGGAACATCGGCTACGACTGGGTGCTGCGGGGTGCGTTGCCTGAGGGCGTCGGCGTAACGTGCTACGCCGACGATACCCTCGTCACGGCGCGGGGTGCAACGTACCAGGAGGCAGCACTCAAGGTCACGACGGGTGTTGCTCAAGTCGTGGGTCGGATACGGCGGCTGGGACTGGAGGTGGCCTTGCACAAGTCCGAGGTTCTGTGTTTTCACAGACCTCGGAACGGTCCACCTGAAGGTTCCAGCATAAATGTGGGAGGCGTTAGCATCGGCATCAAGCCCTCGATGAAGTATCTAGGGATCGTACTTGATAGCCGATGGAACTTCGGACCACATTTCCGAAGTTTGGTCCCCAAGGTGACACAGGCATCGGTCGCGCTTTCGCGACTGATGCCCAACCTAAAGGGACCCAACGCTTCCTGCAGGAGACTGTACCTGGGGATCGTGCGGAGTATGGCCCTATACGGGGCTCCCGTATGGGCGGCGCGGTTGACGGCCAACAACTCAACGCTCCTTAACAGACCGTTGAGGACCTTGGCCGTCAAAACAATAAGGGGCTACCGCACGATCTCCGGAGAGGCTGCATGTCTCCTAGCCGGGACCCCTCCATGGGACCTGGAAGCGAGAGCTCTTGCGTCATTGTTCCAATGGCGCAAGGAGGCGCTGGAGCGGGACCACAGGCCTGCGTCTCGAGAAATCGATGACCGGCGGTCCCAACTCCGCCAGGATCTCATGGAGTCATGGAGGGTGCGACTTGAGCAACCCAAGTGGGGTGCCACCATCATCGCGGCGGTGAGACCGATCATGGACGATTGGCTGCAGAGGCAGCATGGTGACCTCACGTATCGTGCGACGCAGATCGTTACCGGGCATGGATGCTTCGGTAGCTATCTGTTTCGCATCCATCGTGAGGTCACACCCCGGTGTCAACACTGCGAGGTTTCCGACGACGACACCGCACTCCACACGTTGGTGGAGTGCTCAGCGTGGGCGAGTCAGCGCCGGGACCTCGTAGTGGGTCTGGGCGTGGATACCCTCTCGCTGGAGACCATGCTTCAAGCCATGGTCTCCAGCGGGAGTAGGTGGAACGCGGCCGTGTCCTTCTGCGAGCAAGTCGTGCTCGCGAAGGAGGCGGCCGAGAGGGAGAGGGAGCGTGCCCTCCCCGCCGAGTTCCGTAGTCAGCGGCGAGGCCGCCGCAGACTCATCTACGCCCAAGACCATCGACCTCCATGATCGGGGCCTGAGGACGGCGGGATCGCCACCCGTCGTCCTTACAGAAGCAGGCTAGAAGGGTTGCGTGCTGCGGGGCCTTTGCCCTATGGGGCAAAGGCCCCGCAGCACGCATACGCATACGCATATAGCACGCAACCAGATTCACTCATTGACGCGGGATAAAACCCTACCCCAACGACGCGGGATTCTCATCCCGACCCAACCCCCCGCAGAGACCACAGAGGTGGTCAAAGTCCGCCGGGCGCCACTGGAAATACGTTCTGCTTGTAACCAGAGACGCCCGGCAACGGACGTTAAAGCGGCCGCGGCCTTGGTCGCGGAACTAAAAAAAAAAAAAAAAAAAAAAAAAAAGGTAAGTATTTCTAACTATTCTGTAGCAAGTTGTTCTACTTGCTTTTAAATGTTTTTAATCCAAGTTTTTGCTTTAAATTTTCATAAAATCGAAATCGCAAGTCACCGTTGCATAGTTTTTCTCATTTTGTAGATGTATCAAGATGTAGTCCTAAAGCAATAGGTTTCCTTTCAATATAAAAAATTCTAACAATTAACAACTAGCATAAGTCCTTTTAATAATAAAACTAGGAGCTAGGTGGTACTGCGCTGCAGCATGCAATTGAGTGTAGCGACTATTTCTATTAAGGCATTTATCAATCTATAAGGAGCAGGTATTCAAAAAAAGTTATTGACCAAAAATATGTCAATAACTTTTTTTGAGGGTCCTAAATCAAAAATCGGTCTCGAACAAAACTTGCTCCTGAGAATGCTTGAATTTTGAGTGAAAAAAACATGAAAATCGGTTGGGTAGTTGTCGAGAAACAATTTCACATCGAGTTGCATTTGAGTCACCTGATAAGGAGCTCCACTCGCTTCGCTCAATAATATTTGGTCTAATTGCCATGGATTAGTATCAGTCTTGAGGACCTCCATCAAAGGAAGACCGTGGACTTTGTAAATAAGATACCTACTGCGCGACATAAACAGCAGGTATTAGCTTACTTGCCCACCTAGCCGTCCAACGGTAAAAAGCTTGGGTAAATAAGTTATTTTGTATGGAGGCATGCATTTACGCACTTTGGCACTTTGACTTACCAAAGCTCGCGGGTGCCAATGACCTTCTTAATTTCACTGTCACGGCAATTACGCCTGTGTACCTATGCTCATTTTGTGGGTCCAACGCCCTTCAATATAAACATTATGAGTGCACATACACGAACTCATTATTAAAACGTCGTAAAGTATGACAGGTGCTCGTAATTATATACTTGAAATGTCACTGTAGAATGTGAATAAATTACTGAACAATAATTTAATTTAATAATAAATTTTGAACATTAAAATATAA
The DNA here is from genome assembly GCA_963556515.1 of Nudaria mundana. NCBI lineage: Eukaryota > Metazoa > Arthropoda > Insecta > Lepidoptera > Erebidae > Nudaria > Nudaria mundana. The sequence goes on from OY748293.1 coordinate 13,282,207, forward strand.
TCAGGGTTAAATATTAAGGCCTTGGGCTGCGGAATGAAAAAAGAACCGACCAAGTGTGTGTCGGGTCACGCATAGAATAGGGTTCCGTAATCACCCATAATAGTTATGACAGATTTACGTAATCCGATAGAGTTTTCCTTCTAAGTTCATTACATGGACTACCATCCTAATTATTTAGCCACAACAGGCTGGCTCCCTATTAAGAGGGGTCGACTAAACTACTTTCTTTTACGCCTTGTAAAAAAAGTGGCAATATTTAAAAAAGGAATATAAAACAACCAGGACCAATTCTTAACACGTCCTCCGAACGAAGGCCAACAATAACGTCAACATTTTATTTTATTTTCAATATTAATAGCCATTAAAAATCAATAACTTAATTATTACGTAGTATGTTTGTACAGCAATGTTTAATGAAGGTCGTGTTATAATTCACTTTTAGATTTAACGGTAAGGCTATATAATATTTCTTCATAGTGAATTTTTATCTGCTTCCGTACAAGCTGCCAACTAGCTCCACCCACTCTTGTGTTAGGTGTCTGTATTATATGAAATCAAAAAGGACCCCACAGTCTAGTCTAGACTGATTAATTGATAATCTATACACCGTGAAAGTACCACTTTTAAAAAAAAATGTATTTTTTTTCAGAAATCTTAAAATTGATGTAGTCTCTAGACATCAAACGAGTACTCGTGGTAGCCCACTGCCTTAAAAAATCTTCCTAGTGCTATCCAGAGGTGCTCGGTAATAGATGTAGGCTGCAGCGGCCTCAGGCCGCGGAATTAAAAAAATAAACTACATCAATTTTAACAATTTAATAAAAACGGTCCCGGCGAACTTCGTACCGCCTGAAATTTTGCTAATAAACCTTCCCTGTCCACGAATATTTTAAGACCCAAATTATCCAAATCGGTCCAGCTGTTCACGCATGATGTCGTGACCAAGGGAAATAGGTATATGGAATAGGTATATAGGATATGTATTTTAAAGTAATACTTTTAGTCGATTCTGTTATCGAAACAGAGTCCAAAAAAATTTTTTTTAAACGATGGTACTTTAACGGTGTACATACCTACCCTACCCACCTACTATACCTTAATGACTACATATTTTTATGTCACGTTTTATGTACGGAGGCTTGATCCCACAGTCAAACCGACGACATGGTTTTGTGTGACTTATGTTCAGCTGTAAGCAATAAACTGTGTTATAACAATACAAAATTTTTTAAAAAATTACGCATGTTTAAATAGACTAATATAATTTTTTCATCGTCTCTTGTTTCACATTGCCACCTATTACGTGGGACCAAAAATACTGGCAAATTGTGGGTGCATGGTAATGCACCTCTGCCTAACCCTTCGGGGATATAGGCGTGATATGTGTCTGTCTGTCTGTCTGTCTCTTGTTTCAATGGCGAAATTCGTCATTTGAAGACATGTTAATGAAAGTAAGTACCTATAATTATGATAAATACACTCATATATACACGCCTTTTTTTTTTTTTTTTTTTTTTTATATGTATACACGCCTGTATCTCCGAAGGTGTAGGTGGAGGTATATTATGCGCCCAGAAAAAAAAAAAGGCGTGTATATATGAGTGTATTTATCATAATTATAGGTACTTACTTTCATTAACATGTCTTCAAATGACGAATTTCGCCATTGAAACAAGAGACGATGGAAAAATAATATTAGTCTATTTAAACATGGGTAATTTTTTATTTTATTTTGTATTGTTATAACACAGTTTATTGCTTACAGCTGAACATAAGTCACACAAAACCATGTCGTCGGTTTGACTGTGGGATCAAGCCTCCGTACATAAAACGTGACATAAAAATATGTAGTCATTAAGGTATAGTAGGTGGGTAGGGTAGGTATGTACACCGTTAAAGTACCATCGTTTAAAAAAAATTTTTTTGGACTCTGTTTCGATAACAGAACCGACTAAAAGTATTACTTTGAAATACATATCCCCCTTAGCTCTCGAGAACTGCTTATGCTCCAATGATGGTTGACCCCTCTATGGATAGCCCTCGATCTAGAGGCAAGCCAAAAAATCGAAAATTTGACCTAAGTAGCCCTAAGGGGTCAAAAGTTATAGGCCAAAACCTATGGCGTGGTGCGGCGCGAAGCACCGCGCAAGACACCATACTAGTAAAATAAGAAAATCATTATTATTTTTTTTTAAATCAAACTTTTATCATTCATATTCACGTTATACATTCACGTAGGTACCTGCCCTCACACAAATGCAAAGCTCAGCTTACGCCTTTTTACTTATACTATAATCATCATCATTCATTCACCGAGCCTTTTCCCAACTCAGTTGGGGTCGGCTTTCCAGTCTAACTGCGATTCGGCTGAACTTCGATATTTTCCGTGAAGCGACTGCCATCTGACCTTCACAACCCATGGGCGATATCGAAGTTCTGCAGTTAGACCGGTTGGATTTTTGATTTAGGGCTCCAACTACCCCTAACGACTGCCATAGATGTTAGTATGTCAACCGGGACCGACGGCTTAACGTGCTCTCTGAGGCACGGAGGGGTCTCAATGTCTTAAGAAATGGTCACCCATCCTAAGACCGGCCTGAGTCGATGTTGCTTATACTATAATATAGGTATTAAAATTTACAAATACTAGCACCCCGGCGAACTTCGTACTACTTTAAATCTGTGAACGGAACTTTAAATATACTTAAAAAAACGTTTTGAACCTTCCACGATCCATTCCATTAATTTTTCAAATAATTTAATTTTTGTGATTATATGGAAGACACTTAAGTATACGAGTCATGCGATTTGCGGAATAACTGCTTTATAACATGGAAGTTCTGTTAATTTAACTTGTTCAACTGTCAGACGTTTTGAGTTTTGGACCTCAGCCACAGAATAGGGAAATAGTACTTACATACAGAACTTGCACTCCGACGAAGCACATTCTTTTGTTTACAGAGAACATCATTCGAATGTTAGGGTTGTCCAGTGACTATGACGTTAATGACTCAATATCAACTCTATGGTCAATGCCGTGTCACAAACAAGAGACAACCCTTACTGACTTACAACTTCAAGTGGTCGCTGACGTCTCGTTTTTTTTGCGGTTGTTAGGCGAGTGACATAGCCCTGCCTCAGCTTAGTAGAAAGTTGTGTTATTAACTGTTAGTAACTTGACTAACCCCTTTTTCTAAATTGACTACCTATTTTAATTAACTACTATAAATTCTTTGTATCTTTGACCTTGGCCCAATGAGATTGACATTTTTTAAGGTTCTTTAAGTACTGAGATTTTAAATTATAATCAATCTATAAAATATAATAGGTATAACAGAAGAAATCTTGAACATTTTCACGATCAACCTCGTTTACCAGTCAATATGTTGGTATTATAACTATATAATTATCATAATTAGTATCGGTTCAATCTTCGTTTTTTGTACATACCTATATAATTGACCGGTAAGAATATAGTAAAGCAAAAACTAAAAGAGAACTTGTTTATAAAATGATGGCGCCAAAGAACTAGTTCTAATTAAATCTGATATTGGTTATGATATTACTTAGTGCTACTAAAATATCGTGAATTTCTCATATTACCAGCTTCAATCATTCAAAAATAGCGCGTTGATGTCATTTGTAAGATCATTATGAAAACAATTTCTGAGTATTTTTATACATCTAAGATTATTTAAATTTTTATAAACTGTATACAGTACAAACTGATCTTTTACGCAATTAAACAGTCTCGCCTTCAATTAGGTACGTGGAACCAGTAACGTTTGGAGAAAAGTGGGCGCATAATATACCTCCACCTACACCTTCGGAGCTCTTCTTTGCGTAAAAGACCAGTTTGACAAATGACATCAACGCGCTATTTTTGAATGATTGAAGCTGGTAATATGAGAAATTCACGATATTTTAGTAGCACTAAGTAATATCATAACCAATATCAGATTTAATTAGAACTAGTTCTTTGGCGCCATCATTTTATAAACAAGTTCTCTTTTAGTTTTTGCTTTACTATATTCTTACCGGTCAATTATATAGGTATGTACAAAAAACGAAGATTGAACCGATACTAATTATGATAATTATATAGTTATAATACCAACATATTGACTGGTAAACGAGGTTGATCGTGAAAATGTTCAAGATTTCTTCTGTTATACCTATTATATTTTATAGATTGATTATAATTTAAAATCTCAGTACTTAAAGAACCTTAAAAAATGTCAATCTCATTGGGCCAAGGTCAAAGATACAAAGAATTTATAGTAGTCAATTAAAATAGGTAGTCAATTTAGAAAAAGGGGTTAGTCAAGTTACTAACAGTTAATAACACAACTTTCTACTAAGCTGAGGCAGGGCTATGTCACTCGCCTAACAACCGCAAAAAAAACGAGACGTCAGCGACCACTTGAAGTTGTAAGTCAGTAAGGGTTGTCTCTTGTTTGTGACACGGCATTGATCATAGAGTTGATATTGAGTCATTAACGTCATAGTCACTGGACAACCCTAACATTCGAATGATGTTCTCTGTAAACAAAAGAATGTGCTTCGTCGGAGTGCAAGTTCTGTATGTAAGTACTATTTCCCTATTCTGTGGCTGAGGTCCAAAACTCAAAACGTCTGACAGTTGAACAAGTTAAATTAACAGAACTTCCATGTTATAAAGCAGTTATTCCGCAAATCGCATGACTCGTATACTTAAGTGTCTTCCATATAATCACAAAAATTAAATTATTTGAAAAATTAATGGAATGGATCGTGGAAGGTTCAAAACGTTTTTTTAAGTATATTTAAAGTTCCGTTCACAGATTTAAAGTAGTACGAAGTTCGCCGGGGTGCTAGTATTTGTAAATTTTAATACCTATATTATAGTATAAGCAACATCGACTCAGGCCGGTCTTAGGATGGGTGACCATTTCTTAAGACATTGAGACCCCTCCGTGCCTCAGAGAGCACGTTAAGCCGTCGGTCCCGGTTGACATACTAACATCTATGGCAGTCGTTAGGGGTAGTTGGAGCCCTAAATCAAAAATCCAACCGGTCTAACTGCAGAACTTCGATATCGCCCATGGGTTGTGAAGGTCAGATGGCAGTCGCTTCACGGAAAATATATAAGTTCAGCCGAATCGCAGTTAGACTGGAAAGCCGACCCCAACTGAGTTGGGAAAAGGCTCGGTGAATGAATGATGATGATTATAGTATAAGTAAAAAGGCGTAAGCTGAGCTTTGCATTTGTGTGAGGGCAGGTACCTACGTGAATGTATAACGTGAATATGAATGATAAAAGTTTGATTTAAAAAAAAAATAATAATGATTTTCTTATTTTACTAGTATGGTGTCTTGCGCGGTGCTTCGCGCCGCACCACGCCATAGGTTTTGGCCTATAACTTTTGACCCCTTAGGGCTACTTAGGTCAAATTTTCGATTTTTTGGCTTGCCTCTAGATCGAGGGCTATCCATAGAGGGGTCAACCATCATTGGAGCATAAGCAGTTCTCGAGAGCTAAGGGGGACACATTCCCCCATTTCTATATAGGTATAGATATATATTACCTAGTTTTAAAACAAATTTAACCGAACTTGTCGCTTTCAAACACAACCGATATCTATAGTGACTGAAGTGATAGCGTGGTTGTATGGATTGTTGGCTTGGTATCGAGCAAGGTCGTCCACGTGGTGACTGATTACTGCCACTAGAGCGACGCGAGACGGTAGTCAGCCTTTGCGCTGTCGCACTCTCCACGACGCACAACAGAGAGTCTAAATGCATTTAATACAATCTTTCTAATATAGATAATATATATATTTCTATAAGTAATATAATCTACTACCGGAGTTAGTTGGTTCATAATAAATAATTTCTGGAATTACTGAACAAATTTTATCCGTATTCCGCAAATCAAGCCCTGTATTTGAGGAACAGTTTGCCCGGATAGTTCCCGGAGGAAAGAGACGCATTGCATTAATTGCCCCTTGATTGATATCCATTCTTTGCGTCAGGAATGATTCGGGAGTGTTATTTTTGAGTCCTCATATATACACAACCTAATTCCTTCTTTACATAAATCCTACCTACTTTGTCCAATTTTGCAAGTTGCTAGCGCGGCTTACGAATAGTGCGATTTAGTAGAAATCGTCACGTTACGCTTATTAGTGGTTCCCAACCGGTGGTCTGCAGAAGCCAAAATATGGTTTGCTTTTTTTTGTTTTGTTATTTAGCGTCGGCGTCGTTAGTAAAACGAAAAGTAACCCAAACCCCAGGTTGGGTTGCGTGCGTTGCAGTTGCGCAAAGAACTTCGTTCTTGACGGGGGTCTCCCGACCGCACAATTTTTTTTATATTATTAGGTACCTGCTGTCTTTTATGTAAAGTAAAGATGGCAAATAATTTAATTTACATGAATCATTATTATATTTATTAAATTGAAGACTTAATTATTATTATATGTGTATGTTTACGTCCATTTCAATTATGTAAATAACACCAAGTGTAGGTAGGACCTTGTGATTGAAAGAAACGATTAGCTACCTGCAATTTCCTTTATTCTATGAGCGTTATATTTACTGACCTGAAAGATCAAAAGATATAGTAACTACACCATATTACAATAATACACTGTTATCTGAAATAATAATTAAAATTGTAAACTATATACATCGTAACTAAAGTTATTAACATTTTCTAATAATTGAAACATCTTCATCAGTAAACAAAGCCTTAAGTTTCGTTTCTTTATCTCTATATTGTATACTGGGTGCGTCTCATAAGGTATAAACTCATTTAGTCTAATTTCATTTTATTATCGTTCATAAGATATAATCAACGTGAGATATACCGACTGTTGATATAATTTCTTTACATATAACATTTATTTATTCTAAAACTTAATTAGTATAACGTTGTTTGATATACCGTTTATGTAATCGAAAATCATTTATTCTAACGTTTAATATGTAGGTATATTGTTTATTTAATCGAAAATCATTAGGTCTATGTAACGTTTAATATATATTTTTAAACCATCCAGAAATAGGCTTCGTCGGCCTATCTATCTCTTGCTTTGTGTTTTAAGGGTGCCTGCCATTTTGCCGAAAAGATTTTAACAAAATTTATTGCAGCAAACAATCTTCATACAATAAACCTTTGGTGAAATGATTTGTTAAGACAAAAAATTTTAATTGTAATTTGTTTTAGTAGGAGCTATTTAGATTAGGTTAATTTCTTCTTTAAACAAAATGGGTAGGTTAGGTTAGGTTAAAACTGTGACCTCCTACGCACAAGCCGAGCGAGCGAAGCGAGCGGTGCCGCGGCGGCAGCGGCCGGCGAGTGCCAGAAACGATGATTTTGCGTAAAAACTGTTATTCCAACTGAAATATTTGACTAAATAAAAAATTTTAAAAGTACTACTTTTTGTGAATAGACTTTTTGCTAAGTAATAATTTGGCAAATGAAATTATGCGAATTTTTTTTTGGGAAGTGAACATTTGTCATATTCCTTTCGGTCAAACAAGGGAGGCCTTGTTTTTAAGTAGACGTTTTCATCATATTAGACCAAATAAGTTTTATATCTTTCGAGTGGTACATATGTCAAACGATTTTATATTTAATGTATGTTATGCTTATAAAAATTAGTTATTAGCGGGGTCACTTCGCAGGCTTAGAATGTTGCTACCGATTTCCACCAAAATTGCGCTGGCACAATCTCTAATGCTTCCATTACTTGATTACGCTGACGTCAGCTATCTTGATCTCACCGAGGAGCAACTAGATAAGCTTGAGCGTCCCCAAAATGTTTGTATTAGATTCATATTTGGCTTACGCAAATATGATCATGTATCTGATTTCCGTGAAAAGCTCAAGTGGCTCCCAATTCGTCTTCGACGGAATACTCATATCCTTTCTCTATTATACAGTGTACTGTTCAATCCGTGTACTCCCCAATATCTTAAAGAACGATTTAAATTCCTTCATGACACACATTCGAGGTCTTTGAGGTCATCGGAAAATTTAATACTGGAGATGCCTATGCACTCCACGCGTTTCGCTGACAAATCTTTTACTCCAAGCAGTCCGCCTCTGGAACGCTCTTCCGTTACATGTAAGGCGTGCACAGACACTTGGAACGTTCAAACTTTTGACTAAAGAATATTATCTTTCGATCTGTAGCTAAACTGTACTTATTTAATATATTGTATTCATATTATTGTATTTAAGAATTATAGGTAAGTAGGTTACTATGTAATTATTTTATTCATCGGATTTTTCACAAACCATCCTTTCTCTCATCTTTGTTTTTTTTTTCTCCCCACCTTTGTTTTATCTATTACTAAGTTATTTATATATTGTACACTACCCACATTATATCGTATATATCTCTCTCCATCCAAAGGTTGCCTGGAAGAGATCGCTTATTAGCGATAAGGCCGCCCTTTGTACATTAGTTTTAAGGCATATATGTTATAGTTACTATTTATTGCTTGTGTACGATGTACAATAAAGAGTACTTATCTTATCTTATCTTATCTTATTTTAAAATTATATCAATCGTTCATTATATTAACTAATCGCTATATTATATAAAATTATACGTTCCATTGTTGTTGTTATGTTCCAATGTTGTTAATGTTAGAGATTTTGTTGTTATATCATCTGTTACTTACCCTTGTATACTTCCTAACCTTGCTGAATACCGCGGCTTTGCGTGCCCAATTTTTACTAGAACCCGTTACTGGATTAAAAGTAAAGAAAGAATGAAAAAACATTTTTTACTCCACTTTTACAATATAAACTAACAAAAACAAAGAAAACAACAACAGCTTAGAAAAAAAGGAAAATAATAATAAAATTAAAGGAAATAATATTAATATGTGGAGTAAACAGCTGTCTCTCAGTGTTATGCTGTCTGCGTGGTGCAAGGCAGACAGCGCTGGTTTTCAGAGACGGCCTGATGGTAGAAATAATGAAAGGGAGTAAATAAATACTATAACATCGAAAATATATATGGAATAAGCAAAAACTAACCGTATTAAAAATAAAAGAGCAAATTGAAGCACAATTAAGAAAAAATAAAGAAAAAGAGAGACCTAATAAACAAAGTCAAACATTAAAAAGGGGCAAAAAAGAAATTAGCGTATATAGTATAGATAGGTAAGTCCGAGACGACCAGGGCTTTAATTGACTGTGCCATAGCGGCTGGCACGTAAGATGTAGTTGCCTTTAATCAACATTTTATCGCAAATCAACGGGGTTTCATTTTTTTTTCAAAATTATAACATAGCTACTACTCTTTATTATTAAACTAATTTGGCCGATTTATATAAAACCCATTAAAAAAAGCTTTCTATAGTGCCTGGTTACGGCTTGTCCCGTTGTCCCCTATTACATGGGACCAAAAAATTACTGGCAAAGAGTGAGTGTGTAATGCAGCTCTGTCTACCCCTTCTGGGATACTGTTGTGATATATTTATTCGTGACAGAATTTTCAAATTCGGATCAGTACATAGTTTCAGACCCAAATCAATAAAAAAATTCTCCTTGATAATATTAAAGATTTATTATGATGTCTATTAGGTACTGTTCAAATTGAGACCAGGTTATGGTATCATAAACATATTAAGCTAAATTTAATACATAAATAGGATCACAAAACAGATATAACTAAGTATTAATACTTAGCTACTTTTTTATCAAATTCCTTAAAGTTGAATTCCATCACGTACTTCCTTAATGAGCTATAATGATACAAACTGTATGTAATTGAGGAAATATAATCATTCGTTTGTACTAGTATTATTCAATCAGAATAATTTACTCTTAAAGTGAGAAATTAACTACGCACTGCAATGTATGGGAACTCAATGTGAAAGAATATGGTGTATGAGGGCAAAACTATTCGCCAGAATCATCTTAAGGTTCCGTAGTTCAAGTCTCATAACCCTTATAGTTTCGTCATGTCCGTCGATCCTCGGCTTTACTACCAACGATTAGCACTAAAAAAATGTTGAAAAAAATAAAACTATGAAAAAAATACGTAAAGGAAGAGGAGGATTTTTTTTACTCGTACTTCATTGTGTTGCGTTTCATTAGATAAGCATTTTAAAAACATTGGGAGGTTGTTACAACGATTTTTTGATTTAAATATCCTTTTTCGAGTTTTTTTTTATTAAAACAGTGCGTCCCCGCGTCCCTGGCCCCCTCTAATAGTTAAACGGGTAGCTCCAAAAATCTGAACTTTGAACTAAAACTATTGGTAACGAATTTTTTATTAAGTCCGCACAAGTGCGGCCGCTTTTACGTCCATTGCCGGGCGCCTCTGGTATGCACCAGGGTATTTCCAGTGACGCCCGGGACAGAACTATAACGGATTAGAAAACTTTATTAGTTCAGGAGTTATATGTATAGACTATTACGGTTTACTACGGAACCCAGCACGCACTTCAGTTTTGGTGATTTTTTAACAAGTAAGAAGTAGAGAGTACGTTTAGACGTTTATGTATTGAAAAAAAAGAGATAAGTATTGAGAGAACTTCTTATAGGTAGAAATCTATTAGAAGGGTGTTATATAGGTACCTATACTTAGGTAGGTAACTTGATGAAGCTGACAGAGCTATGCTATGATTTATGTAGTTCACTATTTACAAAGTAAGTAGATAGTCGTAATAACAAGTTGATTTAATAAATCAACTTTTTTTACAACTGAGTCGGTACTTATGACATTTAATTGCCTACAGATAAATCGATGCGGAAATGATTCGATAGGTACATGTCTGGACAATGTAAATAGTTTAACACGATCGTTTATGACCTGACAAATATGTGGATCTTGTTTGACATACAGAAAGGAAATCATATATATACCTACATTATACTAAATTAACGGATGACTGATTTCCTCGGGAATGGATTATCTAAGCTTGAGTCCGAGACGCCCAGGACTTCAATTGGCTGTGCCACAGCGGCTGGCACGTAAGATTTTGTTGCCTTTCATCAACATTTCATCGCAAGGTTTCAAATTTAGTTTTCAAAATTATTATATAGCTGCTTATTTTATTAAATTTAATATTCGGCTATTTTGGACGACGTCTGGCAATTGAGGGCGACTCTCACAGTACACAGGAATACTATAGAGAGTGGCCCTCAACTTGACGACCCAGTAATGTGCCTCTTCACGCTTCGCTTAAAGAGCCCAGGGTTATATGTTGGAGGAAACACGTGCGCAGGCAGGGCGTTCCAAGCCACCATCGTTCGGCAGAGAAACGATCGTTTAAAACGCTCGGTTCTCGCGAAGACGGTTTCCACGGTATGAGGGTGACATCTCTGCCCGGCACGCGTTGTTCGGGATCGGAAGGGAGAGGATGGGATCAGGTTGAAGAGCTCTTCAGAACACTCACCGTGGTAAATACGGTAGAACGCGGCCAAGGAAGCAATTGTTCGGCGCTGGGCTAGCGGCTCAAGGCTTCCCGTTACCTCCGGACAGTCTATAATGCGAACATCGCGTCGCTGCATAGCGTCGAGTGCGTCCAGCAAATACTTCGCGGAGCCGTCCCAGAGGTGAGAGCAGTATTCAACGCAGGGTCTAATCTGCGTTTTGTACAGCAGACACCTCTGGTGCGGTGTAAAGAATCGCTTTACCTTGTTCAGTATTCCTAGTTTCCGCGAAGCTAGCCCAATACATCTCTCAATGTATTTTGTGTTATTGAGCTCTCGACGAACGTCTATGCCAAGGATGTCTAGATTGTCCTTCATTGGTAATATTGCATTCTGAAGAGTGGGTAGGGGAAGGAAAGGGGATTTTTTCGCTGTAAATGCACACGCCTGTGTTTTGTGGGCATGTGAAGTGTCCGGTGACTGCAATAGGCTGGCCCCCTACTACGTGGGACTAAAAATATTGGCCAATTGTGGGTGTGTAATGCGCCTCTGCCAATCCCTTAGGGGATATAGGCGTGATACGTGTGTGTGTGGATTATCTAAAAGATACTTTTGGGCCGGCCTGGGCTCTCAAAATATACTTGTACAAATTTTTTTTTTGTAAATCAGCTGGATTTGATTGAGGATAGTTAGAAACTAACAGATACGAAGATTTAAACAGTTTTGTACTAATTTCGCGCTCAGAGATAAAGTTTAGACATTCTAAACTTTATTGTAGATCCTACAAAATGTATAGTAAAAATCAAAGTCTTAACCTGGATTTGAACCAGTGTCAGTTATCTGATATCATAAAACTTCAGAACTAGCATATTATACGAGTAAGTATACCCACCAGTAACTTACGTTCCACTGTCTCACGAATTATGGCGACTTCCGAAGTTTTGACCTCGTCCGTTGATCCCTAATACTATATATCCATAACCCTTACGCCTAAAACCCCTATGTGCAGTATAACGGTTATATACGAATACAGTGACTGTGAGAGGCAATGAGGTTAAACTGATCATAGTAGGCCTTCAGTTAGCTGTCGAAGGAAGTGAGAGTAGTAATTGCAATTAACCAGTCATATATTGTAGGTACCTATTCCATTATTGCATCAAGTGTTTAGTCTACAAGGAATTCCAACTTTTATTGCATTATAGAAACAGTTTTGTTAAATGACACTTTCCTGCAAGTGCAAGGAATGTGATATATGCACACGTTCTTGAATATTGTATTATAATTGTATCATTAGTATACTTCTAGGCTATAACACCAACCTATAGATGGACATCAATTATATTCATAAGTTAAACTAGCAGCTTATCTTTCCATAACGCGTAGGTATGATCTACTGATGACGGACTCACACTCACCTTGATACTTACGACATTTCCAACAACATTCCTCGGTATCTATACTAACAACTATAAAGCTTTGTTTGTTTGTTTACCGAGCCAATCTCCGTCAACCACCCATTCATTCAGGAAGGCTAAAAACGATAAAACAAGTATCTAAGAGCAACAACAGCATAGCAGTAATATGAAAAGCTACAAAACTTTAATACCCTTAAGAGCTTCTTGCGGTTCGCTGCGCGCAGCAATTCCGCGCGAAAAAAATGCCGCGCATCCGCCGGTCAGTAAACGCAACAAAAAATATTATAATACTGCGCCCTATAGCCTTAGGTACCTATACTTAAATCTTAAATAAATATAAGGCAATTTTTAATACATATAACCGAATATTTATAATTGCAATTATATTGGTCTTTGATTTCCCATAAGTAGGAAGGGCATCAAACATTAACCAGAAGGTTAACCTTTAAATTATCTTATGTTGCTTCATAACACAAATGTTGATTAATAACACAAATTTAATTTTTTTGCAGATCTTGCAAGCGTGTGTTACGTCGCTACCTATTCAAGATCGGTACGATTTGGATATAGTTGGTCATCAGAAACCTGAAAACACCTCGCCTGACGAGGTAAAATACCATGAAGGCGGTGGTGATGAAAAAGTTATATCTGTAAGAATAACTTCGTCTGTAGCTGTCGGGAGAGGCAAAGCGAAATTACCCTACACACCTAAGCACAATTATGAATCTGATATACATTTTCCCGAATTCACTTCGGCAGCCACAAACCCAACTACAGCAACCTTAGACCCGTCATCGCACCTCCCTTCAAATCTTATAGGGGCTAATATAGAATATATAAAACAATTGAATGCAAAAAAGGATTCAGGAGATTTCAATGCGGAATCACTTCGTTCTTTTGTATTTACAGCAAACAATGGGCAGAATGGAGATAACGAATCATATGGTAACGAATCACCTAGTAAAATAGAAGAATATGATGATGTAAAAAATATTCCGACTGCTAGAAAAATACCGTCTGCTGCAGATGCTAATAGCTTCCATGCATATAATGAAAACCGTCGATATCAGTATCAAGCACATAATGATCCCGATCCAGTCGATTTTGGTTTAAAAATTAATGTAGAAACTGGTAGAAGTGTGGTTAATGAAACAGAAGCATTAATGATGGATCAGCAAGCGGAAGAGAATAAAAATAGAGCCGTAGCAGTAATGCCTAAGAGCGACAGTAGTCAAATACACGATTCTATAGCTGAATCGTCTGTTAAAACTGTGGACTTCACACGAGCGACTGAAACAGCACCACCTTTACCTAACTATGTTAACCGATTTAGAAATAATAGACATTATAAAAATGAACGAGGTAATGCAAGACTTACAACAGTTAGTTTCAATATAATTCACGACCTGGATGCAACGAAACCATCTAATGACAACGAACATAGCGAGTCATATGTGACATCAAGTCAGGTAGTACCTAACCAACATCAGTTTTATAATTCTCCTAAAGTTTATAGTCAGCCCTCAAAGGTATACAGTGAGCCATCAAAGTTTTATAGTGAGCCAGCTAAAGTTTACAGTGAACCTGCCAAAATATACAGCGAACCGGCAAAAGTGTACAGTGAACCTGCAAAGATTTATAGTGAACCAGCTAAGTTTTATAGTGAACCTGCTTCGTTACATCTAGACGATAATGGTCATCAGGTACCCCCTAGTGCAGCTCCAAATTTTTCACAGTGGCAAAGCCAAGGTCCAAATACTATGGAAAGTAGTACGATACACACGACACCCGTAACTGCAATGTCTCATTCATATAAAGTGAGTAGCATGCAAATGGAACATCAACCTGAAAAGAATTATGAAATAGAAGAAAATATCAGCGTGTTAACCGATGGTCGTAGCCACGGTGTACAAGAGTCAAGTACTGAAAAATGTAAACAAGACAATTGTAAAGTGGGTTACGTTGTAGAAGGAAGGCAATATAAGAAGTATAGAGTGGAAGAGAGAACGTCAGATGGGTTTATTGTTGGAGAATATGGCGTTGTTCGTAACGAGGATGGTGCGCTGCGTGGTGTACGGTACACAGCTGACAGTGACGCTAGCCCACGGCTCATACACGACGCGCTTATGAAGTTCCTACAGCTCAAATAGGTGTTAGTACTTACATACTTATTGGATCTACTTGTTAAATGAATCCACAATTACTTGCTCATTTAATTAAGTACTTACATAAGGAGTATAACTATATGAATAACCAACAATAAAATTACATTTTAACAGTTAAATATGTATTATAAAGACTGAGTGATTACACCTATTTATAACGTAAATCCATGCACTCCATTTTAGTACCTTCACTTGTAGTAATGTCCTGATTGGACAGTAATAGGTATGTTGATAGAGTGAAATAGAAAATAATATAATTAGCATTAATCCTTTTGATACAGCATAAATTTCACTTGTTCAAATATGTTGTCATAATATTGTGTACCTTACTTGAATTATAGTCGAATTACAAATTGTCAAAGTACCTACAGAAAATAATTGTGCATGGAAAATGAATGTTAAAAATGGAATATAGAATTATAACTGGTAAAACTTCATCGTACTGGTTCTGGTGCCATTTTAATGTGTATATTGTAAGAAATTCATTGTCACTATCGCACTCGCTATGGTTTTATCTAAACAGTAATTGTACATAATCGTAAATACTCGTAGGTAGTATACACACCATATGAGTAAAATAATATTAATATGCACTTATATCTCTTTCATTCCAGCATACTCTTAACAATATTCGTAACTAAAATACTTCGAAATGAATTATTAAATACTAGCTTTAACATTTTTCAAATCGTTTTTTTTTAATCCCGCGGCCAAAGGCCGCGGCCGCTCTAACGTCCGTTGCCGGGCGTCTCTGGTTACAAGCAGGTATTTCCAGTGACGCCCGGCTAACATTGTAACTAGACAATAATATTCGAAGCAAATCTAAATCGTTTACATGCGTACATTTTTGTTCCCAACTGGCGTACAATATTTAGTAAAATATATTCGTAAATATGGCTACGTCACTTAATATGAATAACAAACACTAAACAGTATAGTATAGTAACACACTAAAGCCTGAGAGTGGCTATTATAGGAAAACAAGAACATAATTTCAACTTCTTTCTAAGTATTAAATAGGTAAAGAAAAAATAAATTCCAATCATCAATGAATAGGAATTCGAAGTAGGTAACCGAAGGGTCCAGTCTAGTGGCGGAGGTATTGGTCTGAGTTCCATGCCTGGCAAGCACACTCCTAGCAGCCTCTTCAGTTAAGCCTTATATTTGAGATATATAGCAATGTTATTATTAGGTACTAATTGCTCTACATAAAGTTGATGTCACACTTCATAAAACATTAAGAAATTTATATTATAATATTAAACACGTGATGACGTCAGAATGAATGTAAATTCCGCTAAAAATGCGGAAAACTGTAATAAACACTGAACCATTAGAAACTGTATTAGGTACTTACATGGTTCGTTACAAATATTAACTTAATTATGGTGGGTTTTAAGACTAATTTCGAAAACTAATTCAACTAAAACGTCAACACAAAAGTCCATGTGACTTAAAATATTGATAAATTATGAAATATTTATCATTATGCAAATGTAAGTATAGATAAAATTCAATGAAGTTGATATGATTTTATTTTAAACATTGTTTATCTGAATTAGATACTAATAAATAGGACACAATCTGTCGTCCATCTTTGATCCCTGATATCAAAAGTCTTTACATAAATTAATCATTTATAAGTCAACCAAAAATTAATTAAAACTTTTGCATCAATACACATGGTCTTTGTTGTGTGATAAAACTAAAAATTTACATCACTTTTATGACTCATTAAATTTTTTAACTATTCTTTAAAAAGCTTACCTATTTAGGTAGAGTTTTCGTCACATTTTGTAAAGCTACATTCGATATTTCGTTTAACTTGAATAACATTGCTTAATATATAGGTACGACTATGATTATGAACAACAATAATAACTGCCGAACATTTTTGTCTACAAGATTATAATTATTAAACCTACTTAGTTATCTACGTACATTAAATAAATTGAAATAATTGTTAAAAAGTACTTTATATTAGATTATTAAAAGTGTGATTATATAGGATAAGTAGGACAATAAGATATACTTAACTACAATAGTAAATTACAACGTAGGTTTAAAACATGATGGGTTTTAGAGATTATGTAATTGGATCGTTGAAAAAGGTTACATTTTAAATTGCGGAGACTATTAAAATAAGCATATATGAATAGGTAGGTATAGTGCTACAAAATTATAACTACCATCTATTATATATTTGAGGTAGATATATATAATACATACGGTTTACAAAATTTAAAATCCGTTCAAAACACGATAAATGAAAAGTAAGCGCAGCGTGTCTTCAGCTATATTTAAGGGACTTCGGCGCTGTTTGATATTTTTATATTTTATTGCCTTTCTAATCATATTAAGACAAGATCTTTTACTAATTTTAAGACCACTATGGAAAAGAAAAATAATCTGCAATACATCACTCACTGCATCAATCACTGCGTTTTATTTTTCCGTCAAATCTTAAAATTAGTTCTTTTGAATAATCTAACAAAATTGCATACCATTCTCCTTGAGTTAACACCTTAACGATAGGGGCTCATTGCATACAATTTGACTAATTCAAGATTCGAATTCAATTAATTAAAACTAATTGATTAACAGATATATAGGTAAAGTTCCTACGTTAAGCAACACAGTATACCTACATAAAGAGAACCTTTAATACGGTCGTCTTAAATATATTTTTATAACGATTATTTTTAACAAATAACTGACTTAGACTATATCTTACGGCTTTAATATGACATGCATGTCTTAGATTTAAGTGTGTTTACAGGCATACCTGATACCTAAATGGGTACCTGATCTAAATATTATGAAAGGTACGGTACCTTATGGTTCCCGAAGTTTCGATTGGAATGCACCAACCGTGGTCACAACTTGATTGTATTCATGCTTTAAATGCTATCGACTACATGTTGGTACAGTTACCTATTGCAAGCGTTATTCACTAAACCAAAATTTTCGAAAACTTCAGTGTAATTTTTCTCTCGTTGGTTAGTAACAGTTCTTATGATAGATGTGTACGACAAAGCTACGTCACCATAGATAGTCTATTTATCCTAAGTATATAACAATAACACATGAAGCAATATGATGGTAATAATGCATCGTGCATAAAATACCAACAATAACGGTCCGTGGAAGCACATCAATCAAATCAATAATACGAACGCACTAGTTCTTTGTTGACAATTACTTAAATACTTACCTAATCTTCATCTTTACTTTTATGCCGATGTAGGGAATTACCTCCTAGTGCTACAAGACAGCGATCAAATGAGATTTTTTCTCGATGGGTAAATAGCCCGCTCTAAGCCGTGACTCAACCTACGTAATAATTTTTTTTCTCCATTCCCAAGAAACCACATTAGACGAAGAAGATAGTACCTATCATAAGTTGTTATTTTAAATACATGTTAGACACTGTAGATAGAATAGTTTTATATATTTTATGATGAAACAGCTATTAGTAAATTACTAAAAAAGTCTTGCGAAGGCTTAAAACACGAGACTCGGTGACATGTTAAAAACGTTACCTACATTTGCAATTTGCATAAAAGATTTGAATATGGTTTGTGATTGAAAATGTATGAACCGGATTAGTAACTACTTAGTTCTCGAATGAATGGATATCGGACTCTATAACTAGAACCATGTTATCAAAGGCGGTTCACCTTCATTCCAGTTCCGAGAGAATTGTAAATAAAGAATTAATATTTTCAGTGCCACTGTCGAGAACAGCAACTTGTGACATAATGGTTCGATGGATGTTTCATTGATGGAATCACAGAGATTTCATAATAATAAGTAGCTGTAGGTGAAACGTATCGAGTTAGATACCTACCTAAGACAGACACAGACACATACCACGCCTATATCCCCGAAGGGGTAGGCAGAGGTGCACTACACACCCACAATTTGCCAGTATTTTTGGTCCCACGTAATATATAGGGGGCAAGCCTATTGCCGTCACCGGACACACATATAATGGGTTATGTCCAAAATGGCCAAATGAATTTATTATAAAGTAGCAGCTCTATATTGTAATTTTGAAAAAAATATTGAATCCCGTTGCCTTGTCATGAAATGTTGATGAATGGCAACACCTACCTAAGTAGGCAGTATATAGCTGTTTCAACAGGTGCCTACAATAGGTAGGTACACAGACTCCACTACTGCAAATATTATAAATATATAAGTTTGTGGATAGGTAAGTTTGGATGCTCAATCACGGAACTGTGTGTTTAGTACCAGTTCCTTACGTTAAATTGCTCGAAATATGTTTTCGTATTCCTCATACATTTCACACCAGCGCCCCTAGCCGTAACGTCAGGCAACTGAAAATTGACACATAAACATAGTAAATATTTCTCAGATTAAAAACACTTTTTATTATTCCTCTAATGTGTGGGGAATTGGGAAGAGATCAATAGGTATAACCCATTGAACCAGTTGCGGATAGAGTTAGTAACTCGTAAATGGTGGAGAACATAATGTGTTGTTATACTTAGTGATAGCGGTTGAACTCTGCCGACGGACCTTGCATCCAATAACTATAATATAATAAAAAAGACTACGGGTGTGCTACAGGACAGGGTAAGATAATTGTCGTCAAAAGAATAAGAACGTTCGTTGTGATCCTTAAACTTACAACTATCGCCAAATGCTATCACAATTTTGTGCAACAACATAACGAAAAATCACACTCGTATTATAAGTACCTACTTTCATCTTAAGAATAATACAGTTAGGTACCGCAATTATCTCTGCTTATTAATATTATACATTAATATTTAGCAAAAATCTTTGTTTTACATATGCTCTAAAATATACTTAAATATACATACGTGATATAAATGATTCAAAGTTGTGTGGCAATTATTTACCAGATATGTAAGTCTAGTCTTTAAAACAATGATAAGTGGAATTAATTAGTCGCAGATCTCAGATTTGTGGGACCAATTTGAATCTAAGACACTTAATAAAATTAATATTAAAATTGAAGTACGTAAATATCAAAATTGTTTATGTAAACAGATCAAACTTACAGGAATATAATATCTCGGTGCCCAGCGGTGGGCCAGAGATTACAGTAGCATTTAGTTATTAATATATCCTTAACAATAATATATTTAATAGATATACATAAGTAACACAACTAAAGGAACATTATCAATTCTCTATATTTCGTTTCAAATATCTTTTGCACAGCGCATACGGTAATAAGTTGGTAAAACATGCCAAGATAGTGAATACTTTTTTCTTTTACCAACCACTTCAAACTATCAACCTTCAACCAGTGAAATGTTGTCTGACGGTTAAATATTATTGATTTGAACATTAATTTCAATAACAAAGAGAATCGTCATCTATAAATATCAAATTCTAAATATTTCTGTGCAATTTACTCACAGAAAAAGAACACAAAAATGTATAGTAAATAAATAAGTAAATTAATATTCGGTAAAATAAACGACCGCAATATGCAGTTGACGGTCACAAAACTACTCGTTACTTTGGACCCGATTAGTCGTAGGTTTCGGACTCTTGTTGGACCAACTTGAACCGACGAGGACTCTTGACCGACACAGATCCGTGGCCGTCGAGAGAGAGTCGACCCTTCATCTGGAGATACCTGTTAAATTTCAACTATATGATTTTTTTTGTTCAGGATCACGCAAAAACGTCTCTACCAACTTTGGTTCAGGATCGGGACAAAAACGTCTCTATCAATTTTGATAAAATTTGTAACGGAGAAACGAGTAGGAGATCCTGATGGATAAACCAAGGATTTCGCAGAGAATTTTAAAAAGGTGTCTTGTTAGTCACGGGATTGAATTTTTTGCAGTATTTTTTTTTACATTTTGGACATCACACAGCGTCATCTAGCCTAAACAAAGCTATAAGCTTGTGCTATTGGTTGTTTATGACGATACTGCCACGCTCTAGGGGCATAATAAGAAACGAATAACCTATGAGTTAACGAGGTGGCATGATGGGCATGCGTCAGCTGTGTTCTCCTTAGGGTTAGTAAGTACAGGTATGCCTAGCCACAATGTGTTTGGACGACGACGTGTCAAAGGTCCAAATTGCCAGGATGCTCGCCGACCTTTATTGAGAAGATGTCACCATAAGAATGAGAAGAACAACTCATTATATTGTTAAACGTTTACCTTTTAATGTGACGACACACCAGCTTTGTAGGCCGCTGCTGCCACTCATCCAGGACCTCCTTCGGCGCTAAGACCTGGAAAAATTGTATATTTTCAATTACATAATTTACATCTCTTCTAAGGAAATTTAAGAAAAAAGGATAACATACAACGTTTTAGTTATTTAAAAATAATAAACGTAGGTAAGGTCACAGTAAGATCTCTGTGATTGCCACCGACTAAATACTTAATACCTATTCCTACTTAAAACTTAGTGTAGTGTTCTCCTAATAAGCATGGTGCCTAATTCCTATTTTTAATTGCCAGGCCAGTACTGATAGTTCATCGTAGGAGGCGTGTGTGTTATAATTAGTACCTAATACTTTAAAGCGACTCGCTAGGGTAGACTGAACCGTTCTTTTTTAATTCTCAGCAATTTACCCAGTAGAGCATCAAGTTTTAATTCGCTTAACACTTATACTATTAGGCTTATCACTGTTTCACTCAAATAGCGACTATGTTGAATTCTCATCCTTTAACTTCTATTTCTTGTGGCCCTTAGAACTAACAGTCCACTGTATTTCATTTTAACTACTAGCTGAGCATCGTAGGAACAGTGCCCATATATGCAGCGTAGCTAAGCTATGCGGCTTAAGTTTTTGATTAATAGAGTTGAGAAAAATTTGAGATCACCCTCTATTCCATGAGATCTATAATACAAAGTTACTGACAAAATATGAACGTATAAATATACCTATGCCTACCCCTTCCGGAAACAGACGTGATGATGTTTTATGTATATGTATCACTGTAGCAGATCTATTGACCGAGCGAGGGAAGCGTCTACATTTCGAGATTGGACAATTTTGCTTTCGTCCATCTGTCTGTACCTATTATGTGTGTGTGTTCCGGGTTAGCAGCCACAGTTTTTATCCGATCTTTACTAAATTTGACACTAGTATTCCTTTACTAGAAACAATATTTTTAGGGCATTATTCTTGTCATGACGAGATCCGCACGTGATAAAACGCATGACAGGAAAAGTGCCCTTAGTGTGAGATTTTTTATTGGGGAGGAGTGGATGGGGAGCAAATCTCAAAATTTTTTTTTAATATTCGCGAGGTCTACCGTTCGACCATAGGGCGACTACTAGTAAAATAATTTTCATTACCTGGTCTCCTTTTAGCCTGTCAAGTAATGTGACGCAGATGACAGCAGCCTTGATGCCAGCGTGATGCGTCAGCGCAGCAAAGGCTAGCGACTCCATCTCAATATTGACCACTCCTGACTTGTGGATGCTCTCCAAGTACTCCATCTTATCACTCTCGGTGAAGTCGCAAAAAGCACCGTCGAGCCGCCCTTGACCTGTATCAAATACATCGATAGGTAAGTAGTTTATGAGTGCGATGTAAAAGCTACAGACAGTACAGACCTAAACTAGACACAAGGTTAATAAAGGTATTGATACTTAATGAAACAATGTCGCGACAGGAAATGCTGAATATAAAACCGTTGTGGCTACCAGTTCTTACATCTAGCTAGAGCCAACAGTGTTCAGAAATCTTACCTACATCATGAACAGGAAAGTTATTTCGGCCTGTGTGACTCTACAATCAAATTGTGACGAATCGACTAACTGGTGAACAGCACCAAAGAACCCAGAATTCAAAGGATTTCTGGTAAACCTACTACCAGTATATCTACTAGTGTGTGACTGAAGTAAAAATCAGGTATGTATGTTTAGTGCAGGCAAAGCAGAGCTTGCCATGCTTGCATGTCACGACTGTATTTACATAGGTACTATATATTTACTACAGAATCACATGACAGAAGGTTACCTTCGTAGAAGTCATAAGTGCACATAGTTTTGCCAGTGACCGTATCGTAAGGATCTTCAGGGTCGGCTAAACCCTTCAATTCGCGCGCCAGTCGTTTATCCAGCTTTGCCGGTCTTTGGATCGTTTTGCCCAACACCGTCTGAAATTATTTCATAGAAAAATATTACTTACTGATCTCATCAAATAGAATAGGAAGGTACAATAACGTTTCAAAAAAGAAGTTCCACATCTCGGGCATTGGAGTCTCCCTTGTTTGTCCGAAAGGAATTTGACAAATGTTCACTTCCCAAAAAAAATTTCGAATAATTTCATTTGCCAAATTATTACTTAGCAAAAAATCTATTCACAAAAAATTGTAACGCAAACCTAATGTTTGGGAAATGAACGTTTAAACTATAACTTGTTTACCAACTAGTACTTTTAACATTTTTTATTAAGTCAAATATTTCAGTTGGAACTGTTAGTTTTTACGCAAAATCATCGTTTCTGGCACTCGCCGGCCGCTGGCGCGGCACCGCTCGCTTCGCTCGCTCGGCTCGTGCGTAGGAGGTCACAGTTTTAACCTTACCTAACCTACCCATTTTGTTTAAAGAAGAAATTAACCTAATGTAAATAGTTCAGTTCCGGGTAACCTACTAAAAACAAATTACAATTAATATTTTTTGTCTTAACAAATCCTTTCACCAAACGTTTATTGTCTGAAGATTGTTTGCTGTAAATATATAATAAATCATTTGATTAAAGACCAAATACCAAATGACATTATACTTGGTAATATTTTGCCAAATAAAAATTTGACCAAATAAAAATATGCGTACTTAAATCATTCGAAATATTGCAATGGTATAAAAAAAGGTTGCTAAAGTTTGTTTGGGTAATGAAATTTTGTCAAAATCTTTTCGGCAAAACGGCAGGCACCCTGGGCATTGTGCAATAAGGACTTAGATTTTTGCGGAGCGCGTTGCTGGTTGCCTTTTAGGTTACCTCTGGCGCTGGGCAAAAATCCAGGCCCAAACGCTCAATTGTAATACGAAACAACGTTTCCTTGTCCCGCAGCGCGAACTAATTCAGAGTAACTAGTTCTTCTATGCGGGAAAAATCAAGCATTACCTTGACATTCGCGAAATCATCGATGATTATCGATGGACCCACGTTTTTAAATAAAGAAGAAGATTGTACAATAATATCTGCTAAACTGACTAGGTACATAAAACCTACATAGTCTTTTGACGGTCACCTTTCGTCTTAAGGTTCGATATCTTGGTATTCGATACCTTTGGCAATGTAAGGCGATTTTAGCGAATTATAATGAGCCTCTGGAGTCATGAAATGAAATGATTTGAAATGAAATGAAATGATTTATTTATTTGTATAGGTCACTGATTACGCCGGTCGTCTTCTTTTAGGTAGTAGAAGGGACTTTGTAAGTAAAACTCTTGAACTATCACTTATTTGGTTTACTTTCTTGGGATAATTGATGATTACAAAAATATGATGTTGACAGTACAGAGCTTCGCTACGCAATGAATAAAAATCTGCTAAAGGTCACGCGCAATCACGCATGACTGTTGTACTGCTATTCATGAAACGCTAGGCGTTGCAGGCGGCCTGAACATCCTCCCGGCCCTCGAAAGCTTCTGGCTTTTGAGTTTGTGTGTCATCTGCAGTATATAACGGGCAGAGGGTATGAACAGCCCTACGTAAGATGCCCTTAACAGTGTAGACATCAGCCACTCTTGCAGCGCCATCGGATCCAAAATATAATTTGTGAACGCGTCCCATTCTCCACTTCAAAGGAGGCAAACTGGGCTCTTTAATCGCCACCAAATCGCCTTCGTGGAGTGCCTTTTGATGCGTTCGCCACTTGTTTCTTTGTTGCAGTTCACATAGGTATTCGTTTCTCCATCGATCCCAAAAGTGCTGCCGCATCTTCTCAATAAGTCTGTATCTAGTTAGTCTGCTTGCATTGACATCTAACAGACACTCGGTTGGTAATGACGTGAGATGTTTGCCGATTAAGAAGTGCGCTGGAGTCAAGGGATCAAGGTCGTTAGGATCGGATGATAAGGGAGATAATGGTCTAGAATTGAGGATTGCCTCAATTTGTGTGAATAAAGTTGACAGTTCTTCGAACGTCAAATGTTTATCGCCTAATATACGAGTCAAATGGTACTTGGCGGCTTTAATTCCCCCCTCCCAAAGGCCACCGAAATGGGGGGAATAAACCGGCGAGAATCTGAATCGAATGCCTTCACTTGACGCAAAACCAGTAATGTCCCTGCTGCATGATTTTAGAAAATTTGTAATAACCTTGTTTGCGCCGACAAAATTCGTGCCATTGTCGCAATAGAGCTCCAGAGGTTTACCTCTGCGAGATATAAACCGCCGCAAACATAAAAGAAAATTATCAGTAGTGAGATCGCTAGCTACCTCAAGATGTACGGCTTTGGTACTAAAGCAGACAAATAAACATGAATAGCATTTGGATATTTTGCAACCGCGGCCCTTACGATCTGTTATATAAAAAGGACCACCCATGTCAACACCACTTACATAGAAGGGGTAGTAACTAGCAGTGACCCTGCTAGACGGTAAGTTTCCCATAATAGGATTATTAGCCTTTGCCTTCATAAGCTTGCAGATTTTACAATTGTTTACTGTACTTCTTGCTAATATTCTGCCCTTGCAAGGCCAAAATTTTTGTCTTATACTACTCAATAGAAGTTGAGGCCCGCAGTGAAGAAATTTTGTATGGTAATATGAAAATAATATTTTAGTGAAATTATGATTAGTTTCTAACAAATATGGATGTTTCCTCTCAGTGGCTTCATTAGAATTTTGCAGACGACCTCCAACACAAAGCATGCCGACTTCATTAAGGAACGGGCTAAGCGATAGTAAACGTGATTTAGAAGGTAAGGTTTGTTTATTTGTTAAGACCATTAATTCATTAGAAAAACATTCTTCCTGGTGTAGCTTTATGAGTGCGTTAAGTGCGACATCTAATTCATCGCAGGTAAGTGGACCAGTTATTTTAGATTTTACATTTCTTACATTAAATATAAATCTCAAAACATAAGCACAAGATCTGTGTAATTTAGTAAAACTGGAATATTTGGTAAAATCGATAACCTTATTTTTAATTATGGTTGAAGATGAACTATGTAAAGATATATTAGTTCGTAGATCAATACTATTTTGTGATTTGTTTTTAATATTTTGTTTTGTTTCAGGTAGATCGGGAATATTTTTTGTTACTATGTTCCTAGGCCAATGAGATGGATCGTCTAACAAGAAAGAAGGACCCTCCCACCATAGTTTTGAAGATGAGATAACTTTAGGACTGACTCCTCGAGAAGCAAGATCTGCCGGATTTTGATGTCCAGGAACATGTCTCCAAACATTAGAACAAGTCAAGTCCCGAATCTCACTGACGCGGTTTGAAACAAAGGGTTTTAGATCACACCCGTTGGAGGACAACCAACACAACACGACTGTTGAGTCCGTCCAATGTACAACGGATTGAATTTTGCAACGAAGAGATTTCAATACCTTTGTAGTTAGCCGCGCAGACAGTAACGCGCCACAAAGTTCAAGACGGGGTATTGTTGTTGCCTTTATTGGTGCTACCTTAGTCTTAGCACACAGTAGTCTTACTAAGGTCTGCCCAGAGTAGCTAATCGATCTAACATAGACTGCGCCAGCAAATGCCGATTGAGAGGCGTCTGAAAATGAATGTAATTGAATTCCTGCTTGGGTTTGACTGAAAGCGCATCTAGGTATATCAAACTCTGAAATAGAATTTAAAGTGGTTGCAAAATTCATCCATTGGCGTTTCAAAGGTTCATCAATAGGATCATCCCAATCCAATTTGGAAATCCAAAGTTTTTGTAAAATGATTTTTGGTATGATTGTACACGGACTGAGCAGGCCTAATGGATCGAAAAGTTTGGCTGATTTAGATAATATTATTCGTTTTGTTATCGACTGATGTTGTTCTAAATCAACTGAAAATTGGAAAACGTCCCCCTTTGGATCCCACCTTAGACCCAAAACGCTAGCTTGAGATGTACAATCAAACGTTTTAGGTTGAGTAGTGTCATTTTGAAAGACAGATGGTAAATTTGTACGCCATTTTCGCAATGGCAGACATGCTGAGTTTAGCTCAGAGGTGACAGAATTAATTATGTTGCGTAATTCTGACTCTGTATCAGCGCCTGACAGAAAATCATCAACGTAAAAATCATCGCTGATCAACTGAGCTACTTTTGGGTCTTTGCATTCCCTGGACAGTTGTATTAAGCATCGAGTGCTTAAAAATGGCGCTGAGGCTGTACCATATGTGATGGTGTTTAGTTGAAATATTTTAATTTGTTCGCTAGGATCGTCGCGCCACAAAATGAGTTGTAAGTGTCGTTGTGTATTATCTACCAATATTTGGCGATACATTTTTTCAACATCTGCTGATACAACAAAATTGTGTTGCCTGTAGCGTAATAAGATTGAAAATAAATCATTTTGTAGTACTGGTCCAATATATTGAATGTCTTTGAACGACAAACCAGTAGTGGTTTTTGAAGACGCGTCAAAAACGACTCGTAATTTTGTAGTTTCACTCGCTTCTCTTATCACGCCGTGGTGCGGAAGATAGTTGCCAAATATGGGCTTAGAAATTTTAGTCATGTGACCTAATTTCTCGTATTCATGAATAAATTCATGGTATTGTTGCCTTAACTTATGATTATTTTTTAGTTTTCTTTCTAACTGTAAAAATCTCTTTTCTGCTATTGTATAAGAATCACCCAAGCAGTCTGCAGACTGTTTGAGTGGAATTTTTACAGAAAATCTACCGTCGATTTCCCGATGAGTAGTTGAAGTGAATAATGATTCACAACAATCCTCATTGTTGTATTCTAATTTTGGACTTATCTCTTCAAGCTCCCAAAACTTACTTAATTGCTGACTAATTTCTTGAGAAAAATAGCAATACGACTTTGAATTACCTGTTTCAAAATATTTTTCCGCAATAGGACCGGCTACAATCCATCCTAGTTTAGTTTCTTGTAGAATGGGCCTTTGTGGTCCCAGCGTAACTCGGCCTGGTTCTAAAATGTCCCAAAATATGTCAGCCCCCAATAGTAGATCAATATCAGAACATTGATAGAACTTTGGATCTGCAAGTTGGACGAAATTGGGAACATTGAGGTTATGTACATTTATGTTCGCCTGAGGCAACCTTTCAGTTATGCGAGGCAAAACATAACATTTAACAAATAAATTATACGAATTAAATGTAGAAAAAGTTGTAATTTACAGTGTGATAGTACATTAAATACCTCATTACCTATGCCAGATATACAATGGTAAGAATTATTTTTTGTAGATAAACCAATTTTTCTTTGAGCGCTGTCACTTATGAACTAGTCTAACAAAGCTCTTAGGGTATAAATATTGTTATTATTTTTTACCTTGACTAAGGCTACAGCCTTAGTCAAGGTAAAAAAGTGAGAAGTGAGAAGAACTTGACTTGTCGATGTCGTAGACATGGACACGGAAGAAGCGGTATTTGATGGAGCGCAGTCAGCGCTAGGAGCAGGTAAGTTATTTGCATCAGAGTTATTATTATTAACAATACTAGTTTGGGTAGACTGTAGCGAATTTTGTTTATGTAGCATTGTATTATGTTTCCTATGACAAATTCGGCAACCACCAAGTCTACACTGATAGGGTTGATGGCCACTGCGAAAACAATTACTACATAATTTTAAAGAGGTAAGTTTAGAAATTCTTTCAGTGATTGGCATAGATTTGAATACGGAACATTCATACAACAGATGATTTTGTTTACAGAGTGGACACTGCTTAGGAGACGACGGCGACGATGAATCGACAGATGTACTGTGGAAAGATTTAGTATTTTTTATGTTGGATAGGCTGTGCCGTTTTTCATTATGTATCTTACCAGTGTTCAACGTTTGTAATAGGGTAGCACGCTGGCGAAGAAAACAATAAAAATCTGTTAAGGTTGGAGAATCAATGCTATGCCTAAACTGTTCCCATTCTTTGTTGGTAATACTGTCCAATTTCGTCGTTGCCAGATATATAATGAGCGTATCCCATTTTTCTGTTGGTTGTCCTAACGAATTTAAGGCACTTAGATTTTTTGATAAGGTGTCAATTAATTGACGAATACCATCATATGATTCTTTGTTAAGTGGTTGTATAGAGAACAAACATTTAATATGTTCATAGATTAAAATACGTTTGTTATCATAACGATCACAGAGCAAATTCCATGCTATTATGTAGTTGTCTGCTGACATTGTTACAGAGTCTATGACAGAACTAGCTGGCCCCTCTAAATAGGATTTAAGATAATGGAACTTGTCAATATTATTGATATTTTCATTATCATGTATTACTGATAAATATGTATCACGAAATAAGAGCCAGGTCTGAGAATCTCCGTTAAATGCATTAAATTTAATGTGCGGCAACTTTACATTCGTACATTTGGTACTGTTAGACGAAGATACCGATTTATTTTGGTTTTCAAAGTCTTCTAATAATGATTGAGCTCGTGCGATTAAATTAAATAATATGTTTTCAGTAGATTCGCGCTCAGTCATTTGTTTATCGGTATCCTCGTCCAACATTTCTATCTGCGACTGTACGTCCTCAAAATTACACAAAAGGTCGCGCATTTTATCGCAACGCAAACGTAAGTCTTTCATTTTAACGGCACTAGTATCTTTGCATTCCGATAAAGGTGATAAATACCTTTCAAATAAGGTTAATCGGGACCTAATGTGGCCTCTTTGCTTAATAAGATCCTTTAACTCACTCATTTTGTTGACGCAACTTATATGACAAACAAACGCAATTAAATTAGAAATAAGTAAACGGTACGTTACGTGAGCGAAGATAACAAACTGGTTTTGTCGCCAAGCAGCCGGCGCGCGGCCGGCCGCCCGCTGTTGTTATTACAGACACAGTTCAGATACTCCCAGCTCCCCTATTTGCACGCAGTCCAAGCTTCTGACTGCTGTATGCACCTGGAATGTTCGGCAGGTAATGTAAGAACAATGTTCGGCAAAATATTTTAAGTTGAAGACACCTTTATAAGTCGCAAATAAAAGACAAAGATGTATAGGTAGTTAAATCGCTCGAACCAAAACCAAAGATACTCGTAGGTAATTTGTATGTTTGATTTGATAATTAAAAGTTATACTACCTACCTAATGTTTAGTATAGGTACTTAATAACTGATTTAACACGGTTTTTTATTGTATTTTGTATGAAATTGTAAAAAAAATATTTTATATTTTCACAATGAGGGTGACCTACCTTACTTTTGTATGTAACAATTTTATTGACTTTATTCACACAACTTAAAGCAAGTAGGAAGGATAGAATTAGATAAAGGATTGTTCACGCACTTCCCTCGGAATAGTAGCTGCAGCTGATTACTGGCGAGTTCCTGAAGGATGAGTCCGTCTCGAATTTGTTCCCGTTGTTTCAGAGTCCTGTCACGGTCGCCATATGATTACGCCGGTCGTCTTCTTTTAGGTAGTAGAAGGGACTTTGTAAGTAAAACTCTTGAACTATCACTTATTTGGTTTACTTTCTTGGGATAATTGATGATTACAAAAATATGATGTTGACAGTACAGAGCTTCGCTACGCAATGAATAAAAATCTGCTAAAGGTCACGCGCAATCACGCATGACTGTTGTACTGCTATTCATGAAACGCTAGGCGTTGCAGGCGGCCTGAACAGTCACTAAATGGCTCTTACAAACGTCAGTAAGTACTTAAAATAAAAAATGTCATTGCTTCTATATTTACATGTAATGCCAGATTCGCAAAGCAATAAGTAGAACCGAGAGAAAGAACCTGGCAATAAAATTCTCGGTCACTCTTTTTCAATAATTTACTCATTTACACATATTCTTAAGACTAAATGTGGACGAATGTACATTGGTCTCGTGTCAGAATCAAAAAGCGTGTATAATGCAACAAAAAAAAAATTGTCACCTAAGTACAAAATATGCTACAATTACGGCATTTCAGGAGGCGCCTGCACCATGCTCAAGCCAGACACTTTTATCATTAAGGTAATCAACTGTCTTATAATATGCTTTTTGACATAAAGTGGTCTTTATAAAGGTTTTAAATTTACTGTCGGGCATACAAAGGACTGATTCAGGCAATTTATTATAAAAGCGTATACCTTCCCCCTTGAAAGAATGACTAAGTCAAGAACTCTCAATAACCAAGCGAAACTATGAAGCGCTAATAAAGTCTACCACTTAATTTTATAGATAGGCTAGGGTACCACTTATAAATTAAATAATCTGGTGGATTAATAATAATAACTAAAAAGATAAACAGTCTGACCGATAAAGCGACCGATAAATATTACTACGTAGTACTTAGCTGTACAAAAACATTATCCTCTGTTTGGATCAATTAAGTACCTACTTAACCTTCCTAACCTAACCTACTTTTAAAGAAAGCTATTATTAGACATTAGTTATCCCAGCAAACTTCATACCGCCTTTTAAACCTTCCCAGAACTTCTAAGAGTAGATTAAGACCAAAATTAGCCAAATCGGTCTACCCATTCCCTAGTTTTAGCGAGACAAACGAACGTCGATTAATTTTATTTATATAGATTATCGTACCAGTTCAAGCACATTCCTCAAGGCACCATCGACGGCCTCTTCTGATATGATGACAGTACCACCTTCATACCCGATACCGCCGCATGTACCGATCCTGAAGAATATAGGGTCTCGTACCCTAGCATGGTACATAAGCTTGATCACCTCATGCAGTAAGATACCCACAGATGGTATGCCCATGCCGTGCTGTAAACATTACAATTTCACTTGAAATATAATAGAGCCTAGAATATTATATTAAGTACCTATAAAATATGTGTGTGAAGTGAATCAGTGTAAAACACCTTTGAAGTTGCCATAGAGCGAAGCCGATCAGAATAAATGAATGAAAATGAATATCTATACAAGTGAGTTTGACCGCCTAGGTGACGCAGTGGTATGAGTATGCGACTGCCGTCCCTGAGGTCCCAGGTTGAGGACCCGATTCCGGGTCGAATCAAATTATTTGTGTGACCCACAAATGTTTGTTTCTGAGTATGGGTGTTTTCCATAATTTCCATAGTTTCCACATACCACAGATTATAGTAGTATAAATACTGACAAATACATGTAGAATTGGTCCTTGCTGTTGGAATTATTTGGGGTTGGAGTTATTGATTTTCCTATAATAATATGGTACCCGGTAACGTCAATATGCATGCCCCCAATATTACGTGAGTGGCAACGACAAAACAATTGGTAAAAAGTGGAACTGTAGATACTGCACCTCTTCCTACGGGTGTATGTATGTGTTGGCTGAAAACGTTGAAATAAGTATGGTCACACTATAAGTTTTGCGTAATTTAAAAATAACATGTTAAAACCAAAATATTATGTTTATTGCTTTTCAAAATACTCTCCTTTACATTTTAAACATTTTTACATGCGATCGAACCATTTTTTAAAACAGGAGGACCACAGATCTGAGGGCATGTTTTCTACGTGCTGATTGAACGCTATCACTGCCTATTCGGAGTTGGTAAAAG
The DNA here is from genome assembly GCA_963556515.1 of Nudaria mundana. Lineage (NCBI taxonomy): Eukaryota > Metazoa > Arthropoda > Insecta > Lepidoptera > Erebidae > Nudaria > Nudaria mundana. The sequence continues at coordinate 13,314,814 of OY748293.1, forward strand.
TAAAACCTCTCATCAAATCTTTGATTTTGGGGAAAAAAAAGAAATCACAGGGTGCTAGGTCTGGGCTATGCGCAGGATGGGTGACGAGTTGTACTTTTTCGGAAGCTAAATATGACTGTTTTGTTGGCCGTGTGTGAAGAAGCGTTGTCATGATGTAGGAGAACGCGGCTTTTGGGTCGTCTTTCGCGAACTTTTTCTAACACCTTGGGTAAACAAATGGTAGAATACCACTCGACATTAACACTCTTTTGATCTTCAAGTGGAATTGTACAGATAGGACCCGTAGCTGAGAAAAAAAACCGCGACCAACGTTTCTCGCCTGCCTCACTTTTGTTGGCTTGTTCACATTTTCAAACACCCATTCACAAAATTGCTGTTTTGGTTCAAAACAATAAATCCACGTTTCATCTCCTGTAACAATGTCATAAACAGCATTAGAATGTCCGTGGTCGTACTTCAGTAGAATCTGTGAGCACCATTCCACGCGAGCCCGGTTCTGCTCCGCTGTCAGTTCATGAGGGATCTAACGACAACAAAGTTTCCGAACTTTCAATTCTTCGTGTAAAATGGGTTTGACTCATACCAATCCCCAATAGTCCTCGAATTGTCTCATAGGTAATCCGCGGGTTTTCTTCAATTAACCGCTTAACAGTAGCCACATTATTTTCGTTGACGGCAGTTGAAGGCCGCCCTTCACGAAATTCGTCATGTAAAGAAACTCGACCTCTCTCAAATTCAGCAAACCATCGCCTCACGGTGCTCAAACAAGGTGCTTCTCTCCCAAAAGCATTTTGAAGACGAGCGGCACAGTCTTACGGAGAGAAAGAATTTAAAATCATAGCAAAGACACCTACCATCTGTAAGTAACTCATAATTCATCATAATTTTATTAAATCTATATTTAAATAATGTGTAATTTATAATTGTCATTTTTGTTGGTATTGCCAGTTTCGAATTCAAAATTCCCCGATTTATATTAGTAGAAATAGGTGTTGGGCAAGTCATTAGAAAATACAGACACATAAAATAAATAATTTGAAAATGGTCAAGAGTGAGTCGCGAATATGTAGTAGCGAGTGTATAGTGATGTACCTAGAAAGGATGATACGTTAAGTTTATCCAATAAAAACCGGCCAACTGTCGGGCAAGGTTTTTGGATTGTTAAGTAAGAATTTCGTGTCCGTTTCGCAATCCAATATGGCTGCCAAAAATAAAAAGGTAAAAATAAAAGTATAAGTATAAAAAGGTAAAAATAAATAAAATGGGAAAATAAGAAAAGTTTCTTTAGCTGGCACCACTATACACCCACACAACGTCAAAGTGTATGACATACGCTCACGCACACTAGCCTGCGTAAGATGAAGTGTTTCTATCGTAGTGATTGCTTGGCGACGCGCCATCTAGTTTAAAGTTCATCTAAGGTAGAACTTTGATGTGTGATAAAAAACAATTGACAAATGATTTCCCGCCAATTGTTTTTTTTATTACTAAGAAGGTTGCAACGTTTAAAAAAATATAACATTCGAAATTCAAATAGTTACGATTAGCTAGAAGTGCAAAACGTAAGATTTTGTTGCCCTTCAACAACATTTTATCGCAAGGATTCAATTTTTTTTTTTCAAAATTACAATATAGCTCAATGATTTTAAATACAATGGATTTCGGATCATCGCTCAAAAGTGTCCGAACTAAAAGAGAAACAAAACGCTAAAAGAGAAACAATCGCGCGCCAGTCTTGATTTTGACAACTGAACGACAACACGTTGCACAATGCCGTACTGTATTGTAAAAACGTGTAAAAACTACGAAAAAAAAGCAAATTGAAGACGGTGTATCATATTTTCAGTAAATAAGCTTTTGTTTTATTATTTGCAATTTATTATTTCACTTAAAATACAGTATTTCGTCGATAATAAATTAAAAGACAAAAGTAAATATTGCAATCCAGTCCAATACCGAAGTACCTATCTGTCTCTTTCGAACTCATCCCAAGCTCAGTAAAAAGAAAGAGACCATTTCATTTTCACTGAATAATGTACTAACAAAATGACCATTCAGATTTATTCGGATTACCGATAGCGATAAAACTATTTGGAACAAAGATTATAGTGGAGACGCCTTGGCTCTTTATGATTTTTTTTTCGTTATATGAACCAACATCTATTTCAGTTTTCCTCGGGATCCAGTACACTGTGCACAATGGAAAAATATTATTGCCCTAGCACGGCGAGAAGAATATTTTGATCCAAAAAATAACAATCTTGTTTGTTCGGCTCATTTTATGGACATAACAAAAAGAGGTCCGATCTTTATGAAACTTGTACAAGAATCCCTTGATTGAATGGAGGAGATAAGCCCAAAAATGTTTTTAATTTTCACAGGGTATCATTGTTTTGTCATAAATATAATTACACATGTCATTTTATTTCGTGTATGTACTGTTATTTTCTTTTTATTTGGATTCTCGGTAATGTATTCCCACGGGAATCGGGGCCGAGATAACTATATCTCGCGGGCGGAGTCACGGTGATCAGCTAGTAGCCAATAATTTCGTATCCCAAAAATTAACCATAAGATAAAAATAAATTAATGATGCGCAGTTTTAGCAACTAATTCAGTCACTTGAAACACGGCTATCTTGTAGTAGACGTAGCGACATAGCGTTATGAAAATAGTAATGAAAGCGGAAGAACTTTGACACCCGCAAGAAGTTTGGCATTTATAATATTATAATTAGTTAAATTCATTAATTCCCTTTTTGTTATTCATACACTACAGTTACTTATTATGAAACTGAATCGAAAAAAAAAATCTTTGTCAGTCGTTAATTAGTTTTTCAGCTTATTTCGTCTAACATAAACAAGTAATTACAATTTATAAGATTATGGAATTTATTGTAGTCTTACATTAATTATTACGCCTACGTAGGTACATATCATGGAATCCTTAAAAGACTTTAACAAAATAAACCTACTCCATTGTTTCTATGTTCACGTAGTTCAAGTATAAGCTGCATAAGGTGAATTAGTCAGGCGGACAGATAGAAGCTACGTAATGCGATAAATTAGTGCAAACAAAAGTGAACACTATTCCGTTGAATCAAGGTTTAAATTTTAATATGAAATTTGTTTATATCTATGTATGCCTATGTATAATGTATAGGTCGACTCGGGACATTATTTTCTTGCGATTTGTTCTAGATCCTATGTCCGTTGTATTTTAAGGTCTTTGATATAGCTGCTACATTTTATTGAATTCATTCGGGCATTTTGGACATAGCCCATTATGTGTGCCCGGTGACGGCAATAAGCTTGCCCCCTATTACGTGGGACTAAAAATACTGGCAAATTGTGGGTGTGTAATGCGCCTCTACCTGCGCCTTCGGGGATATAGGCGTGATATGTGTGTGTATCTTTTCACTAAATGTTTTGGTACAAGTCTGTTCCAATTTAAAATAAAAGTACCTAAGTGTGTTGTACAATAATTATAACACATATTTTATAACTCAACACTCTTACATGATTGAACTTTATTTCATACTTCTCATTCGAGAGACTGTAACGTCGAGAAATGCGGGCACCTAATTACTCGTACTTAACCGCAATTGTGACTGTGGAACAGTTGGCAATTAACCCTTTGGCCCACACTAATCAAAGGATATGTTTATAAAAAGATCTTATTTACACTCAAATTACTTAGGCTCCAGCCGCGCCGTAGTCTATACTACTACTTACGATATTGTAAAGAGGAAAGATTTCTATTTTTGTATGTTTGTAATGAATGAACTCAAAAACTACTGTGCCGATTTCAAAAATTCTTTCACCATTACATTCACCGGATACATGTGTTCCCATGGTAACCGGGAACGATTAAACTAAATCACGCGGGCGGAGCTGCTGCGATCAGCTAGTAATTAATAAAACAAAATAAAATTAACTTATTTAACTACTTAATTTAAAAAAATTAAACAATACAAAATTTTTAGTGTACAGGTATGTGAACCGATTTTGTGACAAGATAAAGTATATAAATTAAAGCAGTGACGTCACATAATAATATACCCTATAATAAATTGATAAAATATACAAAATTAAATACTGTGAAATGACGTAGATATTATTTTTATTACTCATTGTCATTTGGGGAACGTTCCCAGACAGCGGATTAATTTTACCATCTTTTGTTAATGATGCAAGTAAGTGCTAACTTATTATTATCTAATCATCAATATTATAAACATTTCCGCGTTTTATTTACATCTATAATTATGTTTCATTGGAGAACCATCGTCAGTCTGATTATGTCATATCTCCCTAGGTCAGGGATAAGACACAATACTTATCGTTAAAGATATTCGCCGCTGTACTGTATACGCAGTTGGTACCGCATGATACAGTACATAAGAAATATATTAATATTACAAATAATAAATAGTCATTTAATTTATTATACTCGTAGGTAGGTACTGCAATAATTGATTACTGAAGTCGATATTAATGATATCGTAAAAAAACACGTCGAATATTGACACAAAAACCGACTTTAAATTACGGAAATGGGACCAAATTGGAATGGTCAAAGGGAAGCAGAAGCTTTCATTAAAAAAATTATTATAAATCGGTTTATCCAGTCGAAAGACACCAGTCTTTTTTTTTAAATCGGTTATATATCCGGTATATATAAAAAGTCCTTCAGAACCTTTGAAATCTCGAAAAATATCATTTTCGTCTATTTAAAAAAATCTCGAAGGCTAGAACTCTTTCGCTTTGCACATATTCGTATGAGAACTACAATCTAGAGCACGATTGCAGTCCAGAACTATATAACTCAGCTGCATGGGAAAGGAACTCACTTTTTTTTTATTTGCTGGACAATGATCTGCTACGGGAAGTTAGCAGATCATTTCTTTAATTGACATTTTTTGGGGTAAAAACGCCATAACTATTTCTAAAAACTATCAGGAACTATATAGAACTCAGCTGCATGCGAAAAGAACTCACTTTTTTTGATCTGCTGGACAATGATCTGTTAAGTTCACACACATAGCATTTGTTGACTCGATCGAAAAATTACCAAGACCGTTTACAGAAAGGGCTTGTTAGTATAATAACTGGAGTTGTTCTTCATTCAGTTCTTAGTTACCTACTTTTTTATTATTGGTGATGCCGTTAGGACGATGGCGTGAGCCAAATCCGGTCAGAAATTGAATTAAAAGTAAAACTTAGTGAAAAAGTTATAAGTATGTGTGTTTGTTAGATATTTGTAGCAAGTTCCATGAAGTGTCGTTAATGACACGACCACAGAGATGTTATAAGAGGACACGACAGTAAAACTTGTTTACTCTTTTCAACCGACATCCAAATAAGGAGGTTCTCAATTCGACTGTTTTTTTATGTTTGTTACCTCATATCTTCGAACTGGATGAACCGATTATATTTTTTTTTAATTGGAAGCTACTACTTCCTAAATTTAGTCCCATTCTGACAACTATTTGGTCCCATTTCGGTAGTTTGAAGTCGGTTGATGTTTTATTACTTTTTAATTATGTCAGACTAGATATGCATTAGCCCAGAATGCTATGGGCTGTACCCCTTCCGATGATGTGTTTATTGGGAACGAAGACATCCTACCACCATCAGCTGATGTACAATAAAGTTCTTATGTGTGTCTTACTAGGTCTGATGTACCTACTAGGTAAAGTACTTACGCTAATACAAAGCACAGGTCCCACTTTATACATCGAGTATCTGTAGGAGAATTGGCTGATATCCTGCAGTGTGGTGCCGCACGGCAACTTGTGCCCTATCTCCGCCATTATCGTGTACGCGAACTGCTCCATCCGCTTGGGGGTGCCACCCATGCAGACAAACTGTGAATACCAATTATTATACACTTTATTTATATCAATCTTCATTTAGGTATTGGACACTAAACACTACTAGTTAACTCACCACACTCCATTAACTACCTACATTTAAAATTAGATCCTATAGATTACATTATAATATAACGATTACATTGTCGATTAACATTTCAGCTAAAATTAGAATACGACTTCGTGTTTTGGCCTTTTGAATTGTCAGAGGCTTGTGTCCACTAAGAATAAATCGGATTGGTGTATACTATGTTTCTTATGACTATTTCCAATGAATAGACAACAAAAAGTAATATAAATTAGTAGACAGAATAAAGATTACTATAATTTTTAGAAAATAAGTTTGGATAAATTAGGCATTCAGTCACGTGACATCAAACACCAATTCGAAAATATGACGTCACACGTTGCGCTCTCACACCATAGAGTAAGTATGTATGAAGAGCTGACTTCTTGTTCAAGTTGTGTCTGTGTAATTTAATTGTTCGTACGTTTTTATTAAGTTACGACTTTTTGTTAATTTTAAAGTTAAATTGTTATAAATCTAACAAAAATAGATTGAACAAAACGCAGTTTTGGCGCATTATTTCGATGTGCATTTCGAGAGAACACTTGAATCAAAATATTGCTAGGCACCTATATCAAAGTTAAAGGGCTAACCAACACAATTTATTTTTAACTTTTTGGAGGTTTTTAAATTCTTTATCCTTTTTTCAATTGATTTTTAATCGTCGTGCGTTTTTTCAAATTTTTTATTTTATTTTATTTTAAACTTCTTAAAGAGCGCCTTCTAGTAAGTTGCTGTCGTTACATCTATATAAGAACCCTCACTAATCAACTACAAATCCATTCCTAAAAAAAGCCGCATCAAAATTGATTTTCATCACAAATAATGTTAGCTGTAGCGCCCCCTGATGAGTTGTCACCCTAAAATCTATCTAGAAACCTGTACCAATCTAAATCAAACCCATAACTGAAAACTGCATCAAAATCGGACTACTAGTTTTTGAGAAAATTGGCAACATTGCTTTTCACAAATAATGTTCGCTGCAGCGCCCCCTGGTGAGTTGTCATCGTAACATTTATCTAAGAACATGCACCAATCAAACCTGAACCCATAACTAAAAACTGCATCAAAATTCAACCAGTAGTTTTGGAGAAAAATGGCAACATGTATTTGCACAAACATCCTCTCACCCCAGATCCATATACCATCTCCGTTCCGTCGAAGGTAAAAACCTATGCGTGTCCCGTCTATAGTGTATAATCCTTACAAGTGACATGTTCTTGGAATACGTTGAAGGAAACGCGTAAGCGCCATGATATTCAAGGCGCTTTTGACCTTTTGGTCGTGAAAAAACTATAACTAATAAGCGATCTTGCGCTTGAATATTTATATTACGATTAGACGACAAATTTATGGCTTAATCGCTGCAGCGAACTTCGTTCGTTTTTTGGTCAGGATAGCTTCGTCAAACACATTTTGATTTGTTTCGCAACGTGTGACATCGCCCAAGGCGCCATGACAGATTGGAGCGTTTTCGTTACCAATTTAAATACATTTTTTAGATCGCAAAATAAACTATGTAAATGATTGTTTTAACTCAAAATAATAAATTTTTGTGACTATATAGATTCAAAACTACAGATTTAATCAGTTTTTGAAATTTGGGACAAGCCTATTCGAAAACAAATACTTATTCTGCAAATATTAATTGAACTTCAGTGAATTTTGGCCAGATCAAATTCAACTCAATCATTACTGTCTTGAGTACCTACCTGTTTTTGCAAATAGAATAATATTTTACAAATTCCCAGAATCGCAATGAAAACCGCATCAAAATCATTTTGATGCGGTTTTCACCAAAGGATAATTGGTTCTTGAGGAAGGTATTTGTGTATATAATTTGTCAAGCGGGCGAAGCCTGATGCCTGCCATCCGGTAGTAGGAGATAATATATGTCACAAATGTAAATTTGTATTTTGACAAAATCCATTGCGTAGTTTTAATGATCTAAGCATACTTACGGACGGAAGCGACTTTGTTTTAAATATGTAGTGATAGTGATAGAATAATGAATTCTGATACTATAGTATCAGAATCAGCTGAAGGTATTTATAGACATTTAAACATGTTAATAAAGAAATAGAGGTGATCTGCGGTGATTATTTATATGTACTCGTATATGTAATGAATACTTTCAAGTATATTACTTTATACTTCAACCGTAGAAATTCGTAGTGGAAAATGGCTAAAAACTAAGTACCTTGAGTTTGTAATAAAGGTTGAATGGATGATCAAAATGTCTGAGCAAGATAATTAATCACACGATATTCTTACCTTCACGTCACCGAACATTTCGACCAGGTCATGTGAGCCACTGCCCAATGCCAGATGATACAAAATATCTTGGTCCATAAGCTCAATGTTTGGATTTCGCAGCCGCACTGTGCCATCAGGATACCTGTAATAATAACATTCTCGTAAATTAAGGTGTCAATAACAAAAATCAGGCATGATCTTGCCTTTGTTAGTGCTCTTTAAGGAACATAATACTGTTCCTTTATTAGGTACTTTGTCCTTAGAGAAATATATCTGCTCAGAAATAATAAATGAGATACGTAAGTAACTGTTGCTATTACCTTGGGTAATTTAGCAGATAGGCAATTACATTTTAACCGGCCTATATTTGAATTATTTTAAAGTACTATTTTAATGAACTACGGAATAGTACAAATTCAACAATAAGATAATGTTGTATGAATAACTTCTCCAAATGTGACTGTAAAATTTAGAGAGTTCAAGCTTTTCAACCGACACCCTGCTAAGCATACCTACCTAGCTAAGTCTGATTTATAGAGTTAATTTAAAATTCATCATAGCTATAATTGGACCAATTATGATGCGGATTTTTTGATCGAAAATTGATGTAATCGAAATAGTTCTTAACTAGAAGATCATCAGCTCACTTCCAAGGTTATAAGGGGATCCTGGGAACTCACGGTGTTTTCTCTAGATAAAGATCTATTTGACGTAGTTATTTGAAGTAGTTATTTCTTTACTAACTGCCAATAAGATTAATTTAAAGAAATTAATCTTATTGGCAGTTAGTAAAGAAATAACTACTTAGATAATATAATATGGTAAGTAATATTAGTGGTTTATTCAATTAGGTACTTATTATTCACAGAGGAAATATTTTAACCTAACACCGTCTGGTTGTACTTCGTCATAGTAGTCAACACTGTCCTGCTTCATTTCTTCGAATTTAATAGCATCATATTTTCGATGAGAATGGTGATTGCCGTTCAAACTTTCTATTGAAGGCTGATGGCTATTCTTCTCGCAGCTTGTCTCATGTTGACACGTAGAGTTTACTTTATTCACTTCACAGTTGCACGGCATTTTTCCTGTTTGCCGTATACCTAAAATTAAAAAAAAAACTTGTTAGTAAACATGCATTCCATCTATTTAGGTACAACCTAATTGCGTTGTGTTTTGGTCTGTTTATTATGAATATTACTTCGTTTATCAATATTTTCGTAAGGTTATCTATCATTTTACGCGTTGCTCATGCGTGAATGAGTAACGTGCAAAATGATAACGTTTTGTTTGCAATAACTTCATGAGGCCAAGATCTAATCGATAAGAAAATGCAATGATTAAAATTACCAACACCTGTATTAATAATATAATTTATCCTCATTATTAGTAATATTTATTAATTTACATAATATTTTATTATGAGATGCAGATTTTGGAAAAAAACATCACCAATATTCAATTTTTCAGGCAGGTAAGTAAATTTCAATCGAAATCAAAAAAATTACTATAAATAATCGTAATCGATTTAATAGGGTGGAAAAAAATGCATTCATACTTACCTTAGAAGATTTAACTAATACTTGGACCTTGTAGAACACTGCGGTTTCACAACAATTCAGTAAAAGCACAAGGATAACACTAAATCACTCAGTAACAAACTCTATCGTCAACTTTCCAACAGCCAATGATTAGGTAACTAAGCTGAGCCGGTTCCGCGAAATTACGGGGAAATCCATGAAAGCTTATATTGTGCAATATAACTGTCTATCTGTACTTTAGATCTTACATAGAGCTACCAGTATTATTTATTAATGGGATTGTTCGTGCATGTGCTCTCCAAGTGAAGGTTCGATGTATAATGAAATGATGAAATGTTACTCAGTACTTGTGACCAAGGTTACTCGGTCATACACAAAAACATGTTACTCTTATTAATTTGAGAAATACGTTGAATGCATTTTGCGGATGGCTGAAGATAATAAGTACCTACTATGCAGAACAACAGATGTTAACAAACACATAGTTTTTGTATCACCAGGTGTTTCATGCACTCGTCATTTAATTAATAATAACGGTGCGTTATTATTAATTAAAGTGCAGCAAAATCTACGCCATGGCGTTCAATGATATCAGCCAAATAGCTCGTCCGGCAAGGGACACTAGAGCAGTTTTTAAGAAAAGGTACTAAGTACGTAAGTCCGGTTGAGTTGGACTTAGTTTTTTCAGATAGAGATTAAAATAAAACTATAGTAGATAATTTATAATAATCAACTTTGGTCATTAAACATTAGTTTTAAAACAAAAAATACCAACTTCTAAAATAACAAGTCTCTTAATTTTCGATTTTATCTCAAATCACAATTGGCTATCTCTCCCGGTGTGCCCGGTATAGAGGGCCATAGTAGCAAATGACAGATAGCCAGTTTGTTAACCTGCAGTTTACCTTTGTTTTGTCTATTTTTGCAGCCTTTAGCTTATTCTTTTTCTTTTATGCACATAATATGGACCACATTTCATTAAACTCGGTACAGTTCTCGTGTACCCACAACTGCCATAAAACGCATTGAAGCCAGTCTGCAGTGAGTTTCTTTACGTAATAATTTTCCCGTCATCCCACGCTAGCTTAGGATGGGTAACAGAAAACAAAATGTAATAAAATTACATTTCATTGGTTCATAATTTATTATTTAAAATTAATTTCATTATTCATTAAATTGTTTATATTTATTTTTGAAATTTTTATTAATCAGACATTCATTCTTTTGACATTTTTTAATTAGACATTCAATAACCAATAATCAGACATTCATTAATATTACAAATTTCATTAATTATTATATTATTTATTACCTTTACATACAATTAATTATTATGCTGTATTACGTATTATAATGTTTATTTTTTAACTTGTAATACGTATCTATTTACTTGCAGTGTTGTATTAGGATAATCCTGTGATGACACTGTTAATGTTTTGGAATTAAATAAATAAATAAACAGGAGATTGACAAAACAGATAATGAAGTGAGTGTGAATGAAGAAGTTAAGTAGCTAATAAGGTGAACACATTGCGACCAAATCGCAGATGCCTTGAATGCCAGAATAAAAGAGCCTGTAACTGGCGAGCATGATTGTATAGAGACACTGATGTAAACTGAAAAAACGAAAGAGGTATGACATGATCGTAACAAGTGTAAAGTAGCAGCAAACCCGTGGTCACTGATTTCACTGGCTACGATACATTATACATCGTACTACATCGTCATATACAAGTTTGTATGTATGTATATTACATCCCACGCTGCCTGTCCAATTTACTGCTCCCATGTTGATCATCAGACGAATCACATCCTCCATCCATAAGGCCGTCTAACACAGACCTTATATGGCCATCTCTACAAATTGTTCAGGATAGATGACCATACAATAATTCTAAAAAAGTATAAAGTATCCAAAGTTTAAGATAAAGTTTGATTTATAAACTGTGTCCTTCAAATACAAAAACAAGAATATCCTACTAATATTATAAATGCGAAAGTTTGTAAGTATGGATGTTTGTTACCCTTTCACGTAAAAACTACTGAACGGATTTTGATGAAACTTTACAATAATATAGCTTATACATCAGAATAACACATAGGCTACAATTTATAAAGATACGGCGACGGGAACAATAATCACGCGGATAAAGTCGCGGGCGACCACTAGTCTTACAATATTTCATCACCAAACTCTGTTACGTAAACTCTTTAAAAACTTTAGGCACTACAGAAAACAAAATATTAACTTTTTACTTAATTTTGTTTTATTTTGCCGACCTTAGTGCGTAAAGTTGAGTCCTGCATGAAGCGAACTAACGCGAACTCAGAGCCATCTTGTTTTTTTTTTCGTTTGGTCATCTCTCCCGTACGGCCATCTCAACCGGACTTACCCTATGTACCTATAGGTTTTTTTATGTAGAATAAACATATCTACTGCCAAATGATTGACATAACTGGTTGATGAGATAACAAATTGGTCATTGATTGCATGAGTGAGTGATAATTGCCCAATCAATATCAATCGCAGAATTTGCAAATTTTTTATTCTTAATTAACAAACAACAATCATTTAAATCTGAATTTTAAACGGAAATATGAACATCATAAAAAATCGGTAATAATACGTGATGAACAAACACACTTGTACACTATTCCACAACTTTATTTGATTTATTTTCACCGACCGGTTTCGCTTTTCAGCATTATCAAAGGTATTGTACTTTACATGTTCATCATGTACTACTTACTATAGGTTCCATCAAGTGCCAACAATCGAAAGCATAAACTACAACATTAAAATAATTTAGGTACCAGTGAATTTTCTGACGCTGAGGAAGATAATTGAATTCTACTAAACCCGTCTCGTGAAAGAAAGTTGTGAATGAAAAGAGAATTTAGATGGCCGTTTCTCAAAGATTAATCTGTATAAATAAAAATGAATCGCCGTTCATTTGTATCGCTAAAACTCTGGAATGCCTGGACCGATTTGGCTAATTTTGATCTTGAAATATTTCTGGAAGTTCAGGGAAGGTTTAAACGTAAAATTTCAGGCGGTACGAAGTTCGTCGGGACAGCTAGTTTAAACTAAATTGATACGTAAGTACCTACACACGCTTGTAAATATGTTTACCCTTGCGAAGCGAAGTGTTGCTCATAAATAAATATGTGTAGTGGTTGTTGGGAGGTATATTTTGACGTTTACAGTAACACAGTATGTGGATGAATGAATATTTATTGTTGACATGCATTCGCTTTTATAATAATGTAAACAAGTACCTATAGTACTAGAATATTCCCGATGATACAAAACTGGTTTAGGTAGGTGTGTCTTAGACAATAGGAACAAGTTTAAATACCTATACTTATGTTGTACCTACGAGTTGTTTACTTGTTGAAGTGCGTGTGCACATCTAGCTATTGGTGGAATATTATGGTAGGTACTCGAAAGTTCTGGGTGCGCCTTCTTGTATTATCTAGACGTATGACGTCAGAGGTTAGGCATGCGCCACACTTCTCCCCCGGTGAGACCGTAACTACGGGCGATAGTAATCTGGAAATCGCACTCTGCGTCCACTTCTTGTTTTTTTTGTGTGGTCATCTGTGGGCTGGTAGTTCTGGACCTGTAGCTGGTCGTGTGTCTCATCAGGGAGTTCTCTGGCCAAGAAAGCTGGCTTTAAACGGTCTATAGTGACCTTTTGTGTCTTGCCTTGCACGTCAATATCGAATGTCTTCTCGTCGCGCCGAACTACTCTGTATGGTCCAGAGTATGGGGCCTCGAGTGGTTTTTTAATGGACCTTGGCGTAAGAAGACATGAGTGGCTGTTGGCAAGTTCTTGGGGACGTAGAAGGTTCTACTTGAGCTGGTGTGCCATGAAGTTGGCTGTGGAGTTAGCTTTGCCATATGTAGGCGAAGTCTGCCGACTAGCTCTGTCATGTCCACTGGATCTTGAGGGCTGGTAGTAAGGAACTGTCCAGGCAAGCGTAGTGTCTCACCGTAGACAAGTTCTGCTGCTGAAGTCTACAAGTCTTCTTTACATGAGCTTCGTATGCCTAGAAGAACCCATGGAAGTGCTTCAGTCCAGCTTGCTGTAGCGTGACATGATATGGCCGATTTGAGCGTCCGACGCATTCGTTCCACGATTCCATTGACTGCTGGATGATAACTCGTTGTGAGATGATGGGTAGCACCTAGAAGCGACACCAGGTCTCTGAAGACTTTTGACACGAACTGCCGTCCGCGGTCTGTGGTGATGTGCTCTGGGCATCCATAGCGTGCTATCCATCCTGATATTAAAGCGTTCACACCGGCCTCAGCTGTGATATCTTGCAGCGGATATGCCTCAGGCCAGCGTGTTGCGCGGTCGACTATAGTGAGGCAGTATCTGTAGTTGGACGATAAGTGTAGCGGACCTATGAGATCAAGGTGTATATGTCGGAAGCGACCTGATGGAGTGTCGAAGGGACGTAGTGGAGCTGATGTACGACGAACTACTTTGCTTCGCTGGCACGCCTCACACTGCTTGGCCCATAGTCTGCAATCGCGTTTTATGCCTGGCCAAACAAATCTTTGCGTCACTAGTTGTACACTAGCTTTCGCACCGGGATGGCTCAGGTTGTGCAGAAATAGGAACACTTGCTTCCGAAACGATTTCGTGACGAATGGCCTTGTCGTTGAAGATACGTCACCATAGACTTCGGTGTTGCAACCTGGCAGTCTGACTTTCTTCAGGTGCAGGGACGAACCGTTTTCAAGATAGTCACGTAGCTCGGAGTCTGTTAGCTGTTCTTTAGCTAAGGCATTGTAGTCTAAAGGCTGTGTCAGCTCTTCGATTCGGGATAAGGTATCGGCGACTACATTCTTCTCTCCCTTGATATACCTGATGTCAGTTGTAAATTGACTGATAAAATCAAGGTATCGAAACTGCCTTTGAACATTTGTCTCGGTTTGTTTTGAAGGCAAACGTTAATGGCTTGTGATCAGTGGCAACGGAGAAAACTCGTGCTTCAATCATGAACTTGAAATAGCGTATAGCCTCGTAGATAGCTAAGAGTTCTCCATCGTACGGACTATATTTCTTCTGGGATGGACTGAGTTTTCTTGAGAAGAACGCGAGAGGTTGCCAATCTTGACCTTTACGTTGTTGTACGACTGCGCCCATTGCTGTATCAGATGCGTCCGTCTGTATTTAGAGATCAGCTTTTGGATCAGGATGTGCCAAAAGTGCGGCTTCAGACAGACTTTGCTTGCACTTCTGGAATGTTTCCAAAAGGTTTGGTGTTAGGGTAACTGGGTGAGATCCTTTGATCTTTGGTCCAGTTAGTAACCCATTGAGTGGAGTTTGAAGGGCTGCAGCTGCTGGGATGGAACGTCGATAAAAATTAAGCATACCCAGGAAACGTCGTAGCTCTTTAACCGTTTTAGGTATTGGAAAGTCCAATATGGCTTTGACTTTGCTGTCTAGCGGTTGTATGCCTGCTGCGGAGACTCTGTATCCCAGGAATTCAATTTCTGGTCTCCCAAAGATGCACTTACTAGTGTTAATGAGTACACCGTAGTCGCTTAACCTCTGGAACAGTTGTCTTAGGTGTTCTTGATGTTGAATTTCGCTGTTACTGCTGACCAAAATGTCATCTAGGTATGTGAAACAGAAGTCCAGGCCTCTGAGTACCTCGTCCATGAAGCGCTGGAACGTCTGGGCGGCGTTGCGAAGCCGGAATCCCATAAATGGGAACTCGTACAATCCCATGGGACTCGTTATTGCAGTCTTCGGTATGTCTTCTTCAAAGACTGGGATTTGGTTATACGCTTTTACGAAGTCGATGGTCGAGTAAAGTGCTACCAGTGAGTTGGTACGTAAAATCTTGCAGGTGCTTGATTGGGTACTGATCTGAAATTGTGCGTGAGTTCAGTAGTCTGTAGTCTCCACATGGTCGCCATCCATCATTCTTCTTGCGTACCAAATGGAGTGGTGAAGACCATGGACTGTCGGATTTACGTGCGGTACCGTTTTGCAACATGTCCTCAAACTCAGCTTTCGCAATCTTTAGGCGTTCTGGATCCAAGCGACGTGGGTGGCTGGCTACTGGTGGGCCAGGAGTGGTGCGTATATGGTGCACCGTTGAGTGCTTCACGACCTTGGGTTTACCAGCAGGGCGCGTGACGTCCGGGTACTGTCTCAACAAACGATGGTACACGGTGTTATCAGTGACAGTGTGGACGGATGAAATTCCCTCAGTTGGAGGTTGATGTGGAGCGGCAACTGTTAGTGTTGTAATTCCATCAATCAGGCGTTGGTTGCTGCAGTCGACTAATAAACTGTAGTAGCCTAAAAAGTCGACGCCGATGATTGGCTTTGTGACGTCAACCACAATAAAACGCCATGTGAACGCGCGGCGAAGGCCTAAATCTAATGTCAGTGGCAAGTCACCGTAGGTGGCAATGATTGTTCCATTGGCAGCGAACAACTCATACCGGGTTTTCATACGTGGCTCCCGAACAGCGGATCGTGGGAAGACGCACAGGTCTGAACCCGTGTCAATGAGGTATTGAATCTTCGTCTTGCGGTCCGTTATGAACAGGCGGCTCGAAATAGAAAGGCAGTCGTTTACCGCCACTAATGGCTGCCTGGGAAGTTTTCCGACTTCTTAAACGTGCAGGGCTGTGAGCATTTGCTTGCTTTATCCCGGAACCGATTATGGTAGTAGCAATGTGAGTTATCACCACTAGTACGTGAGCGCGACCTCGAGCGGTTATGTCTCAGGACGCTTCTGTCGTTTCTGGAACGTGAGCGGGAAAGTCTATGCAGATCCATGCTCATTGCCTCCAATCTGCGGCTGAGGTCCGATACGGTACGAGTGAGCATGGCTACGTCAGTACTTTCGTCGGTCGTCGTTGCGCGGTTACTGGAACGACGTCGTTCACGCGATCTGCTAACTCGGATAGATCCTCCAGTCATTTTACACTGCTGGGCTGCTATGCAGGTCTGCAAATGTGAAGGCAGCCTACTAGTCCAAATGGATTTGATGATGATTACGTGGTTTGTTACTGTAGTTCAAACGGGAACGGCGCTCAGATAATGATGATGATGCGGTTTGTAACTGTGGTTCAACCGAGAACAGTCCTCCGATGATGATTATTAGTGTAGTGGTTGTTGGGAGGTATTATTGTGTTCAAGCACTGGTTGCTTGTTATCGAGTGTCACCAGTAAAGTCGAGGGTCACCAGTGACGTTGGGAACTTCAGCAAGTTATTTGATATCTTTGAACGTCGTGGGTCACCAGTGTAGTGGTTGTTGGGAGGTATATTGTGACGTTTACAGTAACACAGTATGTGGATGAATGAATATTTATTGTTGACATGCATTCGCTTTTATAATAATGTAAACAAGTACCTATAGTACTAGAATATTCCCGATGATACAAAACTGGTTTAGGTAGGTGTGTCTTAGACAATAGGAACAAGTTTAAATACCTATACTTATGTTGTTGAGCGAAGCGAGCCGAAGGCGAGCGGAGTTCTCAACGGGTGACTCAAATTATTTTTCAAACGATTTATGTTAAATTGTTTCTCGGCGAATACTCGGCCGATTTCGGATTTTCTTGCACTCATCAATAGCTTATAGAATTACCCAGGTTATTACGATGCCAGAATTTTGAATTTAAACTCGCTTCGCTCAAATATATGCTGCAGCGTAACGGTACGTTCCATTTGTCTGCAGTATATTCGGGTATGTTCAGAGCAGGTAATCTTTGACGAGAGGTGTAGAACCCTTTGCTTGGAATCCCCGTCAGTGTCTATGTACTCCATTATACTTGTCTCATTACAATTTTTATAATCTCTAGATGTCGTCAATGTAGTGAGAAATGTATTACTTATTATTTACATTCGTAACTCTAATAGTAAACTTGTGAGAACACAAGTATTCATCATAATCGATTGAGGAGTTTTGTGAGATGGTTAAAAATCAAGTTAGTGAACAATCGCAGTGGATTATGCTAAGTGTTGTGTGTACCAACCTTTAGGCAAGTTACGATAAATGTTTAATATATGATATTATATTAATTGGTGTATATAATTGTGTCCCTTGTACCTACGAGTTGTTTACTTGTTGAAGTGCGTGTGCACATTTAGCTATTGGTGGAATATTATGGTAGGTACTCGAAAGTTCTGGGCGCGCCTTCTTGTATTCTAGACGTCAGAGGTTAGGCATGCGCCACATATGTATTAAGAAAACAAATAGCATTTTTGTAAATAGCTACAGTACCTAGGTAACACAGACACCGAGATGCGGATGTCTCGTAGCTGTACGTAGGTACCTACGTACCTATTTTAATAGATTTTACAACTACAATTTGACTGCAAATGCTGCGAATAGACATTTGGCGTCTTGAACTATGACTTTCTTAGAAAATATCTGAATTGTTCACATCGCTCTCAGGCTACATCGCTTTCTGATATCAATCAGGTTTACAGATACGGGCGTGTTTCTCGTCTCTAAACGTAGACCTATTTCCACTACCTATACGTAACGATACCGTACGTAGACGTGTTTCAGCTAAGTCAGTTAGCTTATAACAAATCCGAAGTAATAGAAACAATAGACACAATCTTTTAGTGTATATACCTACTCGTTAAACTCGTTTTAGCAAATCTTATTAGACGAGCATTGATTCGCAACATAAGTAGGATAATAATGTTGCAGGTTAGTTATCTACAGATAGCAACAACCTTGCTAATTTGTGTACCTACTACATACTTAAGCTATCTCAAAAGGAATATTGTAAGGCGTAAACTAAATGTAAAATAAAACTATAAATTTGTAACAACGATTTGGGGTGTGCAAGGGGGTGATAAAATAATATTTAGGCCATTCAGACAACGATTTGGGTCGCCTCTTTGTTTACAGAATCAACAACGCTGTGATATGCTTACCGCGCACTTATACACGTAGGTAGGTAATAGCAACAGTAGGAATTAAGGTACGTAGGTAAGAAGACAATTGATAAACTGTGCAGCATACCTATTACAACATATTAAGTAAATTGTATAGCTAAAGGTAGGTACTTACCTAAGTGTTGTTAAAAAAACGAAGTAGTCTGTGAGAATCAAGATTAGAAGTAGTCATCGATTCACCTACTTTAACTTGTGAATGACAATCGTTAGAACCATGATGTGGGGATGAATTAAGTGATACTTACTCGTCACGGAGCTCATCTTTGTCGAACGACATGGTTGTTTAAGATATAGGTATTTTAACAAACACTACACGGTTTTAAATTACGGGTTGAACAATACACAGTCAACAGAAAAATGGATCGATGAGTATATAACGGTGGTAACATGCGGTGCGCGACTGTGGCTATCAGACAACGAAGGTTTTCCGCCTAACGTGATCGCAGGGCGCGGGCGGACTGGGAGAAGGGTCTGCGCGTGGAAATGCGCGAAAACCCCACACCATACACATACTCAGTCGTCTGACGACAGTATCTGCTGAACATTTCTTATCATATCTGTATTCGTACCTACGTATTTTATACGCGACAAACAATTATCAAACTAGTTATTTATCCAACAAAAGTAAACAATAATGTATCAATCTAATTCTAATACAAAACATGAATAACATATTGTTATGTTGTTGTTGTTGGTAATTATCTACAGTGGGTAGGTACGGTATTCGCGGATTGTTATGGCACAAAACAAGACGATGAATTTACCAAATTCGAACAATACCTACCTACCTGTTTTATTTATTTTACTAACCGGTTTCGCTTTTCAGCATTATCAAAGGTGTGAAGTAAAACACCTTTGATAATGCTGAAATGCGAAACCAGTCAGTGAAAATAAATAAAATAAAATCGTGGAATAGTGTACAAGTATGTTTGTTCATCATGTACTCGTATTAGGTACCTACTACAGGTTCCACCAAGTGCCAGCAATCGAAAGTATAAACTAATATCTTAGCCACTGGCCACTGATGCAAATATGGCGACCCCTGGCTCTGCAACTTGTGCATGGGGTCCCATTAAGATGCTCAAGCCAACCCCACATTCAAGCGGTGCACCTGCCGACCAACAGACGAAGCTCCGACAATAAAACTTCCCGGCAGCGGCAATAGGCTCGCTCCTTTGTTTGTTATTACGTAGGCATAACAAACACAAAGGTAGGTAAGTTACCTTACTGACTACCTCTTTGAGGAAACAGGCGTGGTTGTGTGTGAAGTCAACTCAAAAGCGTTATTATTTAGGTAGGACACCTTTCCACAGCCGCATGAACCCTTAACCTAGGTACTTAAATTGCCCGAGTAGGGGTAAGCCCGAGTGAGGGCCGGGTACACATTATACTCCCACATTTGGCCAGTAACTTATTATCATACCTATCTATTATTATCTCGGTTGCATCCCAAGGCTATAAAGGGCCCAAACACCAACTTTGGACCCAAGCCAGTCTCACCTGCCCGTGTTACACCCTGCTGAATGACGAACGTGGCTCCGGCGACCCCCAACACGCATTGGAACAGCATGGCGGATAAGTCCAGACCCCCCAAAGAATGAAGACAAGGTCAACTCTCACAAACAACTGAAGGTCGCAGGAAGACACTAGATGTGCGAAGTTCAAGACCGAAGGTTGTGGCGTCCGTTGGGGGAGGCATGTACCCAGCAGTGGGCTAAAATGATGATGATCCGAGGGCTTTACGACTAGACTGCTTTCTAATAAAAAAAATCACAAAGCGGAACATTAGCTTTATATTTTTTTTTGTTTGTTTGGTTGGTTGAACCCACAATCTAAGGAAATACTGGTTCGAATTGGATTGGATTAAATTTGAATTACACTAATTATTTAAGCCCGTAAAGGGACACATGTATACGAAAACTTAGATTGCGTGTTATATTAGAATAAAGTTTTCAATTGATTCTTACTGCTATTTTTTTCATTTGACAATTTCATTATTGTTGCCAATTGGATTATTAGGTTATACCCTGTCTAAAGTCATTATCAATTCCACCAGTCGTCACTTTTAGACTGTGTATAGGTACTGGTTAGACTTTTTAGGGTTCCCTAGTTCAAGTCTCGGAACCCTTAGTCCACCAGTGTATTACTTTTGTTGAATAACCCATTTATCGAGGAAACCTATACCATCACGCCACGACCAATAGGAGCGGATTAGAAATGAAGCCTTACAAAAAACGGGATACATTTCACTTTCAATCTCGTATTCCAATAATACGCGTATATGATGCTTGCACACTTTATTTCAGAATAAATACATTACGACATCAGTACAGGATAGGTATTTATTCACATTTGATAATTAATACAACTACCTACAACATGGCAATAGGTACATACCTACATAAAATTATGTATATTATTCCACGTACATAAATAATTTCATTTAAACTAAATTTAAATTGTATAAAATGAGCAATAAAACATAATCTTGTAAATTTGTTTCACAAAGTAGTCTTGAAAATATTCTTTTCAAAATAAAACATATCTAAATTTTTTATAAAATTCAGGTTAAAATGATATTAAATGAAAATAAATGTGTTAAAATATCTAATTAAAGCTTAGTTGAGTAAAACAAAATGGAGGTTACAAAATATTGGCAAGTCATAAGCGGGATAAACAAAACTTATACTTACTACAAACCATATATTGAATTTAATATAGTTAACTGCCTCATTCTGGCTTTACACATTCACTGGTATTATAATAATATAGAAAGCAGAGATTATGCTAAAATTAGACTACTGACTAGTACACGGAATGTACCTAAACTTATTTAAAAACCACAGCACACTTATATCGCGGGGCTAAGTATTAGTTTCGATAAATATGTAGAACTCGTGCACGGTAAGTTGAGACCTGTAGACCTGTACAGGTCCTAAACAAATATCTTAATAACCTTTTGTTCGAGACTTGCGCCCTATATTTTAGTTTGGTTTTTAGTTCGAGCGCAAGTTTTAACTTTATCGCGTACGAGTAGTAGTTTGCAAACTTTGAGAGTTTAGCCGTATGACAGTGGGGTGGAACCTTATTAAAATACCTTTATTGGGCGAAGCCGGTCAGGATTTTAAATAATAAAGGAAATTGTAGAATGTATAAGTGAGTTTATTTAAAATGTATTATTATAAATTCCACCAAGTGCCATAAATAATATAGGGTGGAACCTCATCACAATAACCGCTCCGTAACGTCATCATCCGTTAAAAAGTACTGATAACAAAACGTTATTCGTACTTTTAGCAAATTGTACTTAAAATAAAACGCTATCCGTACTTTTGAGCGATTGATGATACAATGTCATCGTGCGCGGCTTATAGGACATAGTATTCTGCTCTAAACAATTCACGCAAGATGCTTGATACATTTTCCGCTGGAGTAACGTGTAAGGAACAATACCGAAACTGATCTAGATTATACTAATCCATGTCACGTGAATAAACATTACAATATAACTGGAAGATGACTATGACATATAATATACTAGAATGGAAGATTTTACATCAACTTAAACGTCTTATTATACACATATTATGACGATATACAAATTATATAGCTAATTTATGATTTGAAAAATGAAATTACTTATACGATATACTTATATCGAGATTGGGTTGTCGGGAGACAAAATATGGGTGCAAAAGGAGGCTACGTTTTAAAATCAGTATATAATAATATAAGCCTAAGATTATAACTATATTAGGCATAGTTATTAGTTATACGTATGGGCTTGTCCCCAATGAATTGAATAAAACTAACTCTGCTTAAAAGCGCGGATCCTTCAGACTATTGATAGTTTCCGGGCATACAGTAATAACTCTTATCACAACGACTGAAGAGCCAAGACAATGCGTTTTACACTTCAACATTATTACTATCTAACAAGATATGTTTTGGTACCTAATTTTTTGACAGAGTATAATAAAATTTAGGTACCTTCTTGATTACTAAGTCCTACTCTTAAATACATACGAGATAGTGCAGAAATCATTCTCTAGTAAATTGCGCTAATAAAAATTACTTAATTATATTCGAAAAAGTGAACCATATCACGACATGAAGGTAGCCTAAAATATCATCAAATAAATCCGGCCAACTGCGTGTCGAGCCACGCACAAGATAGGGTTCCGTAGATACCCATAAAAGCCTCTATAACTCCTGAACTAACAGAGCTATACCATCCGTTATAGTTTTCCTTCAAAGTTTATTACATGGATTACTATCAAGATTTTTTTCAGGTTCTTCACGCCTGCAGTTTAGATACTAGAGGGGGGGACGCGCTGTTTTCGCAAAAACATGCTATTCAAAGGTAAACATCTCGCAAACGGATACTTTGATCAAAAAATCATCTTAGCAACCTCTCAACGTTTTTAAAAAACCAATCTAATGATACCTCACACGATGGAGTAAACGCAAGGAAAAAATATCATCCTCACTTTACGTGTAGGAGAAGTACCCCAAAAAAAATTATCAAAATTTTATTTTAGCACTTTGTCGGCGTAATAGCGTATACATATCCATGCAAAGTTTCATGTTTCTAGCACAAACCGTTTGGGAGGAATGCCGAGGTCGGACATGACGAAACTATAAGGGTTCCAAGACTTTTACTACTGAACTACTAAAACTAAAAATCAGTGTAAGGTTAAAATTTGAACAAGTTCAGTCAGCTGATTATATAAGTTCATAATGTAAGTTATTTAAATACATTTAAACACTAATAAAGGTAGTTTTGCCTAGGAAATATAGCGTGCGGTTCTTTGTAGTTGGGGTCAGGTTGGTTACGATAGCGACGAGCGAGCCAAACTGCGAATAACTGAAAATAGCAGACCAATTGATTAGTAACTAATTTAATTCTAACATACATAATTTGTATATCTTTATAGAATGTTTTAAGGCGGATACAGACACTGCGAGACATGAGTTGCACACGTGGCGAGTAAAACGTTCGTGAATACAGTGGTTTTAAACCGTGTAGCCAACAAAACTCCGTTTCAAACAGGCTGCAGGTGCTGCTGGGAGTTTTGCTGGCAAAATTTTAAATATAAAAAGATTTAAATCTCTGTTTCAAACAGCCGTTTTAACCGGTGTACTGCTCCCTTAAGTTAACTCAGCAGCGGCAAGGAGCACCGGTGAGGGTCGGTATGAAAGAGCGCGATCAGGCGGGCAGTGGCGTACGCATACACCCGTTAATGTGTGTTATTATTACGCGAAATCAGTTGCACGCGTATGTTCACTTTTAATTTAAGGAAGTTTGTTCTTGATAACCAATGACCCTTCAGGCCTGCTGTAAGAGATTCCTTTAGGAATAAGCAGTGCCCTTGTACTATGCTCACTGTATTGTTTGTACTACTGTATTGTTTGTACTTTTGTGTTCTTTTTTCTATGTGTGTTGTACATAAATAATAAATAAATAAAAAATAGACCCTCGCAAAGTATGGCACGTGTGCAACCAGAGTTTGCGGGTCTGCACATGCCTTGCAAAGTCTGTATCCCTGAGCTGAGAGCTGGCAACGTCGCCGTCGCCTTGTTACTTAAAAATAAATTTACTTACAAAAAAAAATAGTTATTTATTAACAACTTAATTTTCACATTACTTCGATTTTTCCAACCCGCAATAGTCACCGATTCCGGTCACTTTCTCACTACTTATTTAATATTACGGAATAGTAAATAATAACAATAACAAAATAATGCAGTACAAAACTATACCTAAGTATATAAAGATGTTTAATATTAAGAAGCTAGTGTATGCAAAGCATGCGTGTTACTACAATTATTATTAAATAATAATTCTAAACAAGGTCTCATTGTAGTGAAATAGTTGAACGTCAAATCATTATAGTTATACAATCGGGATCGGTGGTGGACTATGGCACACAGGGAGACAAAGTCCCCATAACATTCATCAAGTTGTAACTCGAACGATGGATCTTGTTTTTGCTTGCTTTTAAAGACTAGCGTAGGTAACAAAACAAAGACAGAACATGCCTTCCAAATAAATAAATAATAAGCTTCTATCAAGTTACATGAACCTATAATACCTATATCGCCCTCGAATGAAATTATTATGTTTCTACGCGTCCAATAGTATCATACCTGCTCTGTTTAAATGCATAGGTAACGTATTTGTTATGTACCTACATCAGATAAATTACCCGTTCATCAAATAAAGATAAACCGTTTTTACGCATTTAAAATATCGCAACCCAAATTGCAAGATTTTTAACATTCGTAAGATTCAATATGCTTCTCGAAATAAAATGAAATGATTAACGAAGCCGCATGCGCACATCAATACACATTCACACATGCAACACAAAGCAAAACACCAATCCACCTCATGTTATTGAATACGTTCCACATCGGCGTGTTATTTCACAGAAATGCACTCGGATTAGCGCGCGGATCCTTTTGGTTACGATATCTTACTGTCAACCACACACCCAGAAACTGTAAATTAATCGTCCTATTGTTAGTCACAAATGCAAGCAACACATTATCATAGTTCACCATTTTTAAACTAATTAGCCCGAAGACACAGGAGTATTGATTTCATTTATTTCTGAAATATAATAGGGGTCGCAAGTAGTTCTTAAGTATTTCATACTCATAGGCTAGCCATATTGGACCAACAGGCAAAATGTGGGCATATAAAATGCCTAGGTACTCCTCCGGAGAAATAGACGTAGGTACCTAATTTTGTGTACCTATATAAAATAAACCTTAATAACTATTCAATCAAAGAGCAACGATGTACACGGAAAACTTGATTGGCTCAACAAATTCATACCTATATATTTAGAAATGTATATATTACACATTAGATACATACGAAGGTTAGAGTTATTTGGAGAATTAGAAACAGTGTACCATGCCTGATTCAAATACTGCACTACCGGCATTATGGATTCCGTATAGGTACTTCTATATAACTGTCGCTACACATTGGTTTATTTAGTCTATCCAATCAATCAATCTAAAAAATGAGAGTGAAGGTGCATAAAGTCCCAGCAAGCTGAAAATCAGTAAAATTGTTCAGAACATAATTATAAATAAAATTTAAAAGTTCCCCATCATTCCCGTGTGTGGAAAATTTTTTATTCGAGGTCAAAGGTCCAAAAAAAGGCTTTTTCGCAATTTTCAGCAAAACGGTACGCTTTATAATAAAAGTACACTCGACAAAAAATGTAGATCTTAAAATTATCTATAAAAATGTATCAATACTTTTTTCCTACGAGACACCGTTTCTGAGATATATACAAATGGGAAATGTAATTTTAGTTCCCCCCTTAGCTCTCGAGAACTGCTTATGCTACAATGATGGTTGACCCCTTTATGGATAGCCCTCGATCTGGAGGCAAGCCTAAATATAGAAAATTTGACCTAGACTTAAGGGGTCCAAAGTTATAGGCCAAAACCAGTATGGTGTCTTTGCGGATGCCAAGATTTCGGCCAAGGGTTTGGCCTATTTTTATAAATTTAATTTAATTAGAATAAATATAATAATTCATAGGTTTTGGCCTATAACTTTGGACCCCTTAGGGCTAGGTCAAATTTTTAGGCTAGGGCTAGGGCAAAAATTACATTTCCCATTTGTATATATAGATATCTCAGAAACGATGGCTCGTAGGAAAAAAGTATTGATACATTTTGATATTTTTTTTTAAGATCTACAATTTTTGTGTAGGGTACTTTTATTGGAAAATTGCGAAAAAGTCATTTTTTGGACCTTTGACCTCGAATAAAAATTTTTACACACACGGTAATGATGTTATGTGAATATAATGATGTTATGTAAATAAAATGTAATGATTATAATTATGTTCTGAACAATTTTACTGATTTTCAGCTTGTTGGGACTTTATGCACCTTCGAATGTCTAAATGTTTCAGAGAGAGCGTAAAAATACGAGGATAGGGACCCACACACTAACAGATCGCCTGCACCGGCGGATATTGGCCTGTGAGACCAATATCCGCCGGTGCCAAAGTCATGTTTATAAACAGTAGCACTAATAATTTAACTACCTATACTATAATTAATTGATCCTAGATTATTCAATTATGTATCCAACCTATCCTCGCTTAGTTTGAAATGGAGCAGATCTAATAATAAAGTAGGAATTAATAACGTACGAATTAAATGAATTTACAACACATCAACATAGTGTAGGGATATTTGGTTTACCATTGATTATTCAAAAAGTATAGTGAATTTCTTAAGACATATTTATGTAAGAGGGTGGATTGAAAAGTAGTCGGCCTAACACTGATCCTGACATTATTTAGTTCAGTTCAGACCTGAACTGTTGAACTGAATTGTGTGAAGTTTGAAACGTGTGCGATAATTAGTTTTAATTTTATAAATTTATAAACAAAGCAATCTGACATCATTTCCGCAAATAGAGCAAATCGAGCAGCGTGCCGTCATTAAGTACCTCCATAAGAAGGGGCTGTCATCAATGTCAATGTCTATCCATGATGATATGGTCAGTACATTAGGGGATTGCGCTCTTTCATATTCATCCGTCAAAAAATTAATAGCAGAATTCAAGCGTGGTAGAGAGAGTGTGAAAGACGAACCCCGCTCTGGAAGGCCTTCGCCGTCCACTACTGACGAAAATGTTAAAAAAATACTCGACTTCATTATGGGAGACCGCAGATTGAAAATTAGAGAGATAGCCGAGATTATAGGCATCTCTTATGAACGTACTCAAAACATAATAGTCAACGTGTTGGGTTTCCACAAGGTGTCTGCGAGGTGGGTTCCGCGACTGCTTTCAGTTGAGCAAAAAAGAATGCGATTGACTATTGCACGCGACTGTTTGGAGTTATTTGAAGCTGATGAATATGATTTTTTGAATCGTTTTGTTACTATGGACGAAACATGGGTTAATTACTGTACACCGGAAACAAAACAACAATCAAAACAGTGGAAAAGACCTGGTTCACGTTAAGTCGATTTTGTCGGCAAGTAAGGTGATGGCTTTAGTATTCTGGGACTCGAAGGGTGTGATTATGGTTGATTATCTTGGAAAGGGGTCAGACTATAAACTCTGATTATTACTGCACCTGACTACGTCGTTTACGAGAGGAAATAAAAGAAAAACGTCCAGGAATGATCAGAAGAAAAGTCCAGTTTCATCAAGATAACGCTCGTGTTCACACGTCTGTCCAATCAATGGCAGAAATTCACAACTGTGGCTTTGAACTGTTACCGCATCTACCTTATTCACCTGATCTGGCACCGTCAGACTTTTTTCTGTTCCCTAACCTAAAAAAGCACTTGGGAGGTCAAAGATTTTTGACAAATGACGAGGTCAAAGCACCAGTAGACGCATATTTTGACTAAGGAAGAATCATTTTTTTTCAACGGGCTAAATGCTTGGAAGGGAAGATGGTGAAAGTGCATTGAACTTGATGGTGATAACGTTGAAAAATAAAAATATATTTCATTTAGTATGTATTTATTTTCTTGGTTAGGCCGATTACTTTTCAATCCACCCCCCTCGTATATCAAATGAAAGCTTGTTTAACGAACTAAAAAATGAATTTAATTAGAACACAAATCTTCTTTGTATTTTTAAGGTAAGACTTTTATTGAACAACTTGAAAAAAATAAAAATAGAACCTCTAGTTTTACAATTAAATTAAATTTAGTAATCTGTAAATATGCCCAAGACGTTCAAAACGTATCTGCAACGGTTCATCATGGTGAAAATCAAGTTATCTAGGACCTGTTGTGGAATTATGTCCCAGATTCTGCTAAATATTCTGATAAAAAATATTGGTGTTCGATTTCAAAATCTTCGGGAAAAGCACTCTGAGCCCTTAGTTCGAGCATATCCCACGAATGCTCTAAGGGTTTAAGATCGAGAGATTATACAGGCCAATCTAAGACCGCGATATTGTGATCCTGGAGCCAGATTTTGACCACTCTTGTTCTATGTGGACGGCTGTTGTCATGCATGAGCTTGAAATGGCTGGGTCAAGTCGCAATTGATCTGGGTAGATTATTGGTTCTACCACCTAATTACAATACAGATACAGTTCTGGTTCTGTGGTACCTTAAACCCAAACAGGATATGTTCTACCACCAAGACAAATTCCTGTCCACACCATAATTGTTCCACCAGGATATGAATGAACTACTGGAGGTGCTGGAGGCGACTTTCTCAGCCTGGACCAATCCAAACGCGCCCTTATTGCAAATCTGGGTGAAAATTGAACCGGAATTCATCGATAAACAACAGTACCCACGGAAGTCGTAGTCCGCGAATGCCTCACCGCAGAGTAGGCGTACGAAGTGGCCGACGAGCGTGAAGGTGGGCTTCGTGCGACCTCCTCCTCACTGTTTGATCACTCGAAAGCAACTGGTATTCCGATAGCAATCTTTGAACCAATTGAGAGGTCGTAACATTTGTCTTTGAGCTACAAATTGTAAAAAGCGGTTTTGTTTATGGGTAGTCTTGCGGTTTTGGCCAAGGTGCGTTTTGCCAATAATACGAAAACGTGACCATAATCCTACCCTGCTTATTGTTTATGCAGTACTTGCATAAACGCGGTTTCGAGATAAGCGCGAAAAACATATATTTTGATATCTGAACTACAAGTCGTTATTATACATGTACGTATAACATTTGAAGTTGACCTAAAATTAGCAAAAAAATCTAGCTTTCTACTGATATAGTTTTTTATTTCCTTTGTTGTATAGTTTAGACATAATGCGTATTACTGCATTTTCATCTACCATTTTAGCTTAGGGTCACCACAGTATTGCTATGGGCAAATGCAGTACTTGTGCTTATTACTGCATAATTGCCTAGCACGTATTGAATACTACGTTTCTTGTTAGCAATCGTGTAGTATTTTTATGCCGGGTGATAGATAAAAGTGATAATTTAGAACGTAATATAGTAAAATGCTACGTTTGTATTAGTATGTTGTATTTGATACAGTCTAACGCAGTATAGAAGAGACTACATTTGGGCTTAGCATGAGCGAACATCTTTTGTTGTACTTGCTACATCCAAAAGTAGTCAAGTAGAGTGCTTCGTTTGTCTTTAGTATGCATATGTAATAAATAATGATTTGCCAAATGAATTTGTAGTAAACGAAGCAAGTACTGTGTAAGCGTCTAGTATATGTTGGTTACTGCGTAACTTGGTATCAATTGAAGCATTTTGGTGCAAGTACGGCGTATTTCATTAAGTAAAACACAGTCATGTTTCTGGTAAAAAAAAATAAAAAATAAAAATTCCTATAGAATAACCCCTTGAGAGACCGTTTTGCAAAAAAATGAAAATCGCCAAAATGTCGATTACTGCAGAAACGATAAGCAGGGCAGAATCTAGATATCACATTTTACCGAACGCGAACAGTTCAAAAATTACCGCAAAAATATAGTCCAATGAAATGTTACATTTTTTGGGGCTAAGTGTCAAGGATGGGGGGGGGTGTAAAGCTAAATTCAAGTTTGTGGGGTCCCAACCCTAATGCGTTTTCCGCCATCTTTGAAAAGGGTTGCAAATAGTTATCGCGCTCTATCGGGCAAACTATTCATCGCACAAAAAAATTGCGACCACATTTTTTGTCGCAAGTTAAATTCTGTAAAACTTTGTTTTGATATCTACCCCCACCCTTGATATCTAAAAAATAAAATAGCGTCCTCTGACTTTTGCACACCCTAATGTAATATTTCCATGGACTAATAATTATTTAATTAGTTTAACGTTTTACATTTGAATTTAGAACATGGACAATGTTACATTAACAACTCCTATCAATATATATTAATTATAGCCAGTTCTTTTTAAGTTACGTAACTTACCAAAACTTACTCTCAAATATCCCTAAACTTTGTTGATGTGTGTATGTTAGTTTCCGTACATGTCATTATCTATTTTAGAATCCAAACAGAGTGCAAGATCATGCGAGTAATATGTAGTAAATTTAATTCAATGATATCAGACAATAAAGGTTTGTGAACATAAAGGTTCTGAGATAAGAAATAGAATGAAGGAAAAGCTTAATTTTTCTAAGTAACTGGAGTTAAATACAGATACATCATTGCAAAAGAAGTTTATACTAACTACACTTAAATATATAGTTATGTAACAGATATTTCTTCATCATTAATTAGAACACAATTACTACCCAGGCATGATAACATAATTCATTCAGTATCTATTATAATATTGACCTTAGTTCTAACGTCATAGAATATTGATAACAGTAGTAATACTACATTACTTACCTCTGTGAAACTGAAAAACAGGCCGATGCCACCACATAATTTAAAAGCATAGTCAATAGTTTCTTTAAGCCGTCCCATACAAGGCTCACACTGGCAATGGAGTGGGTCTACCGCATTACGGCAACATAACTCCTGGAATTATAAAGATATCAAAATGATCAGCTCAAATAACAAAAATAGCAAAGATGATTTCAACTAGATTCCTCATTATATTTTCGACGAAAACTGTTTTATCGGCAACTTTGTTTCTGTTGTGTTTCTGTATCTTGAAGTATACTAAAGCGCGGTCGCGATAATGACACAGGCACAGTAAGCGAGACGGAAAAATAGTTGTGTGCGATGCGAGTGACAGAGAGAGAGGAAGAGGCGAGTCATCGTACAAAATTATTTCTGCTTCGCAACCTGCGCACTTTCGTTGCAATTCAGTGTGGACTGGAAATCACATCGAAAATACAAACAAAATGTCATACATCCATAATATTATGTTGCCTGTGTCCCCCAAAGGGTGGGCAGAGCACTCGCCTGAATGGCACCTTCTGCCTGATGCCACAGGGAATACTCCTGAGTGCGTATCTGGGGCGCCCGGCAATGGCAGTCCCCTACTGCACATAAAGAGAAAAGGGGCACCTCCTGCAGGAGGGCTTGGGCCTCTAAGATGTTGGTGTAGCCCTACGGAACCAAAAGTTCATTGAGGAATTTTAAAGATAATAATAATTTAAAACCAGTAAACTAACGTTATCACAAATAGAATTCATGATTATGAAATAAACTTACGTCAACAGTTTTACACGAAGGGTGTGCAGAAGTACCATTCTCAGGCAGTCGCGTCTGGAACCCACAGCACTCGAATCTCTCTTGCACTTGTTCCTTCACCTCTGGAGTCACACGATTCCATCCCTACGACGACACACAATAGACAATAGACGACGATAATTACAAGTGTAAAGTGCGGTCGCTAAGCATAAAAAGCAATTTTTTTCGGAAATGGAAGCTGGTTTTTTTTTTTTTTTTTTTTACGTGGTCGGTGATGCTTTTACGCACTTCACCGTCTCGCTGCGGGGGGAAGCGAGACGGCTTCGTGTGGGACTCCCGGCCCTAGGATGGAAAACGGGCCGGACTACCCACTAAAACCTATCCACGGTGTTTCTCCTTCGCCTTAGCCGGGCCGCCGGATAGACAGAAACTGTTAAGCAACGGCGGCCTGGAACGGTTGGGTTAGGTTAGGTTAGGTTTTTTTTTTTTTTTTTTGGTGAGTCAGTTGGTTTTTGGTTTGAGGAGTGGCGCTAATGGTATACGCCTTCTCCTGTAACCGTTTGTAAGTTGATTGTTAGTGAAGTGGTTAGATGTTATGTGCCGTTAAAGTGTTTTAGTTGATTTACGATATAGGTAATGTGGTGGAGGAATGAGTTAAGTGTTTCGGCATCGTTTGTTAATTTAATTAGGAGAAGGGGGTCTTGAGGATCGATGTTGTTGTTTTTGCAGATATGTGTAAATGTTAGTCGTGACAGTGCGAATCTGGGGCAGTTATAAATAAGGTGGTGGAAGGTTTGCGAGATTGTGTTGGTGCAAGGACAGAGGTCGTTGTCGGTGATGTGAAATCGAAAGAGGTATGATTTATGGAAGGCATGGTTGGTGAGGAATTGGGTTATTGGAAAGGTGAGTTTGACTTTGGAAAGGAAGTTCGTGAGGTCATGATAGGTAGGAAGGAGTCGCTTGGTGTGGATAGAGCCAGCGGAGTTTTCGTAGAGTTGTTGTGAGGAGGTGAGAAGATTTGTTTTGTGTATGTGTTTTATGTATGAAAGAGGTGTGTGAGAGTGGTCTGGTTGTTTGTGCAGGGAAGCCGCAGCTTTAGCTGCCGTGTCAGCTGCCTCGTTGCCAGGGATCCCGGCATGCGCTTTTACCCAGGCGAATTGTATTTTAATGTTTTGGTTTTTGGCTAAGTGCAATTGGCGGAATATGTTGACTGCGAATTTATTATGGCTGTAGGGATTGGAAAGTTCGAGGAGAGCAGATTTGGAGTCGGAGAAGATGTAGTAAGAGTAGGTTTTAATTTTGTTACTGATTATAAATTGACAGACTTTTTCAATGGCAAGCATTTCTGCTTGGAAAACGGAGCAGGAGGGGTGTAATTTGAATTTTTTAATTGTAGGAGAGGTGGAATGAGGACTATAGGCGACGAAGGCTGCTCCAACAACATCGTCATGCCGACTACCGTCGGTAAAGATGTTACAGTAGTTATCGGTGTGGAGGTCGATGTATTCCTCTGTAGTAAATATTTCCAGAAAGGTTATGGGTTCTCGGAGGGAGGGGTGAAGAAGAGAAGATGGGAGGGAGGGTTTTTCAAGGGGGATGTCAAGAGGAAGGAATGATGAGGCGCCACGAAGTTTAGAAATTTCAATGTCCGAGATGCTTTTAATTTTTCTGGCAGAGGGGTTAATTGTGCAAGTGTTATAGATGTTATTGTGCTGTTGGTTCGGAAGCCGTGGATTATCTTAATGGCGAATAATCGTTGGAGGGAAAGTAGTTGTTTATTTACAGTTTTGTATTCCAGGGCACTGGACCAGACAGATGCGGCGTAAGAGATGATGGGGGTGATGACTTGATCGTAGATTATGCGGATATTGTCGGAGTGGATGCCCCAAGTGGGTCTAGTAAAAATGAGTAGTTTATAGAAAATTTGTTTTGCTTTTTCGATTATGTAATTAGTGTGTTTAATAAATTTTAATTTATCGTCAATAACGATTCCTAAATATTTAAGTTCTTTTGAGAATTTTAGCTTTGTGTTATTCATATGGATGTTAAGTTTTGTTGATTTATTGGTGAAGCCTATGATGGTTGTTTTTTCTGGTCCAAAGTGAAGTTTGACATTTTTACCCCATTCATTAATTTGGTGCAGTGCAAGGTTAGTAGCATTTTCTAGAGTGGTGACATCGGAAGAGTGTACTGTAAGAAGGACATCATCAGCGAATGCTTGTATGTGGCAGTTATCTGAAAGGGGGAGGTCGAGGAGCTCGTCCATGATGAGGTTCCACATGGTAGGACCACAGACGGAGCCCTGGATGCAGCCGCGAGTCATGTTTTTGGTGGTTTCGATGTCAGAGAAGGTAAGTCCCACTGTTCTGTTAGTTATGTAACTAATCAGAATGTTATATAAGTTGCTCGGGCAGTTGTAATGTCGCAGTTTAATAAATATAGCAGGCCACCAAGCATTATCAAAAGCTGCCTTTATGTCCAGTGATATTGCAATTACGTGTTCACCGTGTGATTTATAGGATTTAATAGCATGGACAGCGTTTGAGATGGCCTGGGAGGTGGAGACTTGCTGTTTAAAGCCAAACTGTTTATTATTATTAAGGTTGTTGACGTTAAGGTGGTATCGATCTATTATCAGTCTTTCTAGCAGTTTGCCAAATACATTAATGAGACCAATGGGACGGAATGAGGTTAAATGAGTATAATTATTTTTATTAGGTTTAGGAATGATTTTAACAACGGCATGTTTCCATGGTAACGGGAAGTAGGTTAATTCAAGGCATCTATTGTAAATTTTAGTTAGATAATCGGGAAATTGATTGGCGAACTGTAGGCAAATATCTGCGGTTAGGTGGTCAACGCCAGGTGCCTTTTTGTGGCTCATATGATTTAGGCCATTCAGAACTTCGGTTGTGGTAAAAGGAGGTTCAGATGGAGTGAGAAGAGGTTGATTCATTGAGGATCTGATCGATTGTTGTGAAGGGGTAAGGTCGATGGTGTCTGCAGGGAAGAAGTTGTCCATGAGGGCATTAGTAGTGTCCAAGGCGTCGGTGGAATAGGTGCCGTCGTTGAGAAGAAGGGTGGATGGTGGTTGTGTAAGAGGTTTTGTTTTGATGATTCGATTAGTGACTGACCAGACGTTTTCTTTAACTTGTTGGTTGCAAAATTCTTTGAAATGTTGTGTGGATGTGGCACAGAAGGCTTCGGAGTAAGTTTTTCTAGCAATTTCTCTTTCAGCGATAACCTCATTGAGGGGAAGACCACGTCGTTTGTATCGGGAGAGTTTATGGTGTGTCCGGAGTACATTGCCTTTAAGCTCTTGCAGGTGGTCATTCCAAAAAGGGGTTTTTTTTGGCGCGCCGCGAGCTCGAGGTAGAATAATATCGCAGGCGTGTTGAATGGCTTTTGTGACATCATCCACAAGGGTGTCGAGATCATGTGTGTTATATTCGTTGATATTCTCGATGGAAGGCAGTCTCTCACGGATCACATCAGTGAACCTGTTAATAATTCTATCCCATGATATAGTTGCGGTGTTATAGTTATATGTAGAAAGCTTTTTAGCTTTAGTGAAGCGTGTGTTGGTAAATGAGACATGAAAGGTGATCGAATTATGGTCTGAACTAGGGGTTAAGTTGAGATCAACCATCCAGTTGGTAATGTTTATGGATGAGCGGTTGCTTGCTAGTGTGAGATCAATAATCGATTCACGTGGTTGATTGTGGGTTACGGTCTGAAAAGTGGGTGTGTGTCCTTCATTTTTGATTATTAAGTCGTTGTTGGTGACAAAATCTGCAATTAAGTCTCCTCTGCTATTGCATCTGTTTGAGCCCCACCAATGGTGCCATCCATTAAAATCACCACAGATAAGGAAGGTGGAGTTGCGGTTGTGGTTGATGAATACCTCAAGGGTGTTAAGAGTGTTGTAAGGATCATTGCGGGGTTCGATATACACAGAAACAAGGAGAATTTGGTGATTTGTGAGACTGTCTTTACACTGAACGATGCACACATTAGAATTGGAGTGACTGGTGATGCCTAATGATGAGGAGATGTTTTTGCGGATGGCTATGGCTGCATGGGTGGGTCGTGAGGTGGGAAATTGATAGAGTGTATACATCGGGTTATCGAGTTTCATGCGCTCGTTTGTTCCTGTGTAGGGTTCCGTGATGAATGCAAAGTCAGGTTTGTTGTTATTTAGGTACACGCAAAGTTCATGTAAAGCATTTCTGCTTTTACCAAGGTTAATTTGTATGGCGTTGGGTTTCAAGATTGTTGATGAGTTAGACAGGATGTTGGATGTATTATCGTGTGTGCTACTACTAATACTACTATGGTCCATAATCAGTCCTGGAACGAGTGCGTGCAGTCATATAGATTTTCCTTGGGCAGGTATTTGAAGTCGCACTGTGGTCTAATTTATCATGACTCTTGTTGCCTTTTTCTTGTTGAACTTTGCAATTGTAACATTTAGATTTTGTGAGGTCGTTCTTGTTAGTGCAGTCTTTGTACTCGTGACCAGAGTCAGAGCAATGGGAGCAGTTAATTTCTTCAGAAGTGCAGTGGTTGCGAGTGTGTCCGAATTTCAAGCATTTGAAGCATTGTAAAAGAGGAGTGAACTCCTCCAAATGGACTTTATGATGGTCCACATTTAGCTTTTGTAGGTTGACGATAGTGCGCCAAAGTGGCGGAGATACCATAAAGACGGCGTTGTAAAGGGACCTATTTCTGTTTCCTCGTTTGAATTTAAAGGTGATTTCGTCGGTGTTAAAGTTGTTTTGTTTTGTTATTGTTTCTGTTAGTAGTTCTAATGGGATGGAGTTGGAAATGCCTTTAACTATTATCATTGGTTGCAATTTTTTGCCAGGTTCGGCCTGAAGGTTGGTGGTTTTGTTAATTTTAGTAAGGGCAAGGTCCCTTTGCTCTGTTGTGTCGAATTCAACGCGAATCTTATTATTGCTGACGTTGGTAGTCCTGGAGGGCGCAAAGTTAGTGTCCTTGAAGGTAACACGCTGCCGGAAGTGTTGTAGAGTTTCAGTAGAACTTTGCACGTTGCTGGTGGAGGTGACGATTAGGGAGGGTTTGGTGGAGGGAATTTTGGGGGTTTTAGGGCGCGCGGGGGAAGTGAGGACCGAAGAGTAGAGGGGTTGGGTGGGGTTAACTGCATTATTCGGTATTTGTCTCATTTGTTTCACCGTGCTACAGACATCCCTAAGCTGTTGTTTGACTGGCATGAGTTCAGTGACCAGATGGTTTTTTATAACGGAGGTGATAGTGGAGATGAAATTGCTACTCAAGCCCTCACAAGATTCATCGTTTGGAATGAAGTTTGTCGTAGGGGTTGGGTTGACTGGAGAGGCCATAAGGTGTAACTTCTGTAGGTCACTAATGGTGTCAAAGATTTGAAGGATCGCCGCCCTGTCCTCCTTCTTCAGGCTTTTGCCTCTGGTGAGCAGATTACGTGCGGTTTTAATATTTTGAGTCAGCTTATTGTGAAATTCAGCAGTAGGTGAGTCGGTAAAAGATGATAGTGAGGGGGATTGAGGGGAAATAGGAGGAGGTGAACGCGGTCTTAAAAGGGTAGGGACAGATGTATTGAGTTGATCACAGTTGGAGGATAAGGGAATGAGGGGCTGAGAAAGTGGAAGTGGGGGGGCAACGGGTTGAGAGAGTATGGGGCAAGTGGGGAATGAAGGTTGAGTGCTAGTTTCAGAGCTCTCATCGTTTGAGAGTGCTAATCCTGCCACTGTAAAGGTGCAGTCTAAATTAGTTTTTTCCGGTGGTTTCCCTGGCGGTACTGCTTGTGGCCGAAGCTTCCTCATGGGTTGGGGGCTCTTAAAAAGCGCCATAGTGGTTTAACAACAAATTGAACAGAGAAAACAGATAGACGAATGTAAGTAAAATGACCTTCGAAATAAGTATAAGTTAATATATATATATATATTATGTATATTTGCAGTCAAAACGAGGAGATTAAAGTTAAAGAATTTATAATTATAATAATAAAATAAACAAAATAAAAATTTTAGTCTGTCTTTTGGTATATTTTACCTACGGCGACCTTCCAGTGCTCCGGATTGAGAGTCTAGGTCCCTGAACGAGAAAACAGGGTGGGTGGGCGGGCGATCGCACGCAGTTTTTTGCGATTTTCTCGGAAACTATAAGACCTAGAAAAATAAATGATACGTCTAAAGATAGGTATTTAGACGGGCTATATTGTGACGTAATAATAATATTTGGTGTAGTATAAAAAATTGAAATTATAGCACTTTGACTGTTTTTGAGGCACCAAGTGTACCACAAAAGTGAAATTTAATACAACTAAATATCAACCTTTGTCAACAAACGGGGTGTCCAGAGAAAGGTATTGAGATGAACTTTAATATGAGATAATAAAAAGTCTAGGTCTAGAACAAAATTTGGATTAAACAATTCTGAAACTACTATTTGGTACACCAAGTGCACCGCGAAATGAAGATTTCTGTAGCTAAATATGAGTTTTTACTATTGAAGTCTGTACCGCCAGAAAGCGCCTCTGGAGAGGTATCTAGCGGTATAGATGATTTGTTTAAAATTTGAGGTTTTATTTGTAAAATTTACGGTTTTATATGAAAAGTTAGGGTTAGGTTAGGTAAATATTTTTAAAAACGAGCGAATCCGGGCGAACGTTATATGTATGTAACGGGTGCGACAAGAAGATGTCAAAACTGTAAAAAATATCGATGTAGGTCAAAAACTGAGAGAGTTATGCTGTCAAGAAGGTTAAAAATTCGTTGATATTTCGCTACAAGTGTTCCTCTAAGGTGGATTTTGAGAAATTTCTATGGTAGCTTTATATAATGCAACACGCAGTTTCCTGCGATTTTCTCGGAAACTATAAGACCTAGAAAAATAAATGATACGTCTAAAGATAGGTATTTAGACGGGCTATATTGTGACGTAATAATAATATTTGGTGTAGTATAAAAAATTGAAATTATAGCACTTTGACTGTTTTTGAGGCACCAAGTGTACCACAAAAGTGAAATTTAATACAACTAAATATCAACCTTTGTCAACAAACGGGGTGTCCAGAGAAAGGTATTGAGATGAACTTTAATATGAGATAATAAAAAGTCTAGGTCTAGAACAAAATTTGGATTAAACAATTCTGAAACTACTATTTGGTACACCAAGTGCACCGCGAAATGAAGATTTCTGCAGCTAAATATGAGTTTTTACTATTGAAGTCTGTACCGCCAGAAAGCGCCTCTGGAGAGGTATCTAGCGGTATAGATGATTTGTTTAAAATTTGAGGTTTTATTTGTAAAATTTACGGTTTTATATGAAAAGTTAGGGTTAGGTTAGGTAAATATTTTTAAAAACGAGCGAATCCGGGCGAACGTTATATGTATGTAACGGGTGCGACAAGAAGATGTCAAAACTGTAAAAAATATCGATGTAGGTCAAAAACTGAGAGAGTTATGCTGTCAAGAAGGTTAAAAATTCGTTGATATTTCGCTACAAGTGTTCCTCTTTTTTTTTTTTTTTAGTTCCGCGACCAAGGCCGCGGCCGCTTCAACGTCCGTTGCCGGGCGTCTCTGGTTACAAGCAGAACGTATTTCCAGTGGCGCCCGGCGGACTTTGACCACCTCTGTGGTCTCTGCGGGGGGTTGGGTCGGGATGAGAATCCCGCGTCGTTGGGATAGGGTTTTATCCCGCGTCAATGAGTGAATCTGGTTGCGTGCTATGGGGCAAAGGCCCCGCAGCACGCAACCCTTCTAGCCTGCTTCTGTAAGGACGACGGGTGGCGAACCCGCCGTCCTCAGGCCCCGATCATGGAGGTCGATGGTCTTGGGCGTAGATGAGTCTGCGGCGGCCTCGCCGCTGACTACGGAACTCGGCGGGGAGGGCACGCTCCCTCTCCCTCTCGGCCGCCTCCTTCGCGAGCACGACTTGCTCGCAGAAGGACACGGCCGCGTTCCACCTACTCCCGCTGGAGACCATGGCTTGAAGCATGGTCTCCAGCGAGAGGGTATCCACGCCCAGACCCACTACGAGGTCCCGGCGCTGACTCGCCCACGCTGAGCACTCCACCAACGTGTGGAGTGCGGTGTCGTCGTCGGAAACCTCGCAGTGTTGACACCGGGGTGTGACCTCACGATGGATGCGTAACAGATAGCTACCGAAGCATCCATGCCCGGGAACGATCTGCGTCGCACGATACGTGAGGTCACCATGCTGCCTCTGCAGCCAATCGTCCATGATCGGTCTCACCGCCGCGATGATGGTGGCACCCCACTTGGGTTGCTCAAGTCGCACCCTCCATGACTCCATGAGATCCTGGCGGAGTTGGGACCGCCGGTCATCGATTTCTCGAGACGCAGGCCTGTGGTCCCGCTCCAGCGCCTCCTTGCGCCATTGGAACAATGACGCAAGGGCTCTCGCTTCCAGGTCCCATGGAGGGGTCCCGGCTAGGAGACATGCAGCCTCTCCGGAGATCGTGCGGTAGCCCCTTATTGTTTTGACGGCCAAGGTCCTCAACGGTCTGTTAAGGAGCGTTGAGTTGTTGGCCGTCAACCGCGCCGCCCATACGGGAGCCCCGTATAGGGCCATACTCCGCACGATCCCCAGGTACAGTCTCCTGCAGGAAGCGTTGGGTCCCTTTAGGTTGGGCATCAGTCGCGAAAGCGCGACCGATGCCTGTGTCACCTTGGGGACCAAACTTCGGAAATGTGGTCCGAAGTTCCATCGGCTATCAAGTACGATCCCTAGATACTTCATCGAGGGCTTGATGCCGATGCTAACGCCTCCCACATTTATGCTGGAACCTTCAGGTGGACCGTTCCGAGGTCTGTGAAAACACAGAACCTCGGACTTGTGCAAGGCCACCTCCAGTCCCAGCCGCCGTATCCGACCCACGACTTGAGCAACACCCGTCGTGACCTTGAGTGCTGCCTCCTGGTACGTTGCACCCCGCGCCGTGACGAGGGTATCGTCGGCGTAGCACGTTACGCCGACGCCCTCAGGCAACGCACCCCGCAGCACCCAGTCGTAGCCGATGTTCCACAGAAGCGGCCCCAGGACCGACCCCTGCGGAACACCGCACGACACATCTCGCCGAGCTGGCCCGAGCCAGCTGGGGAAAGCTATGGCCCTCTCAGAGAGATAGGCCCCGACAATACGACGGAGGTAGAGAGGCGTTTCGTGATACACGAGCGCCTCCCTAACGCAGCTCCATGGCAAGGTGTTGAACGCGTTGGCGATGTCAAGAGACACCGCCACCACCACCTTGCCCTGTGAGACTGCTTCCTCCGTCAGGCTCTTGACGCGCATGATCGCGCTCACGGTGGAGCGTCCCCGACGGAAACCGTACTGGTTGTCCGCCAGGTCTGGCCCCCACCGTCGAGAGATGCTCGACGAGGCGTTCCGCGATAATTCGCTCAAAGAGCTTACACACCTCGTCGAGCAACACGATCGGCCGGTATCCGGACGGTGAGTCCACCGGCCGCCCCACCTTACGAATCAGGACCAGTTTCCCCGTCCTCCACACCTTGGGAAACTGGCCCCTTTCGAGGCATGCGCTAAAGAGCCCCATCAGTCGAGGCCCGAGTTCTTCGAGGGCCAGGACCCATGCACGGCCAGGAATGCCGTCGGGTCCGGGGGCAGTGATTTTCCGGCGTTTAAGCCGGAGTACTGCCGCACCTAGCTCCCCCACCCTGACTTCGGGTACGTCGTCTTCACTGATGCTATCCGCGTCGTGCAGAGACGGAGCCATGCGCGGAGGGACGTGCTCCTCCGCGCTCGTCGGAAACAGGGAGCCCATGACCCGCTCCAGCTGCTGCGGCTGGAGACTCTGGGTCAGTGGGGGCGCCCTAGGTCGGAGTTTCTCCCTGACCTGTAGGTACGGGCGCCCCCATGGGTTCTGCTGCAGGGTTTCCAGGAGCTCCTCGCGGGCCGCCGTCTTGGCCCGCTTTATTGTCTCCTGGAGATTACCTTTAGCCTCCCTGTAAGCCTGATAAAGCTCCGCCTCTCGGGTTGCCGCGTCGTCTGGGCGGCGATGCCTCCGGCGAAACCTGGTGTACTGGCGGCGGGCGAAGATGCATGCTGCGCGCAGCTGTGCAATCTCCGGCGACCACCAGTACACCTGCTTCCTTGCCGGTCTGGGTGTAACCCTAGGCATCGCCGCATCACAGATTTGCGACATGGCTCTCCTGAACCACTCCGCCTCGGCATCCACATCGGCAGGCCGGTCCGGTGCCGGAATCCAGGCCTGCACGATGGATGCCTCCAGGAGAGCCTCCCGATCCAGATGGTGAAGTGCCCAACGCGGATCCGGGGGATTTTCTACCGGCTGGGGGAGGTCAGGTGGGGGGACGACATCGAATCGGATGTACCGATGGTCCGAGTGCGTCTCCTCACCCTCCTCCACGTGCCAGCCAGTAATACGGGCGGCGAGGGCAGAGGTCGCGAACGATACGTCCACGACCGAGCTGGTCCCCCGCCGCCAGAAGGTGGCGACATTCCCCCGGTTGAGGACCTCCAGACCACGTGTTCTGGTCCAGTCCTCAAGAAGCCTCCCCTTGTCCCTGGTTTCCCGGGAGCCCCACGCCTCACTCCAGGCGTTGAAGTCTCCCAGGAGCAGGACAGGGCGAGGACGGCACGCAGCGAAGACGACGTCGAGCTCAGTGAGCCATAGCTCAAACTGAGTCTCGTCCAGTGTCGGCGAGATGTAGGTGGCCACGACTGCCAACCCATCATATTCCGCCGCAACACACCCGCGGCCCCTTGCAATGATAGCAAGGCGCGAGTTGTCTGCGGCGGACCCCCCGAAGATAAAACAGGCCCAGCCGTCCTCGTCCACCGGGCTTCCCGGGTGGACGTAGTACGGCTCGGCGACCACGGCCAAGTTTATGGACCACTGCCGGATGCTCTGGTACAGAAGATCCTGAGCAGCGCGGCAGCGGTTCAAATTCACTTGCAGGATGCGGATATGGGCGTCAGACATTAATGGACGTCCATATCAGCATCCCGCCGAGAAACATCTGGCCGTGCAGTAGCGGCACCCCCACCGCTCTCAGCGGACGGACGAGGCTTTGGCCTCGAGGCGGCGCAGGTTGTGCTGCCGACCCGGTGGTCCGCAGTTTTGCCCTCCGCCTCGCATCTAAAGCAGCGAGGCGGGGCATCACAGGCACTTGCCTTGTGACCGGGCCGGCTGCAGCGGAAGCACCGATCGCCCACGGTGACTTCCGCTGTGCACTGCACTCCGACGTGCCCCACCACCATGCACCGGAAACATCTAGTTTCCCGGGCACGAAGGAGGTGCACCTGCGCCTTTAGGAAGCCCCCTACGAGGAGGCTTCGTCCGTCCGTCACTTTCAGTGCCGCCGCGACGGGGCACTGGACGACTGTCATCCCATGACCAGTGGTGCCGAAGGAGATGTCTCCAGCCTTCACCTGGTCACGGGGGCAGCCGCCCGCCTCCACGACGGCGGAGATTACTTCCTCCGTCGTGGCCGCGTCATCCAGACCCGTGATGCGCAATGCAGCGCATTTGGTGGGCCTGGTGACGCGGACGGCTTCTGCGTCCAGCGCGTCCCTAAGCTGCGCTGCTAGGGCGTCAGCTTTAGGGCCGCTGGAGGCGCCGGAGACCTCGAGGAGGCGAGCCCCGGTGCGTGTCGTCTTGCACCGGAGACCCCCCTGGATATCGAGGGCTGAGAGGTTGACTGAGGACTTCACGGTCCTCAGGACATCAGCGTACCCCACACCCCTCTCCACACCCTCCGTCGTCACCGTAAGGACGACGGCTGTGGAGCGAGGAGCGCGGGGCCTCTTCGGCGCCTTCGCCGCGGCGGCTTTGGCCACTTTCTTGGCCGCTTTCTTGGCGGCCTTCGTCTTCCTCTTCTTGGCCCCCACTACCTCCCATCCCTCCCGTCCGGAGGGATGTAAAGGAGCAGCGGGAGCGTT
Source organism: Nudaria mundana (assembly GCA_963556515.1). Taxonomy (NCBI): domain Eukaryota; kingdom Metazoa; phylum Arthropoda; class Insecta; order Lepidoptera; family Erebidae; genus Nudaria; species Nudaria mundana. The sequence continues at coordinate 13,358,516 of OY748293.1, forward strand.
AGAGGAAGAGGAGGCGGCAGGGGTGCCGCTCTTCTTGCCGCGCCACTTGGCCTTCCGCGCCTGGGCCGCGGTCTCGGCCGGCAAACGGTACGCTGAAACGGACTGGGGCGGATCGGGGCGGCGGACAGCGGGTGTGCCGCTTGGTCCCGGAGCGGGAGAACCGCCAACAGCCGCCGCGTACGAAAACGCGGGCCGCGCTAGCGGAGGGCGGTACGCCTGGTCCTCCAGGACCGCGAGGCGCCTCTCGATCGCCGTCAGGACCTGTACCATTGTCGGCACAGGCTGTGCCGTGTTGGGCGCCGTGGTGGGCGCCGTCGTGGGCGCCGTGGTGGGCGCAGTGGTGGGCGCCTTGGTGGCCGCCGTGGTGGGCACCGTGGTGGGCGCCTTGGTGGACGCCGTGGTGGGCGCCTTGGTGGACGCCGTGGTGGGCGCCGTGGGTATCGCTGCCTTCGGTGCTGGTCCAGCCGTCGGAGGAGGAGGCGGCAGCATGGGACCGGGAGGCGCCTTGACCACCTTGGTCAAGTCAGCGACCTCCCGCCACAGGTCATCCATCTGCTTTCTGGAAGCAGCGAGCTCCGCCTCCAGGCTCGTCACCTGCTTCCGGAGCCTCGCCTCCTCCTTGGTGACGCTCCGCGCGAGGAGCTTGTTGAGGGAAGATTGGGCTTCATCCACCAGTGAAGCCACAATCTTCTTCCTCCCCGCCACGTTCCTGTTGCCCCGCATGGCCGCGTTCATGCGGGCAAAAACGCTCATCAACTCCCGCGCGGCCGGCCCACCGATTTCCCGGCGACTTCGCTGGGACAGTTGGACCGAGGACGGAGGAGGAGTTGGCGGCCGCCTTCTGTACGCGTCGAGACGCGTACGCACCGTCTTGACCGGCACCTCCTCCTCCGAATCGCTGGAGAGGAGGGACCCCCACCCGGAGCAGCTGGTGCTACGGTCGCGCGGCGGCCCCCCCTTCTCCTCGAGGGTCCTCTTCTTCGTCGCAGAAGAGCGGCCCTTCTTCTTCACACTGCTGGGAGCTGACCCATCGTCAGTCCCAGCAGCATCAGTTCCTTGGGGCGTCGACATCGCGCTGCAACTAGGCAGCGCGGCGCGAGCCCCCAAATCGATAGGCATCGGAATCAATAGTTCGTGCATCATGTCGTCGGTTGACACTGCCCGGGAAAGGGCAGTGTCGGGACCGGAGGTCTCTTCGGGGTTATCCATATCAGGAACACAAAATCTCAAAGAATTTGGCCAATCGCAAGTACAGACTAGGACGTTCGGTCACCCAACTTGCCACTGCGTTACCGTGGTCAAGTTGGGGTCCAGGGCGGACGGCGAGGACGTAGTCACTACAAGTGTTCCTCTAAGGTGGATTATGAGAAATTTCTATGGTAGCTTTATATAATGCAACACGCAGTTTCCTGCGATTTTCTCGGAAACTATAAGACCTAGAAAAATAAATGATACGTCTAAAGATAGGTATTTAGACGGGCTATATTGTGACGTAATAATAATATTTGGTGTAGTATAAAAAATTGAAATTATAGCACTTTGACTGTTTTTGAGGCACCAAGTGTACCACAAAAGTGAAATTTAATACAACTAAATATCAACCTTTGTCAACAAACGGGGTGTCCAGAGAAAGGTATTGAGATGAACTTTAATATGAGATAATAAAAAGTCTAGGTCTAGAACAAAATTTGGATTAAACAATTCTGAAACTACTATTTGGTACACCAAGTGCACCGCGAAATGAAGATTTCTGCAGCTAAATATGAGTTTTTACTATTGAAGTCTGTACCGCCAGAAAGCGCCTCTGGAGAGGTATCTAGCGGTATAGATGATTTGTTTAAAATTTGAGGTTTTATTTGTAAAATTTACGGTTTTATATGAAAAGTTAGGGTTAGGTTAGGTAAATATTTTTAAAAACGAGCGAATCCGGGCGAACGTTATATGTATGTAACGGGTGCGACAAGAAGATGTCAAAACTGTAAAAAATATCGATGTAGGTCAAAAACTGAGAGAGTTATGCTGTCAAGAAGGTTAAAAATTCGTTGATATTTCGCTACAAGTGTTCCTCTAAGGTGGATTTTGAGAAATTTCTATGGTAGCTTTATATAATGCAACACGCAGTTTCCTGCGATTTTCTCGGAAACTATAAGACCTAGAAAAATAAATGATACGTCTAAAGATAGGTATTTAGATGGGCTATATTGTGACGTAATAATAATATTTGGTGTAGTATAAAAAATTGAAATTATAGCACTTTGACTGTTTTTGAGGCACCAAGTGTACCACAAAAGTGAAATTTAATACAACTAAATATCAACCTTTGTCAACAAACGGGGTGTCCAGAGAAAGGTATTGAGATGAACTTTAATATGAGATAATAAAAAGTCTAGGTCTAGAACAAAATTTGGATTAAACAATTCTGAAACTACTATTTGGTACACCAAGTGCACCGCGAAATGAAGATTTCTGCAGCTAAATATGAGTTTTTACTATTGAAGTCTGTACCGCCAGAAAGTGCCTCTGGAGAGGTATCTAGCGGTATAGATGATTTGTTTAAAATTTGAGGTTTTATTTGTAAAATTTACGGTTTTATATGAAAAGTTAGGGTTAGGTTAGGTAAATATTTTTAAAAACGAGCGAATCCGGGCGAACGTTATATGTATGTAACGGGTGCGACAAGAAGATGTCAAAACTGTAAAAAATATCGATGTAGGTCAAAAACTGAGAGAGTTATGCTGTCAAGAAGGTTAAAAATTCGTTGATATTTCGCTACAAGTGTTCCTCTAAGGTGGATTTTGAGAAATTTCTATGGTAGCTTTATATAATGCAACACGCAGTTTCCTGCGATTTTCTCGGAAACTATAAGACCTAGAAAAATAAATGATACGTCTAAAGATAGGTATTTAGACGGGCTATATTGTGACGTAATAATAATATTTGGTGTAGTATAAAAAATTGAAATTATAGCACTTTGACTGTTTTTGAGGCACCAAGTGTACCACAAAAGTGAAATTTAATACAACTAAATATCAACCTTTGTCAACAAACGGGGTGTCCAGAGAAAGGTATTGAGATGAACTTTAATATGAGATAATAAAAAGTCTAGGTCTAGAACAAAATTTGGATTAAACAATTCTGAAACTACTATTTGGTACACCAAGTGCACCGCGAAATGAAGATTTCTGCAGCTAAATATGAGTTTTTACTATTGAAGTCTGTACCGCCAGAAAGTGCCTCTGGAGAGGTATCTAGCGGTATAGATGATTTGTTTAAAATTTGAGGTTTTATTTGTAAAATTTACGGTTTTATATGAAAAGTTAGGGTTAGGTTAGGTAAATATTTTTAAAAACGAGCGAATCCGGGCGAACGTTATATGTATGTAACGGGTGCGACAAGAAGATGTCAAAACTGTAAAAAATATCGATGTAGGTCAAAAACTGAGAGAGTTATGCTGTCAAGAAGGTTAAAAATTCGTTGATATTTCGCTACAAGTGTTCCTCTAAGGTGGATTTTGAGAAATTTCTATGGTAGCTTTATATAATGCAACACGCAGTTTCCTGCGATTTTCTCGGAAACTATAAGACCTAGAAAAATAAATGATACGTCTAAAGATAGGTATTTAGACGGGCTATATTGTGACGTAATAATAATATTTGGTGTAGTATAAAAAATTGAAATTATAGCACTTTGACTGTTTTTGAGGCACCAAGTGTACCACAAAAGTGAAATTTAATACAACTAAATATCAACCTTTGTCAACAAACGGGGTGTCCAGAGAAAGGTATTGAGATGAACTTTAATATGAGATAATAAAAAGTCTAGGTCTAGAACAAAATTTGGATTAAACAATTCTGAAACTACTATTTGGTACACCAAGTGCACCGCGAAATGAAGATTTCTGCAGCTAAATATGAGTTTTTACTATTGAAGTCTGTACCGCCAGAAAGTGCCTCTGGAGAGGTATCTAGCGGTATAGATGATTTGTTTAAAATTTGAGGTTTTATTTGTAAAATTTACGGTTTTATATGAAAAGTTAGGGTTAGGTTAGGTAAATATTTTTAAAAACGAGCGAATCCGGGCGAACGTTATATGTATGTAACGGGTGCGACAAGAAGATGTCAAAACTGTAAAAAATATCGATGTAGGTCAAAAACTGAGAGAGTTATGCTGTCAAGAAGGTTAAAAATTCGTTGATATTTCGCTACAAGTGTTCCTCTAAGGTGGATTTTGAGAAATTTCTATGGTAGCTTTATATAATGCAACACGCAGTTTCCTGCGATTTTCTCGGAAACTATAAGACCTAGAAAAATAAATGATACGTCTAAAGATAGGTATTTAGACGGGCTATATTGTGACGTAATAATAATATTTGGTGTAGTATAAAAAATTGAAATTATAGCACTTTGACTGTTTTTGAGGCACCAAGTGTACCACAAAAGTGAAATTTAATACAACTAAATATCAACCTTTGTCAACAAACGGGGTGTCCAGAGAAAGGTATTGAGATGAACTTTAATATGAGATAATAAAAAGTCTAGGTCTAGAACAAAATTTGGATTAAACAATTCTGAAACTACTATTTGGTACACCAAGTGCACCGCGAAATGAAGATTTCTGCAGCTAAATATGAGTTTTTACTATTGAAGTCTGTACCGCCAGAAAGCGCCTCTGGAGAGGTATCTAGCGGTATAGATGATTTGTTTAAAATTTGAGGTTTTATTTGTAAAATTTACGGTTTTATATGAAAAGTTAGGGTTAGGTTAGGTAAATATTTTTAAAAACGAGCGAATCCGGGCGAACGTTATATGTATGTAACGGGTGCGACAAGAAGATGTCAAAACTGTAAAAAATATCGATGTAGGTCAAAAACTGAGAGAGTTATGCTGTCAAGAAGGTTAAAAATTCGTTGATATTTCGCTACAAGTGTTCCTCTTTTTTTTTTTTTTTTTTTTTAGTTCCGCGACCAAGGCCGCGGCCGCTCCAACGTCCGTTGCCGGGCGTCTCTGGTTACAGGCAGAACGTATTTCCAGTGGCGCCCGGCGGACTTTGACCACCTCTGTGGTCTCTGCGGGGGTTGGGTCGGGATGAGAATCCCGCGTCGTTGGGGGTAGGGTTTTATCCCGCGTCAGTGAGTGAATCTGGTTGCGTGCTATGGGGCAAAGGCCCCGCAGCACGCAACCCTTCTAGCCTGCTTCTGTAAGGACGACAGGTGGCGATCCCGCCGTCCTCAGGCCCCGATCATGGAGGTCGATGGTCTTGGGCGTAGATGAGTCTGCGGCGGCCTCGCCGCTGACTACGGAACTCGGCGGGGAGGGCACGCTCCCTCTCCCTCTCGGCCGCCTCCTTCGCGAGCACGACTTGCTCGCAGAAGGACACGGCCGCATTCCACCTACTCCCGCTGGAGACCATGGCTTGAAGCATGGTCTCCAGCGAGAGGGTATCCACGCCCAGACCCACTACGAGGTCCCGGCGCTGACTCGCCCACGCTGAGCACTCCACCAACGTGTGGAGTGCGGTGTCGTCGTCGGAAACCTCGCAGTGTTGACACCGGGGTGTGACCTCACGATGGATGCGAAACAGATAGCCACCGAAGCATCCATGCCCGGTAACGATCTGCGTCGCACGATACGTGAGGTCACCATGCTGCCTCTGCAGCCAATCGTCCATGATCGGTCTCACCGCCGCGATGATGGTGGCACCCCACTTGGGTTGCTCAAGTCGCACCCTCCATGACTCCATGAGATCCTGTCGGAGTTGGGACCGCCGGTCATCGATTTCTCGAGACGCAGGCCTGTGGTCCCGCTCCAGCGCCTCCTTGCGCCATTGGAACAATGACGCAAGGGCTCTCGCTTCCAGGTCCCATGGAGGGGTCCCGGCTAGGAGACATGCAGCCTCTCCGGAGATCGTGCGGTAGCCCCTTATTGTTTTGACGGCCAAGGTCCTCAACGGTCTGTTAAGGAGCGTTGAGTTATTGGCCGTCAACCGCGCCGCCCATACGGGAGCCCCGTATAGGGCCATACTCCGCACGATCCCCAGGTACAGTCTCCTGCAGGAAGCGTTGGGTCCCTTTAGGTTGGGCATCAGTCGCGAAAGCGCGACCGATGCGTGTGTCACCTTGGGGACCAAACTTCGGAAATGTGGTCCGAAGTTCCATCGGCTATCAAGTACGATCCCTAGATACTTCATCGAGGGCTTGATGCCGATGCTAACGCCTCCCACATTTATGCTGGAACCTTCAGGTGGACCGTTCCGAGGTCTGTGAAAACACAGAACCTCGGACTTGTGCAAGGCCACCTCCAGTCCCAGCCGCCGTATCCGACCCACGACTTGAGCAACACCCGTCGTGACTTTGAGTGCTGCCTCCTGGTACGTTGCACCCCGCGCCGTGACGAGGGTATCGTCGGCGTAGCACGTTACGCCGACACCCTCAGGCAACGCACCCCGCAGCACCCAGTCGTAGCCGATGTTCCACAGAAGCGGCCCCAGGACCGACCCCTGTGGAACACCGCACGACACATCCCGCCGAGCTGGCCCGAGCCAGCTGGGGAAAGCTATGGCCCTCTCCGAGAGATAGGCCCCGACAATACGACGGAGGTAGAGAGGCGTTTCGTGATACACGAGCGCCTCCCTAACGCAGCTCCATGGCAAGGTGTTGAACGCGTTGGCGATGTCAAGAGACACCGCCACCACCACCTTGCCCTGCGAGACTGCTTCCTCCGTCAGGCTCTTGACGCGCATGATCGCGCTCACGGTGGAGCGTCCCCGACGGAAACCGTACTGGTTGTCCGCCAAGTCTGGCCCCACCGTCGAGAGATGCTCGACGAGGCGTTCCGCGATAATTCGCTCAAAGAGCTTACACACCTCGTCGAGCAACACGATCGGCCGGTATCCGGACGGTGAGTCCACCGGCCGCCCCGCCTTACGGATCAGGACCAGCTTCCCCGTCCTCCACACCTTGGGAAACTGGCCCCTTTCGAGGCATGCGCTAAAGAGCCCCATCAGTCGAGGCCCGAGTTCCTCGAGGGCCAGGACCCATGCACGGCCAGGAATGCCGTCGGGTCCGGGGGCAGTGATTTTCCGGCGTTTAAGCCGGAGTACTGCCGCCCCTAGCTCCCCCACCCTGACTTCGGGTACGTCGTCTTCGCCGGTGCTATCCGCGTCGGGCAGAGACGGAGCCATGCGCGGAGGGACATGCTCCTCCGCGCTCGTCGGAAACAGGGAGCCCATGACCCGCTCCAGCTGCTGCGGCTGGAGACTCTGGGTCAGTGGGGGCGCCCTAGGTCGGAGTTTTTCCCTGACCTGTAGGTACGGGCGCCCCCATGGGTTCTGCTGCAGGGTCTCCAGGAGCTCCTCGCGGGCCGCCGTCTTGGCCCGCTTTATTGTCTCCTGGAGATTACCTTTAGCCTCCCTGTAAGCCTGATAAAGCTCCGCCTCTCGGGTTGCCGCGTCGTCTGGGCGGCGATGCCTCCGGCGAAACCTGGTGTACTGGCGGCGGGCGGAGATGCATGCTGCGCGCAGCTGTGCAATCTCCGGCGACCACCAGTACACCTGCTTCCTGGCCGGTCTGGGTGTAACCCTAGGCATCGCCGCATCACAGATTTGCGACATGGCTCTCCTGAACCACTCCGCCTCGGCATCCACATCGGCAGGCCGGTCCGGTGCCGGAATCCAGGCCTGCACGATGGAAGCCTCCAGGAGAGCCTCCCGATCCAGATGGTGAAGTGCCCAACGCGGATCCGGGGGATTTTCTACCGGCTGTGGGAGGTCAGGTGGGGGGACGACATCGAATCGGATGTACCGATGGTCTGAGTGCGTCTCCTCACCCTCCTCCACGTGCCAGCCAGTAATACGGGCGGCGAGGGCAGAGGTCGCGAACGATACGTCCACGACCGAGCTGGTCCCCCGCCGCCAGAAGGTGGCGACATTCCCCCGGTTGAGGACCTCCAGACCACGTGTTCTGGTCCAGTCCTCAAGAAGCCTCCCCTTGTCCCTGGTTTCCCGGGAGCCCCACGCCTCACTCCAGGCGTTGAAGTCTCCCAGGAGCAGGACAGGGCGAGGACGGCACGCAGCGAAGACGACGTCGAGCTCAGTGAGCCATAGCTCAAACTGAGTCTCGTCCAGTGTCGGCGAGATGTAGGTGGCCACGACTGCCAACCCATCATATTCCGCCGCAACACACCCGCGGCCCCTTGCAATGATAGCAAGGCGCGAGTTGTCTGCGGCAGACCCCCCGAAGATAAAACAGGCCGAGCCGTCCTCGTCCACCGGGCTTCCCGGGTGGACGTAGTACGGCTCGGCGACCACGGCCAAGTTTATGGACCACTGCCGGATGCTCTGGTACAGAAGATCCTGAGCAGCGCGGCAGCGGTTCAAATTCACTTGCAGGATGCGGATATGGGCGTCAGACATTAATGGACGTCCATATCAGCATCCCGCCGAGAAACATCTGGCCGTGCAGTAGCGGCACCCCCACCGCTCTCAGCGGACGGACGAGGCTTTGGCCTCGAGGCGGCGCAGGTTGTGCTGCCGACCCGGTGGTCCGCAGTTTTGCCCTCCGCCTCGCATCTAAAGCAGCGAGGCGGGGCATCACAGGCACTTGCCTTGTGACCGGGCCGGCTGCAGCGGAAGCACCGATCGCCCACGGTGACTTCCGCTGTGCACTGCACTCCGACGTGCCCCACCACCATGCACCGGAAACATCTGGTTTCCCGGGCACGAAGGAGGTGCACCTGCGCCTTTAGGAAGCCCCCTACGAGGAGGCTTCGTCCGTCCGTCACTTTCAGTGCCGCCGCGACGGGGCACTGGACGACTGTCATCCCATGACCAGTGGAGCCGAAGGAGATGTCTCCCGCCTTCACCTGGTCACGGGGGCAGCCGCCCGCCTCCACGACGGCGGAGATTACTTCCTCCGTCGTGGCCGCGTCATCCAGACCCGTGATGCGCAATGCAGCGCATTTGGTGGGCCTGGTGACGCGGACGGCTTCTGCGTCCAGCGCGTCCCTAAGCTGCGCTGCTAGGGCGTCAGCTTTAGGGCCGCTGGAGGCGCCGGAGACCTCGAGGAGGCGAGCCCCGGTGCGTGTCGTCTTGCACCGGAGACCCCCCTGGATATCGAGGGCTGAGAGGTTGACTGAGGACTTCACGGTCCTCAGGACATCAGCGTACCCCACACCCCTCTCCACACCCTCCGTCGTCACCGTAAGGACGACGGCTGTGGAGCGAGGAGCGCGGGGCCTCTTCGGCGCCTTCGCCGCGGCGGCTTTGGCCACTTTCTTGGCCGCTTTCTTGGCGGCCTTCGTCTTCCTCTTCTTGGCCCCCACTACCTCCCATCCCTCCCGTCCGGAGGGATGTAAAGGAGCAGCGGGAGCGTTAGAGGAAGAGGAGGCGGCAGGGGTGCCGCTCTTCTTGCCGCGCCCCTTCGCCTTCCGCGCCTGGGCCGCGGTCTCGGCCGGCAACCGGTACGCTGGAGCGGACTGGGGCGGAGCGGGGCGGTGGACAGCGGGTGTGCCGCTTGGTCCTGGAGCGGGAGAACCGCCAACAGCCGCCGCGTATGAGAACGCGGGACGTGCTAGCGGAGGGCGGTACGCCCGGTCCTCCAGGACCGCGAGGCGCCTCTCGATCGCCGTCAGGACCTGTACCATAGTCGGCACAGGCTGTGGCGGCGATCCGGGCGCCGTGTTGGGCGCCGTGGTGGGCGCCATGGTGGGCGCCTTAGTGGGCGCCTTGGTGGGCGCCTTGGTGGACGCCGTGGTTGGCGCCGTGGCGGGCGCCTTGGTGGGCGCCGTGGTGGGCGCCGTGGGTGGCGCCGTCTTCGGCGCTGGTCCAGCCGTCGGAGGAGGAGGCGGCAGCATGGGACCGGGAGGCGCCTTGACCACCTTGGTCAAGTCAGCGACCTCCCGCCACAGGTCATCCATCTGCTTCCTGGAAGCAGCGAGCTCCGCCTCCAGGCTCGTCACCTGCTTCCGGAGCCTCGCCTCCTCCTTGGTGACGCTCCGCGCGAGGAGCTTGTTGAGGGAAGATTGGGCTTCATCCACCAGTGAAGCCACAATCTTCTTCCTCCCCGCCACGTTCCTGTTGCCCCGCATGGCCGCGTTCATGCGGGCAAAAACGCTCATAAGCTCCCGCGCGGGCGGCCCACCGATTTCCCGGCGACTTCGCTGGGACAGTTGGACCGAGGACGGAGGAGGAGTTGGCGGCCGCCTTCTGTACGCGTCTAGACGCGTACGCACCGTCTTCACCGGCACCTCCTCCTCCGAATCACTGGAGAGGAGGGACCCCCACCCGGAGCAGCTGGTGCTACGGTCGCGCGGCGGCCCCCCCTTCTCCTCGAGGGTCCTCTTCTTCGTCCCAGAAGAGCGGCCCTTCTTCTTCACACTGCTGGGAGCTGACCCATCGTCAGTCCCAGCAGCATCAGTTCCTTGGGGCGTCGACATCGCGCTGCAACTAGGCGGCGCGGTGCGAGCCCCCAAATCCATAGGCATCAGTATCAAGTTTGAGTGCGCAATGTCGTCGGTTGACACTGCCCGTGAAAGGGCAATGTCGGGACCGGAGGTATCTTCGATGTTATCCATAGCAGGAAAATCGCAAAAAATTTGGCCAATCACAAGTTCAGACTAAATACGTTCGGTCACCCAACTTGCCACTGCGTTACCGTGGTCAAGTTGGGGTCCAGGGCGGACGGCGAGGACGTAGTATCTAATCACTTGGGGCCCCGCCCCACAAGTGTTCCTCTAAGGTGGATTTTGAGAAATTTCTATGGTAGCTTTATATAATGCAACACGCAGTTTCCTGCGATTTTCTCGGAAACTATAAGACCTAGAAAAATAAATGATACGTCTAAAGATAGGTATTTAGACGGGCTATATTGTGACGTAATAATAATATTTGGTGTAGTATAAAAAATTGAAATTATAGCACTTTGACTGTTTTTGAGGCACCAAGTGTACCACAAAAGTGAAATTTAATACAACTAAATATCAACCTTTGTCAACAAACGGGGTGTCCAGAGAAAGGTATTGAGATGAACTTTAATATGAGATAATAAAAAGTCTAGGTCTAGAACAAAATTTGGATTAAACAATTCTGAAACTACTATTTGGTACACCAAGTGCACCGCGAAATGAAGATTTCTGCAGCTAAATATGAGTTTTTACTATTGAAGTCTGTACCGCCAGAAAGCGCCTCTGGAGAGGTATCTAGCGGTATAGATGATTTGTTTAAAATTTGAGGTTTTATTTGTAAAATTTACGGTTTTATATGAAAAGTTAGGGTTAGGTTAGGTAAATATTTTTAAAAACGAGCGAATCCGGGCGAACGTTATATGTATGTAACGGGTGCGACAAGAAGATGTCAAAACTGTAAAAAATATCGATGTAGGTCAAAAACTGAGAGAGTTATGCTGTCAAGAAGGTTAAAAATTCGTTGATATTTCGCTACAAGTGTTCCTCTAAGGTGGATTTTGAGAAATTTCTATGGTAGCTTTATATAATGCAACACGCAGTTTCCTGCGATTTTCTCGGAAACTATAAGACCTAGAAAAATAAATGATACGTCTAAAGATAGGTATTTAGACGGGCTATATTGTGACGTAATAATAATATTTGGTGTAGTATAAAAAATTGAAATTATAGCACTTTGACTGTTTTTGAGGCACCAAGTGTACCACAAAAGTGAAATTTAATACAACTAAATATCAACCTTTGTCAACAAACGGGGTGTCCAGAGAAAGGTATTGAGATGAACTTTAATATGAGATAATAAAAAGTCTAGGTCTAGAACAAAATTTGGATTAAACAATTCTGAAACTACTATTTGGTACACCAAGTGCACCGCGAAATGAAGATTTCTGCAGCTAAATATGAGTTTTTACTATTGAAGTCTGTACCGCCAGAAAGCGCCTCTGGAGAGGTATCTAGCGGTATAGATGATTTGTTTAAAATTTGAGGTTTTATTTGTAAAATTTACGGTTTTATATGAAAAGTTAGGGTTAGGTTAGGTAAATATTTTTAAAAACGAGCGAATCCGGGCGAACGTTATATGTATGTAACGGGTGCGACAAGAAGATGTCAAAACTGTAAAAAATATCGATGTAGGTCAAAAACTGAGAGAGTTATGCTGTCAAGAAGGTTAAAAATTCGTTGATATTTCGCTACAAGTGTTCCTCTAAGGTGGATTTTGAGAAATTTCTATGGTAGCTTTATATAATGCAACACGCAGTTTCCTGCGATTTTCTCGGAAACTATAAGACCTAGAAAAATAAATGATACGTCTAAAGATAGGTATTTAGACGGGCTATATTGTGACGTAATAATAATATTTGGTGTAGTATAAAAAATTGAAATTATAGCACTTTGACTGTTTTTGAGGCACCAAGTGTACCACAAAAGTGAAATTTAATACAACTAAATATCAACCTTTGTCAACAAACGGGGTGTCCAGAGAAAGGTATTGAGATGAACTTTAATATGAGATAATAAAAAGTCTAGGTCTAGAACAAAATTTGGATTAAACAATTCTGAAACTACTATTTGGTACACCAAGTGCACCGCGAAATGAAGATTTCTGCAGCTAAATATGAGTTTTTACTATTGAAGTCTGTACCGCCAGAAAGCGCCTCTGGAGAGGTATCTAGCGGTATAGATGATTTGTTTAAAATTTGAGGTTTTATTTGTAAAATTTACGGTTTTATATGAAAAGTTAGGGTTAGGTTAGGTAAATATTTTTAAAAACGAGCGAATCCGGGCGAACGTTATATGTATGTAACGGGTGCGACAAGAAGATGTCAAAACTGTAAAAAATATCGATGTAGGTCAAAAACTGAGAGAGTTATGCTGTCAAGAAGGTTAAAAATTCGTTGATATTTCGCTACAAGTGTTCCTCTAAGGTGGATTTTGAGAAATTTCTATGGTAGCTTTATATAATGCAACACGCAGTTTCCTGCGATTTTCTCGGAAACTATAAGACCTAGAAAAATAAATGATACGTCTAAAGATAGGTATTTAGACGGGCTATATTGTGACGTAATAATAATATTTGGTGTAGTATAAAAAATTGAAATTATAGCACTTTGACTGTTTTTGAGGCACCAAGTGTACCACAAAAGTGAAATTTAATACAACTAAATATCAACCTTTGTCAACAAACGGGGTGTCCAGAGAAAGGTATTGAGATGAACTTTAATATGAGATAATAAAAAGTCTAGGTCTAGAACAAAATTTGGATTAAACAATTCTGAAACTACTATTTGGTACACCAAGTGCACCGCGAAATGAAGATTTCTGCAGCTAAATATGAGTTTTTACTATTGAAGTCTGTACCGCCAGAAAGCGCCTCTGGAGAGGTATCTAGCGGTATAGATGATTTGTTTAAAATTTGAGGTTTTATTTGTAAAATTTACGGTTTTATATGAAAAGTTAGGGTTAGGTTAGGTAAATATTTTTAAAAACGAGCGAATCCGGGCGAACGTTATATGTATGTAACGGGTGCGACAAGAAGATGTCAAAACTGTAAAAAATATCGATGTAGGTCAAAAACTGAGAGAGTTATGCTGTCAAGAAGGTTAAAAATTCGTTTGGTTAGGTTAGGTTAGGTTAGGTTAGGTTAGGTTAGAGATAGGTTTTTCTGCTTCACGACTGCAATTTAGTAATATGAAGCCAATAAAAGGAATGGGATAATAGAATGAAAAAAATGATTGCCCGTCATGCATGAGACAGTACTAATTTCACTTGGAAAATTCCATATAAAAATTTCAAAAACTCATAAGTCACACCAAATTTCGAATTTTCGTGGCTTATGCTCAATGATAGGGTACTTCCACTTACTTATAAAATGTAAGTGAAAGTAAAAGTAAAAGTATGCCATATCCTGCCATACTGTCCTTTAGACTGAAGTTTATATTGTTTGTTGTTTTAACTCTGTAAATCCAACATCACCCACCCAATTTCTAATGCAGCTTGAATTGATGATAGAGGAATGAATCACAAATTATACAGTCACTATTATCAATAACAACTCACCTGTCGAGCCAGTATTTCCTGATGGTCAGAATTGACAGTGAGACAGGCACACGCTACAGAGAATTGTACCAAAAAGAGCATGAACAAGATCACCATGTACTAAAAACTGAGTTAAGGTTCCAAAAAGCTCCACATTGCAATGTCTACCTGTTTGGTTTCGGTCCTTTTATCCTAAAGTTCTTGTTTTCTGGTATTATTGTTTAGTCAACTGCCCTCTAAACATCACTAAGTCACAATTGTGTTTTTTTATTTTTAGTTAATGTGCTTGGGGTTCTATTGTTCTGCAGGCCGTTACTAACATTAAAAAAGTAAATGATCTGGTTGTTTCTTCTGTCCCTAATGAACCAATTTTGAAAATTCTTTCACTGCATATAGCTACATTATCCCTGAGTATACAGGTGTTATATAAGGGTTATATCAACCCGAAGACACCCCCATCAGCTCGTCAACCAGAACCCGTTTCGATATGTGTCTACCGCCAAACAAGAAAAAAAATCATTCAAAAAAAAAACATTATTACCGAATAAAATACTCTTGTTTAAACAACACTAACTAAAATCAACTGATTCGGTTATCGACATCAAGTAGGTAGTACAAATAATGCGCGCCTGTGAAAAACCTTCTCTCTTTCTCCTGGTAGGAACTTTTTGTCTCTGTTCCGCATCAAGGTCGCCGTTTGAAATTTCCTAGTACTTTTATATAGTTAGGTCACGGGTCAGTTCAGTTGCATTCAGTGCTTTGTGCAGTGTAGTATTTATGTAAATGGTTGTTTAGTGTGTTAGTAATTAATTTGCGAGTTGTGTGTGATAGTGACTGTGTTGTGTAGTAATGGCTCTGAGTAACGAAGAGTATTACGAGATGATGCTTGTTGTAGGAGCATTAGAAGGCAATTTGAGCGCTGCCCGGGAGTTGTACCGTGAGCGTTTCATTGTCGGAGTACCGCGTGAGCAGACGCGACCTCTGCATTCACTAGCGTGTTTCCGACGGATGGCTCCTTCACTACGCCAACTGTGGAAAGTCGTCCGATCAAACGAGATCCTCAATTCGAAGAGGATGTTCTGGAGCATTTTTTTATGTGTTGCTAAAATTTTATTTACATCAACTAAAATAATCCTTCAAGGACGCCGACACCGTAGCGAGCGACGCCGCGCAGGCCGCCGCCAAAGGCATTGTACGTACCACGCACTCATTGTCTATTAGTAGGTAAGTCAAGCACTAGTGTAATAGTGTTGGGACACATTTGTTTTGATTTGAAATAACGCATATAACTTTTTTTGATGGACTTTTTTTTCTTGTTTGGCGGTTGACACATATCAAAAGGCGCCTGATGGGGGTGTCTTCAGGTTGATATAACCCTTATGTAACATCCTGTATACTTACTGAGCGATCAAGATCAAGATACATTTTTATCCCGCTACTATGCACCCATGGAAATTGGGAACAAAAAAAAACATTACCGGGTGGAGCCGCGGTAATCAACTAGTGTATAATATTCTGAGCCCTTCATGGATAATAGTAGATGTCAACAATCCCATGCTATCAGTCAGAATGTCACATAATAAGTAGTTAAGTACATACACATAATCTGTATTGACATACATTCCAAATGAACACTAAATTAAACAAAGAAAGTTTTTTTATTCAGATAGAAAGCCTTGATGTACTTTCAAGACTTACCTACTATGTACTGATTTGATTATTTTATATGCAAATGCAAATTACAATGAAACGATACAAGGAAATATAATTATGTTAAACACAAGATCCACTCTTTTTATTCTTTCTTATTTCTTTTAAAAGGATACAAAGAATAACATGACTTGATGATGCTTCACTGCTCCAAGAAGTCCCAACAATGATATCAAAATTAGGAAAACCCCACATGCTAGTATACCTCCCACTATAGGCAAATTGGTGACCAGTGAGGATGCCTGACCATACACTGCCACTGAAATGAGGATGCTGGCAACCACCTAGTAGGTATAAAAACAAAAAAAATCCTGTTAGACAACTGCTATTATTAGTAGATAACTACGTAACCATATGTTCAATGTATCTCATACTTATATGGTTTATTTAATTGTTTAGTAGCTAAACGTCAAAAAGTTATTATAAAAATATCTTACCACATATAGAATGTTTAACGCAATTAGAGCGTTTTTAGAACAGGTGAATCCTCCACACATTTTAATTAGTATTCTTTCACTTCGCGGTCGAACTACAATTTCATAACACATATACTACAGATCTTTATATCTTTCCAAGAAAGTCCACCTTGAAATTTTATACCTTTCTTAATCCTTTGTGCAAGCAAATATCGAGCCTTATTGTGCCCTTACTGTATAGGTACTTATTGTAGATCACTTGACATTCGACGAAGAAAATAATGTCACATTCGTTAGTAAACAAATTGCGTTCATTGTAGGCTATATTTTATTGAGGTATAGAATTACACGATCAATATAAAATACAACACTCCACCACTGTTCCGTGAGAAAATTATATGCGGAGACAGTTGACAGTTCAGTTGACACTGACAAAACAAAACTGACAAATACTGAAATGACAGTCGACAGAACCATTACTTTATTTCTTTTTTTTTTTCAACTTAAATGGTTTGGCACCCTCGGCCCCATATTGCCGCACTCACAAGATTTCCTTCCACATTCTTCGCCAAAAGACGACACACGGCTTCAATCTATGATCTTTTATAATATCATTGGCTTCAATACTAAATATATTCTCACAAAACATACATTTGAATTCGGTTCTAGGTACTGCTGCAGCACGAGCATGGCAGTATCCACATATTGACGAAAGACTACAATAGTAATACCCTGAAACTGGGTAGGGGTAGATCACCTAGTCAAATCTATCGTGTTGAATATTGGGTTTGGGTGAGACCAAATAATTGAGTAACACCACAAAGATGCGGGGTAACACCCGACCACCACGCAGCGGCCACGCCGGTGGCCAAAGTCCGCCGGGCGCCACTGGAAATGCTCTCAGTGCTAACCGGAGGCGGCCTTAAGCCGCGGATTGGAAAAAAAAAGAGATTCTAATTGGAATATGAATGTTGGAATTGTGTGGTTTCAATTAATCAGTTGTTATAGATTCTATAGGGCCCCCTATTACGTGGGACCAACACAATTACTGGCAAAGTGACCCCAAAGGGGTAGGCAGAGGTGCGTAAGGCACCTCTGCCTACCCCTTTGGGGATATAGGTGTGATATTTGTCTGTCTGTTTGCCATCCCACGAAGTAACGAAGCCAAAACGATTTTTATGTAGGCCATATAGGTAGGTACATTATGTCCATAACATTGCAACGTGACATTAATTTTACGGTCAATACAGATAATGAAAACTTGATAACGTAGGTACATTCGTAACTCATGTCTAATTACATACCCACTTACTTATTAGCACAAGTCGCAGTACAGTAACTACGTTCTGTTTTATTAAGTTATTACGACTTTGTCTTGTTACCACTAACCACTGTCTGAAGTGTCATGGCTTCTTTATATGATCGTGTTCTCCTCGAAGTCGATAACGACGGATTATTTCAAAAAAAGTTTGATATAATTTACAATGTGATATTTGCGAGTTTGTGGTCAATGGCGTATTATAACATAATACTAGCACTAACAATAACATCACATACGTGTAAACTTCCAGCAAAACCAGAGAATATTAGCGAAGATCTGTGGAGAGCCTTTAACGTTCCTAGGTAAGCTTTTTGGTTTCTAATAATAATAAGGCTTACACACATACCTACTACAAGGACAGGGTGTAAAAGTGATGATGTCGATGATGACCCTTATTTTGTGATGTGTTAGAGCAAACAGGGGCAAGTTTCTAGTAGTGTAGCGACACTCCCTATATCGCCACGACCGCTATGCACTCTAGATGCCCCACCGCAGTGATGGTGTGTAGGCCGCTTACGACCACAGACTCTCATTAAAGTCATCTAAGTAATCTTCTACCCAATCTCACCTACTCAAACAGAGGTGTGCTTCAAGCTGTAATCCTCATATTTGAAATCTCAATGAAAACGAATTTTGACAACAATAATATCATATGAAGTTATCAATTTTGTACACGACTGTACTCCATACAAATGTAGGGCAAACGTAAACTTTTTTTTTCAAATTAAAGCAGCTGAAATTTATAGTCGTTCATACGACTATTTCACGACTATTTTTTGGCATAAACTTTAAACCGAAAATCGCAGGCGTTCCGGAGAAAGTTGAAGTTTTCAAATGTTCAAGCCATAATCCTCATCAGGTTACCGTTATATCTCTGGAACCTTTGAAGGACTATTTCTGAGATTTGGCATGTAGTTACGACTATTTCATGACTATTTTTTGGAACCTAAACCAATTCGATAGGCTTTATCGTTTGCTTGCACCAGAGATGAGGATTACAGCTTGACGGTCAAGCCATAATCCTCATTAACTTATAGCTGTAACGCCGAAACTATAATACGACTATTTTTTTACATGTACGACTATTTATGACTATTTCATGACTATTTTTTAGCGTTGTCAAAATTCGTTTTCATTGAGATTTCAAATATGAGGATTACAGCTTGAAGCACACCAAACAGAGGCATTTAACGTTCACATTTTAACAGTCATTTCCTTGTTACCACGAACGTTACCACAAAGTGATAGTTGAGCCAAATTAAGCGTTACCTACATATTTCCCCTTGCTTTTTTCTTTACAACTGTTCCGCTATGGTTTTAGCAGTTTTAGTTCGAAATACATTTTAATAGTTAAGCAAGCTTTCAAGACTTAAACGCGTAAATGACGGGCCGGAAATTGCAATAAAAATAATTCCACTAGAATACCTTCGTCAGTCAGCCTGCGACCACGGCCCGATGTAACTCGGTCGAAAAGGTAATTTACGCGTTTAGTCCCGAAAACTTAACTATTAAAACTAACTACTAAAACGAGTCCAAGAATCTGCCCAATCGACAAATTTGCCCAATCGACGAATCTGGCTAATCACGAATCAGTCCAATCCCACATCTGTCCTACACAGAGTAATCGATAGTGAGTAGGTAACCTATTGCCGTTTTCGGGAAAGGACGTTTTGGTACCCATGACCAATAAAGTTGGGTCATTATTATACTCATCATTGCTGGATTGTTCTTCTTAAGTAAACAAGAATACTAATGAACCAACATTGTTTTTAAATTGTGTTGTGAGAGATAATGAGTAGATTTATTCATTGTCTGTCTGCAATAATGGATAAAACTTAGTCACTTCGAAATTGTTATATTTAGGAAGTAAACGTTTAGTGACTGATAACAAAATTAATAATAGATAATAAGACAACACTACACTAAAATGGATAGCTAAAAAGGTCACGATATTATAATATACCTTCAAAGAGATGAAATCTCAAAAAATACAAGGTACAAGTAGCTTAGGTTAGCACCAATTAGATTCAGACAGTGAATAGAGACTAGCGCATGGATGTTCTAATATAACTTTATGAATAGATATTTACCTACACTTCTAACAAAAGTACCAAGGACCGTATAGTTCAATAGTTTATGTTATAGTTCTTTATAATGCATATTTTGAACACACCAGACCCCCGTCCGTTTTTCAGCAGATGCACCGTGGGCAGATGACGATGACTTCTATCTATCCCGGAGATCTAAGTGAGAGTTCTTAGTATGTGACCTACATGAACTTATAACTCAAACTAACCCACTGCTTTATTATTAGAATACAATTCGATAAATTAACACTTTTTGCTTATTTCTATTGCAGATATGGCCGAAAACTTACTTTCGTAATATCTTTATCACTACTGGTTATTGGTAGATTCATTACTACCATAGCAGGTTCATCATTAGTATTTGTCAGAATAGGATGTATTATAGCCTGGTTCCCTTCTTGGTCTGCAACTCAGAGTGCAACCGTCATATCACTAGAAATATCTTCACCAAAAAGACGGGCCACAGTGGCAACGTTAAAACTGGTTTCCATCAGCATTGGCATGTTTCTTATGCCATTTTTCTATTGGTGGTTACGAGATTGGAGAGTATTTTTAATTATTACAACAGCACCACAATTCGTTTTCTTGTTATTTTCTTGGTAGGTACCTAAGTTATTTAATCATGTAGGTAACTATCACATAAAATGTGAGACCTGATTTCAAACATTTTATTTTATTGCAGGAATATTATTGAATCTCCCCAGTGGCTATGGATTAATGGCAAGTCTAAGTCAACAGTGAAATCTATGAAATATATTGCTAAAATTAATAGGACATCCTTGAGTCCGGATACTGAGAATGAAATATTGACAACGCCTTCGCTGAAAACTAACAGAACCAAAGAATTAGGTCCTTTGGCTTTATTTTCGAGTTGGAGAATAACTTTCACCACGATATTGCAACTATGTTTTTGGTATATTTTCGAAGTTATAATATCGGCATGTTTCTCCGATTACGTCAGACCTAATGCGTCTGTAATGATCAAGATTTCGCTTCCTATGAAATGACACACCAAAACTGTATAAAATCACACTTGCAGGTTTGCCAATTCCTTAAACTATGGAGTAGCAATTTTGAGTTCGGGTGAGAATACAAATGCCAACCCATTTCTGGATTTTGCTTGGCAAGCTTTAGCAGAAATACCGGGTTATTTCATAGGAGCATGGCTCACAAATAAGATCGGAAGGCGATATACAGGTATCGTTGCACTTTCCATAACAAGTGCCATCTGGGTAGTACATGGATTTCGTGAAACGAGTAAGTGGTTTTGATAAACTTAAAAGAGACAAAATATGTTCAACTTTACAATACCTAGGTGTCAATTTCAGATTACATTGGTTCGTTAAGCAATGAAGTATTAAATACAGTATTGGTGGTAACAAATAGATGTTCAATAACGGTTTCATACTACGTAATAAACTTACTCAACATGGAAATTTATCCTACTTGTATCAGACAGTCGGGCATGTCTCTGGGTAACTTAGTGTCCAGCGGAGCTTCCGCAATTGCACCGTACATTTTACACGTGGTAAGTGTCGTAAAACTCAAATAGATACGAGTACATAGTGAGTGACTAAGAAATTAATAATCAGCATTGATTTTTTCAGGGAAGAAGAGTAGATTCACGTTATCCAAGTGTAATTTTAACTGTCACAACATTGTTAGGAGGCATTTTACCATGCGTCTTTTTACCTGAAACGTTGAATAAAAAGCTACCAGAGACTTTAGAAGAGGCTAAAACATTTTGAAAGGGCGCTAAATTTAATAAGCAATGTCTTTGAATGCTGACGTCGCGTCGTGAAACTAGGTATCTGGGATGTACATCTTGCCACCAGAGAAGTGGACTAGAGGGGGTTTAGTGGGAAATGTTATTTAGGATGTATCAAATTAAAGACTTATCATCAAACTTAAAAACTTTGAAAGAGACAGATGACCATAAGGACTTCCAACTTTAAATTTAATAAATCCCTATTTTCAAATGACTCCTTTAAGTGCTACAATGTACCTACTTCGTTTTAATTATTATGCTTTCCAACATTTTCACTCATTCCTCTTAGACGCGGATACAACCCCGCACGAAGATGGATCACATACTGCCGAGTGCCGATCACGGCAATAAGAGAACGGTTATCGAGCTGGATAAACGAAAATCGAATAGTAGGTACGTGATGTTATTCCGACACAATTATTCATCATACGTTTACCATGAGGTTTTCCAGAGGTTTCCTAAATGTGTGATGCTAATTATAATATAAAAATGTACCTATTATGAAAATTGGGAAATCTTCGGCCAAAGTTCCAAAAAGCCATAAAATGCAGAATGTGGCAATATGTACACAAAAGCAGATAGCCAGAGATACAATGGATAAGGAGACTCAAATCAAAGAAATAGTTCATATTGTTAGTTAACATTTAATAAACAAAACTAGTCCTAGTAAAGCGGTTAATCCCTATATAATATTTACATAAAATAATTTACTCAAAACATATACTGATTTAACTGTCATCATCAGTCTGCTTACTGCTCAATTCTTGTAATTTTTCTTCAAAGTATTGTTTTCTGTGTACTAAAGCTAGTCGAGGATGTCTTATCCCAAAGTTTTCATTTCCCAGCTTGCTATACTTACTTTCTCCCTCTCTTCCCATTAACTCCCTAAGAGCTTGGTTTCTTTTCAATATTTTTTCATAAAATTCTTTTCCACTCTCAATATATTCAGGTCCAAGGTCACACAGTCTCTTATCTGTTTCTGCTTCAAAATGTACCTCAGTCATATCTTTCAAAAGAAAATATATACCCGCACCAAAAATACCGAGGATTGAATAAAGTATACCTCGTAACATTACAGGCCTAGCGTAAAGATTAAGTTTTTGGTTAATAATATGTGATACATTGTAAACAAAATACACACTAGCAAATGGGTACACAGAGTCGAATATGATTTTATTGTTTTGAGTCATCAGTATTTCTCTGCATATTGCAAACTCTTGGACTCTTGCAGGTAGTATTAAAGACTCTGCTAATTTCTTACCAGCTTCTGAAGACCAATCAATGTTTTTCTGATTTACCTGAAAGCATTACCAAATATTTTTACGAGCGACGATCTTGGAAGCTCCTTCAACTCAACCGAAAGTAAAATTATATAATAAAGTTTGATTTGCAGTTTCAGCAAGGCGAGAAATTTGAGTTTGTTGGAGAAATTTGAGTTTGTTTGGTTAAGTAATTTAATTATCAAATGCGGAAATGGAATGTTGTAAAACTACCCTACGATCACGTGACACGGCCACGTAAACCATACTATAGTAGATCACACTATAAGTTTTGCGTAACTTAAAAAAACAACATGTTAAAACAAAAATATTATGTTTATTGCTTTTCAAAATACTCTCCTTTACATTTTAAACATTTATTCATGCGATCGAACCATTTTTTAAAACAGGAGGACCACAGATCTGTAGGCATGTTTTCTACGTGCTGATTGAACGCTATCACTGCCTCTTCGAAGTTGGTAAAAGTGAAACCTCTCATCAAATATTTGATTTTGGGGAAAATACAGAAATCACAGGGTGCTAGGTCGGGGCTATGCGCAGGATGGGTGACCAGTTGTACTTTTTCGGAAGCTAAAAATGACTTTGTTTTGTTGGCCGTGTGTGTAGAAGCGTTGTCATGATGTAGGAGAACGCGGCTTTTGGGTCGTCTTTCGCGAACTTTTTCTAACACCCTGGGTAAACAAATGGTAGAATACCACTCGGCATTAACACTCTTTTGATCTTCAAGTGGAATTGTACAGATGAGACCCGTAGCTGAGAAAAAAAAACTCGATCATTTTTTTACCAACGTTTCTCGCCTGCCTCACTTTTCTTGGCTTGTTCTCATTTTCAAACACCCATTCACAAGATTGCTGTTTTTTTCGGGTTCAAAACCATAAATCCACGTTTCGTCCCCTGTGACAATGTCATAAACAGCATTAGAATGTCCATGGTCGTACTTCAGTAGCATCTGTGAGCACAATTCCACGCGAGCCCGCTTCTGCTCTGCTGTCAGTTCATGAGGGATCTAACGACAACAAAGTTTCCGAACTTTCAATTCTTCGCGTAAAATTTTCTGGATTTGACTCATATCAATCCCTAATAGTCCTCGATTTGTCTCAAAGGTAATCCGCGGGTTTTCTTCAATTAACCGCTTAACAGTAGCCACATTATTTTCGTTGACTGCCGTCAACGAAAATTTGAATGAGAAATTTGAAAAACGAGATTTTCGTTCGAAATTCGTCATGTAAAGAAACTCGACCTCTCTCAAATTCCGCAAACCATCGCCTCACGGTGCTCAAACAAGGTGCTTTTCTCTCAAAAGCATTTTGAAGACGAGCGGCAGAGTCTTGCGGAGAGAGAGAACTTTTAAAATCATAAAAAATCATCGCTCTAAAATCTTTTCGACTTAATTCCGTTTTCGTTGCATACGTAGAACTTTGACATGTGATAAAAAACAATTGACAACTGATTTCCCGCCAATTGTTTTTTTTTATAACTAAGAAGGTTACAGCGTTTAAAAAAATATAACATTCGAAATTCAAATAGTTCCGATTAGCTAAAAGTGCAAAACTTTTAGTGTGCCCCATGTACGATACGCGTGCGCCATCGCCTGTGCCGCCGCAATAAGGCCATAGGGTCTGATCTTGAACTGATAAAAGAATATCGATGTGTGAACGGTGTAAAGTAAGGCCAATGGGCGAGGAAAAAAACGTAAACATTTTTATTTGTTTTAATTTCCTATTCTATATCCAAATCAGACGTATTTATGACAGAACTATCTATTCTATCAATGTTGACAAATGGTTGACAACTATGGTACGAAATGTTTACATCTACCATGAAACACGCAACGACAGCTCTCGTCGACCAACTTACGTAATTACTGGGTACGAGTGATAACGACAGAGATAATAATTGCGCAATCGCAACTAAAGGTAGCATTCGGTTCCTAGAGACCGCGACGAGCGACCGCGACCATTCGACTACGCGACCATGGTCGCCTGTCGTGGCGCGACCCCTAGCTTTCCGATGTTAGCGACAGCGACCGCGACATCGCCACTTTCCTGCAGTTTTCATGGGCGACGGTTGTGTTCATTTTAGTACGATATGTCAGACAATTTATTGTTATTTATTATTCTTAGTTTTAAGGTATTTATCTATGGGCCGTAGAATAAGTTTATACCACACCTGTAATTTCTCTATTTGTTGCCTGAAATAAAGAAAAAAAGAAAAAAAATATAAAGATGGGTTTTTATGTACAAATTCTATCAAAATATCATCCTCGTGTGAAGAAAACGCCGTCATTTTCGCTTGAGTCACGTGGCGTCACTGCCTTCGGCGCGACCACGTCGCGGTCGCCACGCTGGCGTCTCTGGCCACGGCCACCGGTCGCGCGACCGTGGTCGCATGAGTTGTTTAGTGCTCCATATAAATTCATACAAAGCAGTGGGTCGCGCGACTCGGTCGCGATCGCTCCTCGCGGTCTCTAGGAACCGAATGCTACCTTTAACTTAGTGACGGTCCTTTTGTTTACATTTTTTCTCTCGTCTCGTTGGCCTTATGTGACGTCTGAAAGCCAAATAGGAGTTCTATGCGACGACACGAAGCGACCATGAAGTTGTGGAACATTACGGTTTGTTGCACGTTTATTTTGTCTACTGAATAATGTAAACTGTATCTTACTAATATTATAAAGCTATAGAATTTGTGTTTGGTTGCTATAGAGAAATTTTGTCAACAAACGGACCGTTACGGACATTACGGAGTTACATTGCGATAGCGAACGATTATTATCCCTGCCCCTATAATTTCACAATATGAATCACAAAAACTAAAGCCTTGGGCTGGATTCGAACCAGCGACTGATCCCAGGAGGAACGATCAAGACACCACCAGACCAAGATATCTAATTTTGTGATCATATTGTGTTATTATCGCGACTTACGGCGTCGCCAGAGCGCCATCTACCAGCATTTAAGGAACTAACCACTATGGTAGGCTGTGTGAAATGTTGCTATTACGATTTTTAAGTTCTAAAAAGAAGTACGCGACAGCATTATAAGTATCTTTGGAGGTTAACTAACTATAACGTAATTTATGAAAATCAGATTTGGTATAAAATAATGCATTATTTGCGAAAGTATTTTTAGAAACACAATAATATTATGTAATCCTTATCTGAATAAATAAAATACGCTATTCATTATAAGTAAGTAATTAATTTTAAAAAAAATGTCTTGATTTCCACGCATATCGCATTGCCGAGTCTTCTAATACAGGCATTGTTGGCTTAAAAAGAGGCTCCAATCTATACTTATAATAAATCTGTAGAAGTGAAAACATTCTGTACATTGAAAATATCAATAAATGGCAGGGGGTGTTACTAGCCCGACACCGAACCCAAAAATATGATCAAAAAAAAAATTATCTGTCTGTCTGTTTGTTCAGGCATCACGCAAGAACTACCGGTTCGATTACGATGAAACTTGTTATAATTATTCTATAATATCCTGGGCACCACACTGGGTACTTTTCAACCAGGAAAAGTATATACAATAAAAAACAAACTTAATTTTGGGGTTCGATCCCTAGACCCGATTACTGTACCAACCGCAAATAATAAGATTGTCGTAGGTTTTTTTTAATATTTATATTGGGTTCGCCAAATTGACGCCGCCCGCCTGGTGGTAAGTCGTGACGACGTCTAGCGATTGTGGGCCACTCTCACAGCACACAATACTATAGAGAGTGGCCCTCAAATTGACGACCTGCCTCTTCATACTCCGCTTAAAGAACCCAGGGCTACATGTGGGAGGAAACACGTGCACAGGCAGGGCGTTCCAGCCCACTATCGTTCGGCAGAGAAACGAACGTTTAAAACGTTCGGTTCTCGCGAACATGCTGTCCACTGTGTGGGAGTGGCATCTCTGCTCGGCATGCGTTGTTCAGGATCGGAAGAAAGAGGGTGGGATCAGATTGAAGAGCTCTTCAGAACAGGTTACGTCACCCGCAGTGGAGTTCACTAAGGGGCGCTGCACACGGCTAAGATACTGTAATATTTTAACTTAAGATACAATATCGCTCGCCATACAATTCAATGGACTATCACACACGACGAAGATAATAAATAATATTTCAAATTTTCGTATCATAAGATGAATTTTTATATAATAGGAGGGGCTCGTGGTCTAGTGGTAACCGACAATGTTAACACATTGCAAAGGTTAAGCAACATCGAGTCAGGCGGTTTTAGGATGGGTGACCATTTCTTAAGACACTGAGACCCCTCCGTGCCTCGGAGAGCACGTTAAGCCGTCGGTCCCGGTTGTCATACAAACATCTATGGCAGTCGTTAGGGGTAGTTGGAGCCCTAAATCAAAAATCCTCGTGGTCTAACTACAGAACTTCGATGTCGCCCATGGGTTGTGGAGGTCAGATGGCAGTCGCTTCACGGAAAATATCGATGTTCAGCCGAATCGCAGTTAGACTGGAAATCCGACCCCAACTTTAGTTGGGAAAAGGCTCGGTGAATGAATAGAGAATATAATAGAAGATATAATAGAGAAACTGTTGTAGGGGGGCTTTATGAATGCAATAAAACCCAAAACAATGGTTTTTAGAACTTTTGTCTGTTTCTCTGAATGTTTGAACACGCTAATCTCAGAAACGGCTTAACCGATTTGAATTTCTTATTTGAATTTGCGGTTTGGTTTTCAATCGCTTCATAAATAAAAAGTTATGTAGATCTAAAGTAACACGCAGGCGGAGCTGCGGGCAACAGCTAGTAACAAATAAATGTTGCTGTTTTTTATCTTGTGAAAACAAGTAAATGAAATAAAAAATATTATAAGGCATCAATAGGAACACGAAAAATAAATGAGGTAGGGATGCGGGTCATCACAGTGGCGAGGAAACCAGTTATAAACTATATTAGGTAGGTAGTGACCTACCTAATATAGTTTATAACTGTGATGTTCCTAACGGAGACACAGATACGCCGCCCTGACGACACGTCGTACCTCTGTTACCCGGGCTATATCATTGAGGAACAATTCCGCGATAAAGCCGGGGTGTGCGTGTTCGTTAGGGCGGATGTTTGCTGCCGCCGGTTGCGCTGTCTGGAGAACCCCTCCTACTCCGTCCTTTGGCTGCACGTGGATCATGGCTCCATGAGCCAGATCTACGTGTGCGTCTAGCGCTCCCACACAGGGGACACTGGGACAACAAGGCTTTTCGAAAACCTCAGCGAGATGGCTGACGATGCGCAGGTGCGGTTCCCGAACGCTGACCTGGTTTTCCTGGGGGACTTTAACGGTCATCACGTTGAGTGGCTGGGGTCCCTTAGGACCGATCATGCGGGACGAACCGCCCATGCATTCGCTCTCTCCCACGGGCTGACCCAGATGGTACGGGGGATCACCCGGATACCTGACAGGTCAGACCACACGCCCGCCTTGCTGGATCTACTGCTGACGAGTCGCCCAGCCGAGTACAGTGTGTCGGTACGCGCCCCACTGGGCACATCCGACCACTGTGTGGTGCACGCCAGCTTCCAAGTGCCACCGCCTGCTCGTGCTGAACAAATGACTCGACGACTATGGCACTACTCGTCGGCAGACTGGGACGGTCTCCGCGATTACTTTGCGTCCGTCCCGTGGAGCCAGCGCTGCTTTGTAGGGAAGGCGCCTTCGGATAGCGCTGCTGCCATTGCTGGCGAGATCAGTCTAGGGATAGAATATTATATCCCTTTCACTGATGTCGCCAGCATCCGCAAAGCTCGCCCCTGGTTCGGGCGTGAATGTGCCGAGGCTGTCCAGAAAAAAACAGTCGGCATATCGCGCCTGGGTCAGGGCTCGGGCGGCACGTGACCCGAACGTGAACCGCCTCAAAGCAGCGTACAATCGGGCCACTAGGTTCAGCAAGAGGGCCTTCAAGAGAGCGGATGCCCAGCGCGTCGCGCGGCTTGGTCAGGAGCTCACATCCCATCCCACGGGCAGCCGTGGATACTGGCAACTGGCCAAAGCCGTATAGTCAAATTTTTGTCAACCCTCGCTGCCACCACTGCGTTTTCCTGATGGATCACTGGCTCACAAAGCCCAAGAGAAGGCGGACATGCTCGCAGACCTCTTTGCGGCTAATTCCCGGGTCGATGACCGTGGCCTGCAGCCCCCGCCATCGCCAACTGTGGCCACACTATGCCTGATATTGTTATCAGGCAATGTGATGTACGGGCAGTGCTGCGGTCACTCGACACGCGGAAAGCCAGTGGCCCTAACGGCATTCCGGCGGTGGTGCTACGAAAATGTGCTGCTGAGTTGTCTCCAGTATTAACGCGTCTGTACCGCCTGTCATACTCTACAGGCCTCGTGCCGGAGGCCTGGAAGGAGGCGAACGTACAACCGATCCCCAAGAAAGGGGATCGATCCGATCCAGGCAACTATCGACCCATAGCTGTCACCTCAGTCATTTGCAAGGTGCTCGAGCTTCTTATTAATAAGCAGCTCATGCGATACCTGGAGGATCACTCGCTAATCAATGATCGGCAATATGGCTTCAGGCCAAAACGATCAACGGGTGACCTCCTGGCATTCGTCACGCATGTATGGGGTGAGGCTATGGAAAAGTTCGGCGAGTCCTTGGCTATTAGCCTGGACATCGCCAAAGCTTTCGATAGGGTCTGGCATGCTTCGCTACTTTCCAAGCTTCCGGCATATGGTCTACCTCCTCAACTGTGCAGCTGGATTGCCAGTTTTTTAAACGAGCGCCGAGTGCGGGTCCTCTGCGATGGCCAGGCTTCTCGCTTTTTGCAAGTGAATGCCGGGGTACCGCAGGGGTCCGTACTGTCACCAACTCTCTTTCTTCTGCATATCAATGATATGCTTTCCCTCGGGAACATTCATTGCTATGCAGATGACAGTACATTGCACGGGAGTTACTCGGTTCGTCCGACGGCGGGGCGATCTGTGATAGAGGAAGAGAGACGACATCTCGTGGGTGATCTCGACCGAAACCTCGACAGTATCTCCCAATGGGGTGCTGAGAACTTGGTCGAGTTCAATGCCCACAAAACACAGGCGTGTGCATTTACAGCGAAAAAATCCCCTTTCCTTCCCCTACCCACTCTTCAGAATGCAATATTACCAATGAAGGACAATCTAGACATCCTTGGCATAGACGTTCGTCGAGAGCTCAATAACACAAAATACATTGAGAGATGTATTGGGCTAGCTTCGCGGAAACTAGGAATACTGAACAAGGTAAAGCGATTCTTTACACCGCACCAGAGGTGTCTGCTGTACAAAACGCAGATTAGACCCTGCGTTGAATACTGCTCTCACCTCTGGGACGGCTCCGCGAAGTATTTGCTGGACGCACTCGACGCTATGCAGCGACGCGCTGTTCGCATTATAGACTGTCCGGAGGTAACGGGAAGCCTTGAGCCGCTAGCCCAACGCCGAACAATTGCTTCCTTGGCCGCGTTCTACTGTATTTACCACGGTGAGTGTTCTGAAGAGCTCTTCAACCTGATCCCACCCTCTCCCTTCCGATCCCGAACAACGCGTGCCGGGCAGAGATGTCACCCTCATACCGTGGAAACCGTCTTCGCGAGAACCGAGCGTTTTAAACGATCGTTTCTCTGCCGAACGATGGTGGCTTGGAACGCCCTGCCTGCGCACGTGTTTCCTCCAACATATAACCCTGGGGTCTTTAAGCGAAGCGTGAAGAGGCACATTACAGGGTCGTCAAGTTGAGGGCCACTCTCTATAGTATTCCTGTGTACTGTGAGAGTCGCCCTCAATTGCCAGACGTCGCCTCAGCTTACCATCAGGCGAGTGGCGTCAATTTGTCGACCTAAATATAAAAAAAAAAAAAAAAAAAAAAAAAAAGCTATTTTGAGATGGCTATTTTTACATGAGAGTCAAATTGGCGGGTGTACCATTGCAAATCATGTTGTACCACTTACCAAAAAATGTACCTAAAATGTACTAAATTGTACCTAGGTCTAAAAAATAAGTACCCGATTCAGAACGAAATTATTTCAGAATTAAAATACACCCGCCATTTTGACATCAATACGGTGGGTGTACTATAATATTTTATTACGTAACCATTATTCATAAAATATAATTACACCAAAAAAATGTACCTAAAAAGTACCTCAACTAAAAAATTATAGTTTAAAAAAACTAAAATAACACGCTTTTATAGAGAATCCAACTAAAAAGTAGAAAATAAATTTTAATAAGTTTCTTTAAACTATTATTTATTTTTAATTTTTTAGTTTTTATTTTCACTTTTTATTTTTATTTTCAATCGAATTATTGCATTGTCATCGGTCTTTGACAGGTGTGCAAAGTTTGAATTAAATCTGATCGTTCAAAGTAGGGTAAAATCGAACCTAAAAGAGTCGATTACAAACAAGCAAACAAACAAACATACAAGTGAAGCTAATAAAAGCGTAGTAAAAACACACCCTTGATCTGTTGGATAGTTTCTGAGAAATAAAACATCCGTGTCTAGTATACTTACGCTTATTATTATAATGAAATAATTATCTAGGTACATACTTCTATTTTTTAATCGACCGAGCGAGCGAAGCGTCTCAGTTTCAACTCGAGGACGATTTGGCGTTGTTTGTCTGTATGTATGTATGTGTGTCAGTTCCGGTCTACAGGCCGCATTTTTCAGCCGATTTTCTTGAAATTTCGCACAAGTGTTATTTGTTGCAAGGCGCAGGTAAAATGGGGAAGACATGCGGAGAAAGTGATCGTTTCTCATCTCATAAGACGATAGTTTTTTTGTTTTGTTTTCTTTGCATGTTCAAATAAGGGGATGTTTTCGTGTTCGCTAGGGCGAGTGGGATATGTTTCTACTGGCGAATTGGATGTGTTGTCAGTGTTCCCCATTTTAAAATGGGGAAGAAATGCGGAGAAAATGATCATTTCTCATTTTCTTTTTTTCTGGTACCTCTGTTGGTGCGCATAATGATTTGAAATGATTTGATTTATTTATTTATTTGTATAGGTCACTAAATGGCTCTTACAAACGTCAGTAGGTACTTAAAATAAAAAAATGTCATTGATTCTATATTTAAATGTACTGCCAGATTCGCAAAGCAATAAGTAGAACCGAGAAAAAGAACCTGGCAATAAAACTTTCGGTCACTCTTTTTCAATAATTAACTCATTTATACATTTTCTTAAGACTAAATGTGGACGAATGTACATTGGTCCCGTGTCAAAATCAAAAAGCGCGTGTATAATGCACCAAAAAAAAAAAAAGTATATAGTCACCAAAGTACAAAATATGCTACAATTACGGCATTTTAGGAGGCGCCTGCACCATGCTCAAGCCAGACAGTTTTATCGTTAAGATAATCAATTGTCTTATAATATGCTTTTTGACATAAAGTGGTCTTTATAAAGGTTTTAAATTTATTGTCGGGCATACAAAGGACCGATTAAGGCAATTTATTATAAAAGCGTATACCTTCCCCCTTGAAAGAATGACTAACCTTGCTAAGCCGATAACACGGAGGGAGTAGTTTATTTTTATTACGTAGATTTCTGTCTATAACGTGACTTACTTTAGTATAGCTAGATATATTTTTCCTGACATACAGTATGTTATCAAATATATATTGGGAAGCTACAGTTAAAATATTAATATCTTTAAATCGTTCCGTAAGAGAATCTCTCTTACCTAAACAATAAATGGCACGGACTGCCCTCTTTTGTAATATAAAATTTTTTTCTATATCTGCCGCATTTCCCCAAAGTATTCCATAGGACATCAAGCTATGGAAGTAACCAAAGTAAACTAGCCTAGCAGTAGCTACATCTGTCTACATACAACTACCTAATCCGTCTCACAGCATATGCAGCAGAGCTAAGGTTATTAGCTAAAATGGTGATATGGTCACCCCATTGTAATTTAGAATCTATTGTTATTCCTAAAAAGGTAGTGTTATTTACAAATTCTAACCTTTGGCTACCCAGCACGACAAGGACGTTGGCTTTGCTTGCATGGAAAGTCAGCCACCAGACCACGTCCCAAAAGGATGTTAGGGACCTGAAAATAACGCAAGGTCTACTGTTCGCAGAACTACTAGTTATGTATGTAATTTTGTCCAGTTATTAAAATCGTGATTTATAATTTTACTAGCGTAAGTAAACTAGACACGGTTGTTTTATTTCTCAGAAACTATCCAACGGATCAAGAGTGTGTTTTTTTTTACTTGAGGTACTTTTTAGGTATATTTTTTGGTGTAATTATATTTTATGAATAATGGTTAAGTAATAAAATATTATAGTACACCCGCCGTATTGATGTCAAAATGGCGGGTGTATTTTAATTACCTAGGTACAATTTAGTACATTTTAGGTACATTTTTTTGGTAAGTGGTACAACATGATTCGCAATGGTACACCCGCCACTTTGACTCTCATATTTTTACATTATGTACTAGGTAATAAGACCTCTCCAATATCTCTCGAGGTCCGAGTCGATATAATGTATGTTAGTGCTAAAGTACAATGTGGAATAAGTCGCGGACGACCGCTCGTTCATAATAAAACATACCTATAATTCCAATGGCATACCTGAATATCGTCGTTTTCTAAATCTTCGGAAGTTTTATATGTAAAATTAACGGGAATGCCAATGGCAGCTCCAAACTTCGAATTGAGGCTTCCTGGAACAAAAAAAAAATGGTTATTGGTTATAATACGAATATGACGTGTAACCAGCAGTCTCTCTTAATGCAGACTGGTATTAATACTTATATTGAATATGAGATATTTAATGGCTAGCAAAATAGAAATGCAAATTAGGTACCTACTTACATATTATGTAGTTTGTGCCACATCTGTTAGTAGTGTCACATAATAGTTTATTTTATTGCAGTTACAATGGTAACTCTGATTGTCTCCACGAGGAAGCTTTATATTTTTTAATAATTGTTATTGCATGTTATATTGTGGTAAAGAAAATGTGGACACTATTGTGCATTGGTGTGACGAGAACTCTATGTCATTAAACATTAATAAACGTCAGACTATCACTTTCACAAGAAACAGGAAAGTATTGATATATAACTATAATATTAAGGGCGTTATTGTTGACCGAGTTCGGGTGGTTCGTGATCTGGGTATAATGTTTGATACTGATATGTCATTCCGGTCAAATTATGACTACATCTGTGGTAAAGCAAATCGCATGCTCTCATTTGTACTGCGAAACGCAAAGCCTTTTAAGAAGGTTGAATCCTTAAATACCTTGTTTTGTGCTTTAGTGAGAAGTATTACTGAATACTGTGCTTCTGTCTGGGCTCCAATATATGCAGTACACAGTGATAGAATAGAGGCAATACAGAAACGATTTGTCTTGTGCATAAAATATGGGCTAAGGCGTCAAATACCTGATTACAATGAGAGACTTGAGACCTTTAAAATGATGAGATTGGAAAGGAGAAGGCAGATGGGTGACCTGTGCACTCTTTACAAAATTGTGAACGGCTTCATTGATTGTAACCTTATTACCAACGTGAACTTTAAGATACCTACTCGGTCAGTGCGCATTCCGCAACTATTTGCCATGCCTCTGTGCAGGAACAATGTCTCTCAAAATAACCCACTTTATAGAATGTGCAGTCAGTATAACATTGTTTGTTCTCAACTGGACATTTTTTTCGATAACTTTGCAAGCTTTAGGATACGTCTCGAGCGTCTTGAGTAAAGCCTTAAGCTTTACTGGTAATTTAAATATAATTTCCTTAATGTTTTTTCTCTTTTAGCGAGGTTGTTATATTTAAAGGCTGTGTACAGATATAAGTGGATGTCAGATTCTGTTCTCTGTCTCTGTACCTAACTAAATAAAAAATAAAAATAAAAATAAAATAAAATAAAATTATACTCATAAAAATTACTGGGTACACTGGTGCCTAATAGGGTTGGTATCTCTGAATAGACTTTGCAGTTTTATTAAAATGAAAATAAAAATTTAAATTTTTGGATATTATTATATTGAACTTAACGCCATTGCACAGTTTTATATGCTTGTTACTTACGACAAATACGTATAAACAAGCAAAAAAAAAATTGTCATCAACAATAATATTCTTTTTACTTTTATTACGCTTTCCGCGCTTGTCATACCGCATTACTACACTACACAAATAACAATTTTATTTACGCGCGCGCGGCAAAATCTCTTATCCAAAGAGAGTGTATGTATGTACGTTTGACACGTTGCCGCCCGGTCGCCCGCACTTGAAGCAAAATGATCTAAGTTATAGAGTGTAAGTTCATTCATTTGAAATGGGCGCGCGGCGCGGCACTTGTACGTCTGTTGCGTCCTTTGACATAGCCGTCCGGGCCCTCGCACTTAGATCTCTAAATCAATACAATTAGGTGTAAGTTCATTTGAATTTACAGCGCGGCGCGCGGCGCACATGTAAGTGTGTATCGGTCAGTGATTGACCTGATTTCTTCTTTTAAGTAATTGAATTCGTTAGCTCATTTCATTTGCGACAACCGGCGAATTAGCACGGAAGTTCTTAGAGAAAAAATATAAAGGTAAGTCAATTTTATTTTTTAAGTGTTAGTGTTATTATTTTTTTTTCTTTTTTTTTTATATTTGGTTCGTCAAATTGACGCCGCCCGCCTGGTTGTAAGTCGTGACGACGTCTAGCGATTGTGGGCCTTTATCACAGCACACAATACTATAGAGAGTGGCCCTCAACATGACGACCTACTGATGTGCCTCTTCACGCTCCGCTTAAAGAACCCAGGATTATATGTGGGAGGAAACATGTGCACAGGCAGGGCGTTCGAAGCCACTATCGTTCGGCAGAGAAACGAACGTTTAAAACGCTCGGTTCTCGCGAACATGCTATCCACTGTGTGGGAGTGGCCTCTCTGCCCGGCACGCGTTGTTCGGGGATCGGAAGGAAGAGGGTGGGATCAGATTGAAGAGCTCTTCAGAACACTCGCCGTGGTAAATACGGTAGAATGCGGCCAAGGAAGCTATTGTTCGGCGCTGAGCTAGCGGCTCAATGCTTCCCGTTGCCTCCGGACAATCTATAATACGGATTAGCCCGTCGCTGCATAGCGTCGA
The DNA here is from genome assembly GCA_963556515.1 of Nudaria mundana. Taxonomy (NCBI): domain Eukaryota; kingdom Metazoa; phylum Arthropoda; class Insecta; order Lepidoptera; family Erebidae; genus Nudaria; species Nudaria mundana. Next base: position 13,394,187 of record OY748293.1, read on the forward strand.
TAGCGTCCAGCAGATACTTCGCGGAGCCGTCCCAGAGGTAAGAGCAGTATTCGGACGCAGGGTCTAATCTGCGTCTTGTACAGCAGACACCTCTGGTCCGGTGTAAAGAATCGTTTTACCTTATTCAGTATTCCTAGTTTCCGCAAAGCTAGCCCTATACATCTTTCGTGTAGTATGTAGTTTTTATTATTGAGCTCTCGACGAATGTCTATGCCAAGGATTTCAAGGTTGTCCCTTCATTGGTAATAATGCATTCTGAAGAGAGGGGTAGGGGAAGGAAAGGGGATTTCTTCGCTGTAAATGCACACGCCTGTGTTTTGCGGGCATTGAACTGGACCAGGTTCTCGGTACCCCCATTGAGAGATTACAGTCGAGGTTCCTGTCGAGATCGGCCACTAAGTTATGTTGTCTATCCTCCTCAATCTCCGACCGCCCCACCGCCGGATGAGCCCAGTAGCTCCCGTGCAATGTGCTGTCATCTGCATAGCAATGAACGTTCCCGAGGGATAGGCATATCATTGATATGCAGAAGGAAGAGACAGCACAAACCCCTGCGGTACCCCGGCACTTGCAAGAAGCGAGAAGCCTGGCCATCGCAGAGGACCCGCATTCGGCGTTCGTTCAGAAAGCTGGCCATCCAGCTGCACAGTTGAGGAGGTAGACCATATGCCGGAAGCTTGGAAAGGAGCGAAGCATGCCAGACTCTATCGAAGGGATTTGGCGATGTCCAGGCTAATCGCCAAGGACTCGCCGTGCCTTTCCATAGCCTCCCCCAGACATGGCGTTACGAATGCCAGAAGATCACCGTTGATCGTTTTGGCCTGAAGCCCGTATTGGCCGATCATTTATTAGACGAGTGATAATTCGAGGTATCGCATTGAGCTGTTTGTTAATGATCAGTTCAAACACCTTGCAGATGACTGACGGTGACAGCTATGGGTCGATAGTTGCCTGGATCAGACCGATACCCTTTTTTAGGGATCGGCTGTACGGTTCGCCTCCTTCCAGACCTCCGGCACGACTCCTGAGGAGTAAGACAGGCGGTACAAGACGAGTTAGTACAGGAGACAACTCGCATTTCGCGTAGTACCACCGCCGGAATGCCGTCAGGGCCACTGGCTTTCCGCGTGGTCGAGTGATCGTAGCACTGCCCGTACATCGCATTGCCTGAGTACAATGTCAGGCATAGTGTGGCCACAGTTGGCGATGGCGGGGGGGCTGCAGGCCACGGTCGTCGACCCGGGAATTAGCCGCAAAGAAGTCTGCGAGCATATCCGCTTTCTCTTGGGCTTTGTGAGCCAGTGTTCCATCTGGGTAACGCAGCGGTGGCAGCGAGGGCTGACAAAAGTTGGATTGCACGGCTTTGGCCAGTTGCCAGTATCCACGGCTGCCCGTGGGATGGGAAGTGACCCTCCTGACCAAGCCCGCGCGGACGTGCTGGGCATCCACTCTCTTGAAGGCCCTCTGCTGGATTTTGTGGCCCGGTTGTACGCTGCTTTAAGGTGGACCACGTTTGGGTCGCGCACAGCCCGGGCCCTGATACCAG